>NC_069459.1:22942729-22962729 GCF_026875155.1 Cherax quadricarinatus | reverse complement strand
CCATGGGATCCCTAGTTACCCTGATGAGTCTTTTTCCTAGCTTCTTAAGGAACTTGGATGCACTCTTTCCCCATGAGCCAAGGGTCTCCGAGCCTATGGGAGCAAACATATAATGACGGGCAAGTTCTCCATATTTTCTAGACTTTTGGGACTCCCTGAGGCTGGAGACTGCCCCTCCTTCCTCCCTGGTGTATTGGAGATAGGTATCAGCCAAGGTAGATGCACATGTGTAGTACCACACCACCTGCTTACCGTCTGTCCAGGCTTGAAGTGTGATACCATCTGGACGCTTCTGGCTGCCATCAGATCTGCATAGTTGGGGTGGCTCCCCTACTGCTGGGGATCCGGCTGTTGTGAGGTTCCTCTTGATAATGCTATTAACCTCCTTATGTCTTGCAATCTTTCAATCGGATTTACAGCACAGAAGACCATGGTACCCGAATCGGTCTGCATGAAGTTGGAGCCATCTGTGGGCCAGTAATTTCATTTGATCAACTGACTTTCTCCCTCTCTCTTTCTCTCTCTCTCTCTCCCTAGGAGAGACAATGCACATTTCACAGCATCAGATAAAACAAGCAAGGCGGTGAATACGACAAGGTGAGGACGGAGGAGCACATTCCTAGCACCCAGCCCCCAGCACCTATCCCCCAGTACCGAGCCCCAGCACCTAACCCTCGAACAACTAGCCATCCAATACCTAGCCACCAGGACCAGCCCCCAGCACCTAGCCCCCAGCACCTATCCCAAGCACCTATCCCCAGCACCTATCCCCAGCCCCTCCCCCTCGAACAACTAGCCACCCAGCACCTAGCCACCCAGCACCTAGCCACACAGCACCTAGCCACCCAGCACCTAGCCACTGCTAGGTAATAGTCATTGTACTGAAATCATTCCTCAGTCTCATTTTACTTTAAAAACAGAATATTGATTACACTTACACAACCCTAATTTTTAAAGGGGAGGATCGGTAAGCCAGCGGAAGGCCTCGGTCAGATGACCAATAGCTCCAGCGGTGGGTCATCATATGACTAAGACCCGCTTCAGGAAACATTTGTAACGTTTCCTGACGAACCTTACCTAACCTAACCTTTAAAAATAGGTCTAGTTAATTTAGGTTAGGTTGAATTAGGTTCTATTAACCTGTAAAAAATATATGTAACCGCAAAAAAAAGCAAAGTAGCCAGGTTAGTGTGATAGTTACATAATGGGAGCACCCATGATGATAGTTACACAGTGGGAACACCCGTAATGATAGTTACACAGTGGGAACAACCATAATGATAGTTACACAGTGGGAACACCCGTAATGTGTAGCTAATCAGTAGAAACGCCCGTAATGATAGTTACACAGTGGGAACACCCGCAGTCTGCTGCTGCACTATTCTGTATCACAGTTACACAGTGGAAGCACCCGCAGTGTGTTGTCTTGATATTCTATGTAATAGTTACGCAGCTGGAACACCCCTCACTGTGCTGTTAACTTGTTCTGTATGTTAATTAGATAAGTGGAGCAAAAGTTAGCTAGATTTCTCTTCTATACGTCAGTATACTGGATGCCTGACGTATAGAAGGAATGTTTTTCTGTGTCGTAGGTGGGAGACTTCATCGTGACGTTGAAGATATTCAAACCTTCTCTCTCGCGCTAAATGACACACACGATTTACTGTTGTAAGTAAATAAATGAATCTTTTTTTCAACAGACTCGTTCCACAGTTTTGTTTTTGTCTCCGCCAAACAAAAAATGAAGTTGACAGGAAAGGTGGATCAGGGGCGTGGGAGGTGCGTTCAGGCGGAGGTTAAACAGACACCCGGTGTTAGGGCGGACAGTAAAATATTGAAAAAGACAGCGTTGATAAACAACAGGAGCGGCAAGCAACAGCGGGCGGGTTACAGCGGGTGGGTAAGTGTTGACGGCAGAGACTAGATTGTATTGAAAAGGAGAGTAAGTGACGGTAGACTGTACTGTATTGCGTTTCCAGAGGCGTTAAACTCTTGCCAGTCGCCCAGTGAAAGGAGCAAGGGGGCGACTCTATCCTCTGGGGGCGACTCTATCCTCTGACTTCTAATGGCGGTGAGGTGTTTCGTGGATCTTTGTGATTTATTCTAGCCACGGTATTGTGATTTATTCTTCAGTGATTGTACCATTTTAGTGTTCTAGCACAGGAAATATTGGAGCATTTAAAGCACCATGTTGAGAAGCAACGGGCAGATTCAGCCTTGCCCAGAAAGAAATACATGAGAGGCAGAGTGAAAGAATTTCTTCATTTGGTAGCGCAAAATTAAAAAATAAAATTGGCGATTACAAATCGGTAAGTAGAAATTATTGAGTGGGTGTGTTCTCTCTCCCTCTCACTCTCTCACACACACACACACACACACACACACACACACACACACACACACACACACACACACACACACACACACACACACACACACAGGCTAAAATGTCATTACAACTCATCCAATTTTCATTGACACACTCTCACGCATGATTCACACATCACCTCTGTTTAAATTGAGCCAAATTTTTCACATGTGTACTCATTTTATCCATCAGCGTCCAGGCCACGACGGAAGGCGTCCAGCGCTAGTAGCATCTGTCATTAACCATCATTAACCTAACCAAACCTCTAATTTTAACATCTTCACCAGATCACGTGACGCAAGTGCACATTGTAAAGGCAGCCACTAGTAGGAAAATCACACCTGCCTTGATATTAACAAGTCTGACTGGATATGTTAATTCTCAGCCTCTCGGTGCAACCTTTGCTGTATCCAATATTTTTCATTTCTTGAGGCCACACCTTGCAGAGTAAGAGGGTGCTATGCCACACCCTGTAATAGAGTTGGTATGTGCGTGCTATTTAGCTCTGATTTTCTGCTGTTGATGATCGTTATTTTGCTGGTGGTTGAGTCTGTCGTGTCCGGGGATGTTATCATGGGCAGAATCAGGCTGTCTGTCTAAAAGGGGGTCGCTGACATCAAATTACATCGTCAATTACATGGTGTGGCAGTAATCCAACCGGATTTTTTTTTTAAGCTAAATGGCAGGGAGCAAATATATATACATATGTCTGTCAGTCTGTCTGTCACATTAGTCGAGAGAGAGAGTCGTAGTCACACACGCAAGCCGCCTAAACACGCACGCAAAAACACATTCACAAACACCACACACACACACAAACACACGCTCATACACAGGAAGTTGAATAGTCTAGCAAGTGATGTAGTGGAGGCAGGAACCATACATAGCTAGGCGGGGTATGGACAATAGCTCAGGGAGCAGGAGAGGACCTAGTAGCGCTCAGTGAAGAGGCGGGACCAGGAGCTGAGTCTCGATCACTGCAACAGCAATTAGGTGAGTACAATTAGGTGAGTCATACACACCAGACACACACACACACAGACACACACACAGACACACACACACACACACACACACACACACACACCACAACACACACACACACACACACCACACACACGCACCACGCACGCACACGCACACACACACACACACACACCACACACACACACACACACACACACACACACACACACACACACACACACACACACACACTCAAAACTCAATTTAGATCGGACGCGATTACCGCTAACACGTAAACCCTTTTATCTTCCATAACATTTATTACGCTAATTGCAATATCATTTAGCAGGTCCATTCGCATTGGAAGACCAGGAAAGTGCTATCCCACACCCCTCATAATGGTCAGTACTCAGCGACTTACCAATAGATTTCGGTTCGTACTGCCTAGAGAGACATAGTGCCAAGGCCACAGAAATCCCCTTCTGTATAACAGAACGTAGAGCCTCAGAGAATTTAATTTCTATGGCACTGTACAAACACCGTTTTTTTGGAGGAGATTTTTTTTTTTAATTTGAATCTATATTAGTACACAAAAAAGATTTTAGCGACATTAAAGCACGGTTTTTATTGCACCGTTCTAGAGTGCAATTGGAGGCATTTGCAAAGTAATACCATTTACAGCAGTTAACGATAGAATTTAGGATTATTTGGGAGGTATTATTTGTGTATGGAATTACAAAGACATTATTGTGCTCGAGTCCATGAACCGAGAGCTCATAGCATTCTTAATTAAAAAATAAACAGCTAATGGCCTGAAATTATGTGTAATAAGGTTAAAGTCACCGAATAAATGTTTTTTTGAAGGGGCGGAGTCGCTGTAGTGTTTGCTAGCTTGGTCACAATTCTTTTGCGATTAAGACCTTTGATAGACACAATAAACCACCAGACTGGAGTGTGGTGGTTTATTGCAGTAGTTTATAAGTTGTATATAAGTTACTTATTAATATAGATATATAGGTGAGTTTTTGTGTCCTTCCTTATACTAATTATTTGCACTCATGCTTCGTAATTTGTATGAGTACATGCTGGCCCGAGAGTTGCCGTGTTTTCCAGTGTAATCTAAATGCCCCTAGACAGCAGATTGAGCAGCCATTTAGGAGCCAGGACATTTTATTAAAGTTACGATTTCAAAGTCGTAGCACTCAGCATACGTTTCGACAATAATCCGCACTTTGGAGAAGAAGCTTAAGACGACATTCCCCTCAGGGAAGGTTCTTTGATGTTGGTGAGGGGCTCTTGATTTAGGGAATTGGATCTGTGCTCCAGTTCCCCGAATTAAGCCTGAATGCCTTCCATATCACCCCCCCCAGGCGCTTTATAATCCTACGGGTTTAGCGCTTCCCCTTGATTATAATAATAATTAAGACGACGTTACGGTCCGTTCTCGATCACTGTCGCACTAGCTGTGACTTAACGCTGTTCTAGGCAGAAGAGAAAACAGTCAAAGATTGTGTCTCCTAAACCCGAGTTGCATGTGAATTGTTCCAGCTATGGTATTGTGACTTATTCTTTACTTCTAACTCCCTACAATCAAGAGAGAGAGAGAGAGAGAGAAGATATTTCAGAGAATAACATCATTCGATTTTACCCAAACAAACTTGACAATTACTAATCCAGAAAATAGAAGAGTCCGGTATCCTCAGTCATGCTAGAAGTCTATCAAATCTCTCTCAACCACTGTGAACAAAAATGCATGGACCAGACAGGAAAAAAATCCACAAACACGAGTCACTGAACACAATAGAAATGTCAGATACACATAAGAAAATCCAGGAGTATTTTGAAACGTTAAAAAGAGATTAATCACACAGTCAACTGGAACGGAGACACGAAACACACACACACACACACACACACAACACCCCACACAACACACACACACACACACACACACACACACACACACACACACACACACACACCACACCACACACAACTGAAGCTATAAATAAGAGCGAGATGAAGGCAGTAGCGAGACCGAGGCCAAGCTTAATATTTACAACCAGTCAACAAAGTAGTGTGACTGGGTGTCTCAGTCTGGCTTGTCCAGGCCAGCCTCAGGTCGTAAAATATAATTCTCTTTTTTTAGAATCAATAAGAAGAGATAATAATAATAATAATAATAATAATAATAATAATAATAATAATAATATAATAATAATAATAATAATATAATAATAAAAATTTAAATTTTTATTATTATTTTATTATTTTATTATTATTATTATTATTTTTTATTATTATTATTATATTATTATTATTATTATTTTTTTATTATTATAAGGGGAATCAGTAAGCCGGTAAAGGTCATACAAGGACTGGGGATTTAAAGAGAAGGACAGTTCCGATGCCTTGGATGAAGAGACCTTCACCAGCCTCAACGAGCCCCTCTTTCAAAGGAGAACATACAATTTTCCTATTTTTAAAGTATGCTAAAATATAAAATAAGAAACAAATGGGAAAGTTGGAGGTGCTAAGTGCATTGTCTGAACTCTTAAGGAGGGATGGGGGATGTTGCAGTCGTGGAGGTGAAAAGTGCACTGTCTGAACTCTGAAGGAGAGATATTTGAATTGTGATGTCCGCGCACTTTTGGCAAGAAAGCTGTTAACTGAATGATGATGAATGTTTTGTTTTTTGGGAGGGGAAGTCACCCTACCGTGTTGGATTGCCGGCATGTTTAAACTGGTTACAATAGAGCCTCGGCTCTATAGTAGCCAGCATGTTGCGATCACATCTTAGTTTGGACTCTCGAGGAACTTGCAACGTATTTTAAATGCTAAAAGAAATCATAGTACAACGTCATAAAAAACACGTTGCCACAGCATAAAAAAAAAATGAGTAACAGCATAGAAAGAATTTGTCTGACAATCAATAGAACAAAAGGAGCAACAATACTTTGGAAATGATTGACATGTCATACATGCAAAGAAAAGTGATCGTATAAAAGATAATAGTTTAAGAAAGTCATTTACCAGACACTCGGCCTTGAAGATGACCAGACAGAATACTTTCAGAGCATATACACTAGATCATTTGTTACAGACACTGGCTGCCTATCTGTATGGCTGTCTGTCTGTCTGTCTACCTGTCAATCTGCCTGTCTGTCTGCATGTCTATCTGTCTACCTGTTTCTATGTCTGCCTGTTTGGCAATTCACGACGTATGGGCAAGGCTACTTACAGTTGATGCGCCTGTTCACTTAGCAGTATATAGGTACCACGGCATGTTAATAAGACAGCATGCGGTTTATGGAATTTTATCGAGAAGACGTTTCGCCCAAAAGGGAATGTTGCGTATCACATTCTGGCTGGTGGTAGTATGCTTCAGATAAGGTTGTGCTCCGAAATGAGCAGAGGTACGATAAAAGCCATAACCCGGCGCATTTAATGGCGTGGAAAAAAAGCTAGTTGCCATCGAGGTAGGTGTAATTAAAGTGGGGAAAATTGCGTGTCCTCAGACCCAAGCATTTCCTCTTAGGGAAGTGATCCAGGCCGGCAGACAGGCAGGATTCTTGTGGCTTACTTGGATTCCCATCTCGGGG
Source organism: Cherax quadricarinatus (assembly GCF_026875155.1). Lineage (NCBI taxonomy): Eukaryota > Metazoa > Arthropoda > Malacostraca > Decapoda > Parastacidae > Cherax > Cherax quadricarinatus. Next base: position 22,955,793 of record NC_069459.1, on the reverse strand, counting down.
AGGAACCAAAGAAGGGATTCCTTGGACTGGCAGCTGTGACACCAAGAATTGCTAGAGATTAACAGATTAAAGCCCGAATACTTTAATCTTTCTAATCTCTTAAGCTAATAATTCTTAAGTCAATACCTCTTGAGTCGTTAACTCTTTTAAGCAACTAAATCTTAAGCCACTCCTTAATTCTCTTCCCCATAGGCAACTACCACTTAAGCCACTTTTAAATCACCGCTCTTTAAGCCACTACTCCTCAGGTCATTACCACTTAAACCACTACCATATATTCCAAACCCCTTAAACCTCTACCATTAGTGTCAGAACCCCTAAAAAATATCACCATTGAAGAAACTACTGTAAATGCCGTCACCATTAAAACTGCCACCCCCTTCAGCCACTTCCGTTGAAGCCATTTCAAAGGGGAAGAGAAGGGAAAGAGGAGAAAGGAAGAGCCGAATCTTAATTTGACATGCTAAGACAAATTAACTTTTCACAGACCCCCAAAAAAGTGGGTTTGAAATGGGATTTTGAAACTTACTGTCATTCCCTGTGAAATCATTAATGTTATTGCAGTTATTCGTGTTATAATTGTTAACTGTATCGTATTATAATTGTTAACTGTATTATTATTATTATTATTATTATTATTATTATTATTATTATTATTATTATTATTATTATTATTATTATTATTATAATTATTATTATTATTATTAAGATAGTACGTATCATCACCAAATTTGTCAAAACTGGAAGAGATATCTTAGCTTTAGTAAACATAGCAGTGAAAGATATCATCATAATTAAAATAGCTATGATAAAGCTATGATAAATTCCAAAGCAGATATAGAAGCTGTGATAGTAAGCTAGAAAATGGAGCTTTGACTAGAATATTTAATTGGTGAATCAGCTAATTTAACCACAATTAAAATCAGAAAGGATTTAATGTACCCAGACTGACCTATATTATACAGGACTTTTATATTTATGGCAACTAAATGCAAAATTGTGTGCGGGTACTCACCTAATTGTGGTTGCAGGGGTCGAGACTCAGCTCCTGGCCCCGCCTCTTCACTGATCGCTACTAGGTCCTCTCTCTCTCTCTGCTCCCTGAGCTTTGTCATACCTCGTCTTAAAGCTATGTATGGTTCCTGCCTCCACTACGTCACTTGCTAGGCTATTCCACTTCCTGACGACCCTATCACTGAAGAAATACCTCCTAACATCCCTGTGACTCGTCTGAGTTTACAACTTCCAATTGTGACCCCTTGTTTCTGAGTCCCTCTCTGGAACATCCTGTCTCTGTCCACCTTATCTATTCCACGCAGTATCTTGTATGTCGTTATCATGTCTCCCCTGACCCTTCCGTCCTCCAGTGTCGTCAGTCCGATTTCCCTCAACCTTTCATCGAAGGACATTCCCCTGAGCTCTGGAACTAGCCTTGTTGCAAACTTTTGCACTTTCTCTAACTTCTTGACGTGTTTGACCAGGTGTGGGTTCCTAACTGGTGCTGCATACTCCAGTATGGGCCTGACGTACACAGTGTACAGTGTCTTGAACAATTCCTTATTAAGGTATCGGAAGGCTATTCTCAGGTTTGTCAGGCGCCCTTATGCTGCAGCAGTTATCTTGTTGGTGTGTGCCTCCGGAGACATACTCGGTGTTATGGTCACCCCAAGACCTTTCTCCTTGAGTCAGGTTTGCAGTCTTTGTCCACCTAGCCTATACTCTGTCTGCGGTCTTCTTTGCCCTTCCCCAGTCTTCATGACTTTGCATTTGGCAATGTTGAATTCGAGAAGCCAGTTTCTGGACCACGTGTCCAGTCTGTCCAGGTCCCTTTGTAGTCCTCCCCGATCCTCATCCGATTTAATTCTTCTCATCAACTTCACATCATCTGCGAACAGGGACACTTCAGAATCTATCCCTTCCATCATGTCATTCACATATTTCAAAAATAGCACAGGTCGTAGAACTGACCCTTATGGGACCCTGCTCGTAACAGGCGCCCAATGTGATACCTCTTCACGTACTATGACTCGTTGTTGCCTCCCTGTCAGGTATTCTCTGATCCATTGCAGTGCCCTCCCTGTTATACGCGCCTGATCCTCTAGCTTCTGCACTAATCTCTTGTGAGGAACTGTGTTGAAGACCTTCCTGCAGTCCAGGAAAATGCAATCCACCCACCCCTCTCTCTCGTGTCTTACTTCTGTTACCTTGTCATAAAACTCCGGAAGGTTTGTGATACAGGATTTGCCTTCCATAAATCCATGCTGGTTGTCATTTATAATCCTGTTCCGTTCCAGGTGCTCCACCACTCTCCTCCTGAAAATCTTCTCCATGACTGCATATACACGCCAGAGACACTGGTCTGTAGTTTAGTGCCTCGTTTCTATCTCCTTTCTTAAAAATGGGGACTACATTTGCCGTCTTCCATATATCAGGCAGTTGCCCAGTTGCAAGGGATGTATTGAAAATTGTGATTAGTGGCACGCACAGCGTCTCTGCTCCTTCTCTAAGGACCCACTGGGAGATGTTGTCCGGTGTGTGTGTGTGTGTGTGTGTGTTGTGGGGTGTGTGTGTGTGTGTGTGGTGGTGTGGGTGTGTGTGTGTGTGGTGTGGTGTGTGTGTTATGTGTGTGTGTGTATGTGTGTGTGCGTGTGTGTGTGTGTGTGTGTGTGTGTGTGTGTGTATGTGTGTGTGTGTGTGTGTGTGTGTGTGTTTGTGTGTGTACGTGTATAATATGCAGGACTAACACACATGACACACGAAAGATGTCTAGGAAATAATTCCACTCCTTGCGAGAGTTTAACTTCAGAGATTGTGCTGGAGGAAGGAGAAGGGTAGGGAGAGAGAGAGAGAGAGAGAGAGAGAGAGAGAGAGAGAGAGAGAGAGAGAGAGAGAGAGAGAGATTCTCCTTGCGATAGTTTAACGTCCGAGTTTTTGCGGGAGCAAGGCGAGGGAGGGCAGAGAGTGTTTTGTAAGCATTCCCAGGACCTCACAGCATCACCACTGGTTGGTCCAGAAGTAATTCCAGATAAGGTAACATCGTTACTGGGTGGCAAGCCTTCATAACATCAAGAACTCCGGTGACACTCCCACGCCCACCTGGACAACACTCTCCTTCAGACTGCAACCTAACTTCACAGTCATCCTCCAGTCATCTACCCCAGGTAGATCTGTTTGTGACTTGAAAAAGCCCACTGTGTGGGCGATACGTTGTCAATAAAGGATCACATAAAACTGCATATGTGTTTATGTTTCCAGTCATCCTCCAAACAGAGTCATCCTCAAAATACAGTCAACCTCCAAACACAGTGTATCTTCAAACGTAGCCCGACCTCACACTAAACCCTGCCTGCAACTGCAATCAGACCTCACACTGTACATACTGATATTAGAGAAGATATATATTTTAAGTTTATATGTGCATAGGAGTAACATAATTTAGAATATAATATACATATTTATTTTCCTGTCACAGTAGATATGTTGTACCCTTTGGTGAATACATATTAAGAGAATACTGTATACACTGTGATTCACACTTATCGTTGTATATATTCTAAGTGATAAACACCTATCATTGGTATGAATATACATACAGGAGATGTGCATATACACCTCTCGATGTATATGCCCGAGGACACACACCACTTGGTATATAAGACAGAGACGCACCTCTCAGTGAATGTATTTCATGAGATACATATCTCTAGGTGTATATTTCCTGATAAATGTACACCTGTACACCCCCCCATATATATATATATATATATATATATATATATATATATATATATATATATATATATATATATATATATATTATATATATATATATATATATACTGCATACACACCACTGACCATCTGTTTACAATGCCATACGAGGCAGGTGCGTGGGGCGACAACAGATGGCAACACTCCCGATGGGCATTTGTCTCTTGACAGCTGTTACGAATGTACTGACGTAGTTATGGAGGTTATTACTGCCTAGATTTTTAGCTCTATTCTTTATACCGTTGTCGTCACTACCTGTACGGTCCTCAGACCTCTTCTTCTACCATACGGGATTCTTCTTCTTCTTCTTCTTCTTCTTCTTCTTCTTCTTCTTCTTCTTCTTCTTCTTCTTCTTCTTCTTCTTTTCTTCTTCTTATTCTTATTCCTCTTCTTATTCCTCTTCTTCTTCTTTTCTCTTCTTCTTCTTCTTCTTTTCTTCTTCTTCTTCTTCTTCTTCTTCTTCTTCTTCTCTTCTTTTTCCTTTTCTTCTTCTTCTTCTTCTTCTTCTTCTTCTTCTTCTTCTTCTTCTTCTTCTTCTTCTTCTTCTTCTTCTTCTTCTTCTTTTTTCTTCTTCCTCTTCTTCTTCTTTTTCTTCTTCTTCTTCTTCTTCTTCTTCTTCTTCTTCTTCTTCTTCTTTTCTTCTTCTTCTTCTTCTTCTTCTTTTTTCCTCCTTCTTCTTCTTCTTCTTCTCTTCCCTTCTTCTTTTCTTCTTCTTCTTCTTCTTCTCTTCTTCTTCTTCTTCTTCTTCTTCTTCTTCTTTTATTCTTATTCTTATTCTTTTTTTCCCCTTCTTCTTCTTCTTCTTCTTCTTCTTCTTCTTCTTTTCTTATTATTATTATTATTATTATTATTATTATTATTATTATTATTAAATTATTATATTTTATTATTATTATTATTATTTTATTCATCTAGAAGCGATATACCCGTAGGGGCCATTCACCGCCTATAGAATGGAAAGAAATCCTATTTAAGACAATGAGGTCAGACTCAATTCCTTGGATCAAAAACTCCCCTCCTTACGGGTGTCAATGTTCCTGCGGGTTTAACGCTCCCATTCCCCATGAACTGTAATTAGTACCATAGGCTCTAAGGAGCCCACATAATACTGAGCTCTATAGGTTACAATGGGTAGTAGGTCAGACAGCAACTATCCAGGAAGGTACCTATTGCCCTCCCATGTGAGCGTGGAATGGAAACCAGTTAAACGTTCTGCACTCTGGCAGGATTGCTAATTCTTTCTGTTTCGTGAAGAGGTAAGATGGTAATTAATTCTCAGACACATCTTTTTTTTGCCATTAGTGTTGACTTATCGTTACTCTTCAGTGTCCTTAATTCTTCTTATTCCAGTTATTTTTCCTGATTAACACTTAGGATACTTTATTTCGGTCCTAAGACCTCTTTCATTCTATACTTAGGTCCCAGGACCGAAACGTTTTATTGATAAAAAAAATGACCTAGGTTTTTCGTGCAGTGTTTTAACAACAACAACAACAACAACAACAGTAACTTGTCATATTATAAATAGTGAAATGAAACATTTCACTTACAGAAATGTTTCATTTCTAATATTTCATTTACAGAAATGTTTCACTTCCCTTACACAAATGTTTCAGTTCCACTCACTCATTTCCAGAAGCATTTCATTTCTGGGACGCTGGATGCGAGGCTCCACTGATAAATTAGCAGATATGGAGGTGTTAGCAGCTATTAAAAAGTATCTCTCTGCTTTCTACCTCGTCATATCTATGTTGTTATCTCTTTAACCCCCCCTACTCCAGAATATACCCTCCTGTATATACCCCCCTTTGTACCCCTTCGCCAAATACGACCCTTTGCCTACACGGATTTTCCCTTTATTCACCCCTCTCCCTCTCCTACTATATTGACCTTCTCTTATAAACCTCCGGGATTTAAATACCCTTTGTACCCCTTCATCAAATACGACCCTTTGCCTACACGGACTTCCCCTTTAGTCAGTCGTGTGTTGCAGTGCCCCTTCATAGGAGCGAAGGAGTGGCACAAGAGTGGCACAAGAGCGAGGGGAAACTACTGTTCAATTTGTTTAACTTAACCGAGGGATAAAAACGGGAAGAGGGTAGGTGAGAGAGAAAGGAGGAGGAGGTGGAAGAGGAGGGAAGAGTACAGGAGGGGGCTGAGGGAAGAGAGAAAGAGGAGGGAAGTCTGGAGGAAAGGGGGGAGAGGAAGGGAAGCTGGAAGGTAGAGAAAGGGTTAAAGGTGGGGGGGGGGAGCAGATCCATGACAGACAACATAGTGTTAGAACACTGATTTTCTTTTTTTTCGATTTTGCTTCGGTAAGTGTGCGATAGAAAGGGGGTGAGAGAGGGGAGAGAGAGGGGAGAAAAGAGAGAGAGAGAGAGAGGAGTTGGAGGTTAGAGAGTTAGAGAGAGAAGGATAATTACACACTTAGATGGTAGTAGAAATTATAATAGGACTGGTGCAGTCGATAAGTACCTTCGAAAGAGCAATAAAACCACACACACCCCACACACACACACACACACACACACACCACACACACACACACACCCCACACACACACACACACACACACCCACACACACACATCCCTCCTTCCCTGTCGCCCCCTCCAGGCATTAATCCTGCCACCCCAACCCCGCCGCCTACAGAATATCAATTGAATCCTCCTCAAACATTCAGGCCAAGAAAAGTGGCCTTTGAGCTCCCAGCACCAATCGAGGTGTGTAATCCAAATGAATATTGACTCTCACGGCTCGAACCTCAGCCTGAAACAAGAGCCAAATGAAATGCGGCACCATCTAGCTTCTCTTGTTAGTACTGAGGATTGGATAGGGGATAGGGTGAGCAGGGAGGGATAGGAATCATGCTGAAGGTGGAGGTGCTATTCCAGTCGTTCTTGAAGCGAGCGGCAGAGATTTGCATGATAGGATAATATTGTTGCAGTATTTGGCAAGAGGTGCTGTACGTTAGAGAGAGAGAGAGAGAGAGAGAGAGAGAGAGAGAGAGAGAGAGAGAGAGAGAGAGAAGGAAAAGAGGGGGAGAGAGAAAGGGGGAGAGAGAGAGAAGAAAGAGGAAGGGGTGGTTGGCAGTCAGTCATCGGGAAGACGGGCAGCAGATTAGCCTCGCCTCATTACCTTCAGTAAGACCAAAGTTGTGCAGAGATTTCCCTTCCTTCCTGTATCATTATACTAGATCATGCATACACACACACACACACACACACACAAGACCCATATATAGTTTTAAGACGAAGTTTGATAAAACTCATGGAGCAGGAAGAGAGAGGACCTAGTAACGATCAGTGAAGAGGTGGGGCCATGAGCTATGAATCGACCCCTGCAACCACAATAGATGAGTACATACAGAGGAGCGGAGACTCGACTCCTGCAACCATATATAGGTGAGCACACACACACGCACAACACCCCGCACAAACACACACGCAAAGTTAACACATCCATACAAAACATAACAGGCTTACAACACACACCACACACACACACAACCACACACACACACACACACACACACAACACACACAACACATACACACACAGGAGTCGGAAATTCGACCCCCGCAAAAACCCCAATAGGTGAAATACACACACACACACACAACACACACACACAACATATATACTCATCACAAAGATTTCTAAATCAAGTTTGAAATATGAACTGTGAAATATCCATAGAAAACAGCCACTCCCCCTTATAGTTCCAACATTAAAATTCGCAATAAAATTCTGTTTGTAAACATTGCTGACCGCGGGTTCTGAATTTCCCTGAAAGCCTAAAAGTTGAATGCCCCAGAAAAAATATATTTTTTTTTTTTATTTTCGAGCGACAAAAATTAATGCAGGACATGCTAAATATGTAAACCTTGGCTGGGCGTGTGGACCCGGCGTTTGGGTAGTGACGAGGATGGTATGATGCGGGGGAAGATATGGATAGTGAAAACAGTGATGTGGATAGTGACATTAAATGAAGGAAAAAGATGTTGGGGTAAAGATTTGAAGTCCAAACAGCAACTTCACGTCTGGTCTGATTCTTTTTGTTGCAGTTCACAGAGTAGATCTATATATATATATATTATATATATATATAAATATATATATATATAATATATTTATATATAAATATATATATTATATATATTATATATATATATATATGTGTGCGAATATGTAAAAACTGGCAGTTAGCCCAAAAATCATTTAAAATTTGTCATTTTAAAATTTTTCTTATGCGTTTTTAAAGATTTTATATTTTTCATTAATGTTAAAGTAAAATTTTTTTTTATTTGACCAGAAGAAACTTAGAAAACTTACCTAAACCTTATATAACAAGGGAAAAACTTATTTTACTAAACCCACTTAATATTTTTAGATTTGGGTTACAATAATTATTATAAGCAAACACACTAAAATTTACTTATCCGTAGGTTCAGATGATTTTGGGCGAAATTATTGCATACACAAAATTTCACTTTGTCTATATGGCAAAATGAGCGTGCATTTAAGCCAAGATCGCAGTTTCTGGCCCATTCGGCACGACTATATTTTATATAATTTCACATATATATATAATATATTATATATATATATATATATATATATTTATATATATATATTATATATATATATATAATAAATTTTATATATATATATATTATATTATGAATAAGATCACAGTTTAAAAAGGTGATTTTAAAATATGCAAAACAACCACTGTGAAAGAGTAGTGAAATTCCAAGCGCTTTCGTGACCATGAAATTGACTCGTGTGAGGGCGTGCAACAGGGGGACCCTCTCGCCCCCTTTTCTATTTTGTTTGGTCATCAAGGAAGTCACGGAGGCACTCTCCAGCGAGCTCAATATCTGGTTCCTGGACGACAGTACCCTAGCTGGCACAACAGAATCTCTCCTAGAGGACATCAGTAAAATTAAAGACATGGGAGAAAGTCTGGGCCTTTCTTTAAACCCCAACAAATTGAAATAGTTTCTACCAATCAACATTGATCAGAATATTAGTGCCTTTTTACCAGGAACACGAGCCATTATCAGCCAAGAGCACTCTCCTTCGGTGCTCCTTTGGTCCAATGCCATCCCATCTGATCTAGGAAAAAAGTCTCAGAACTCGGACGATGGAAAGCAGGATTTAAAGACATTGACAAAACACGATGCCCCTTCTCCCTATCACCAGGTGCCTGCAATCCCAAAACTTACCTTTTTTCTGAGATGTCCCAGCCTTCAGCAGTCCAAAACTCAAGAATATGAATCTCTCCTGAAGGACATGCTAGAGGGTATTGATCTTTCCCTTGACGATGGACAGTGGTTGCAAGCCTCATTCCGGTCAGGCTTGGAGGGCTAGGAGTACGCAGATCCTCCCAGATTGCTCTACCAGCTTTCCTTCCCCTTCCATTGCATCAAACGAGTTGAAAAGACAAATTCTTCCCGACCCCTAGTGGGCTCAGCAGGAATAGAAGACCCTAGCTATGCCATGCCATCACTGAATGGGAGACTCTTGCTGCTCCAGACCAAACCCCATGCAGCACTGGCTCCACAAATAATCAAGCTGGGGTGGGCCAATTGCTGAAAAGGTGCTTGCCCAACATGCTCAGGGCTGCAACATCAATAGGGAGATTGCCCGTCTCCAGGCTGTGAGTGCTCCTCCTCCGGGGACTTCCTCCAAACACTTCCATATCCGCAATGGAACGGACTTACCCTAAGACCCTCCGTATGCAGGGCTCGCGCCCTTGCTGCCCAATTCACACAGAATTATGTGTATTGCGGCGAAAGTGCAAGCAGACCCAATACGGTTTTACATGGTCTTAACTGTCCAAAACAAGGGCTAGCATGCAAGACACAATGGGTCAAACGACATCATTAAGAGAACCCTTGTACAGCTGGATGCCCTGCCGAGAGGGAGCCACGTTTGCTTGGGAGCAAACAATACCCACAACCCACAAACCGCCCCGCGGGATCACCATCTATCTTGGAAGAATGGCCAAAGTCTTTGCATGGGGCTATACCCGTGTGTCCAAACTGGCTGGACGCCTATATAAGAAAATAAGAACATAAGAACGAAGGAACACTGCAGAAGGGCCTACTGGCCCTGCGAGGCGGTCCCAAAAGCTGCTGACCACAGGGAGGAAATACAGATCAGCAAGTACAGGGGCATTAGCCAACAGTATCAATTTGTCCCAGTGGGATCAAGACCTTGGATCATGGGGAAAAAATGCCACACGTTTCCTTAAAGAATTGGGTTCCAGACTCATCGACACCACCAGGGACCCAAGGGCAGCCACTTTCATGTTCCAGCGCCTCAGCGTCGCCATCCCGAGGGGAAATGCTTGTGCATACTTGGCTACGTCCAGCTCGAGGACTGGAGGGAAATTCATGATCTTTGAACATTTTGCCAAATTTTATTATGTTATGTTTCCTTTGTAAAGTATTTTGTTTATTAATAATGTTCACATAGAAAAAAATATTAGGGGGTGGTAGGAGAGCAATAATCAAAAGCTCCCGGGGGGGAACTTGAGTTTTCCCTGAGGTACGTTTATTTTCTTTCTGAGGATGAGGGTCCCATTCCAGCTATAGAGGTTTGGGATTTTTATATATAAATATTATATTTATATTATATATATATATATTTTATATATATTATAATATATATATATTATTATATAAAATATTTATATATATAATGTGGGTTGTTGTGTCTTGCCGAAATCTAAAAAGGTCAATTAGCAAGAACTCATTTAAAATTAATCTTTTCTAAAATTTTCTCTTGTACGTTTTAAAGATTATATTTTTTATATTAATGTTAATGTAATTTTTTTTAATTTTTGCACCAAAAGAATCTTAGAAAAACTTACCTAACCTTATTATAACAAGGCAATTTTTTTTAGCCTAACCCAACTAAATATATTTTAGATTTTTACATAATTTAATACTAAACAAACACAGTGAAATATATTTTTTTCGTTAGGTTAAGAATGATTTTGGCGAAAATTATTGCATACACAAATTTTCACTTTTCCTATATGGCAAGATGAGCGTTGCTATTTAAGCCAAAATAGCAAGTTCTGCCTATTCGGCACGATATATATATATTATATATATATATATATAATATATATATATATATATATATATTTTTATATTATATATATATATAATATATATATATATATATATATATATATATATTATATTATATATATATATATTATATATATATAAAGCAGAAAACTCTAGTTCAAGGCCTTTCACAGTTTTACCAGTGCTTCGTCAGGAGCAATCCAATGACGCCAAATACAAAAGGTAATTCTCAGAGGTAAGTAAGCAGTGTGGTCAGCGCCAGGTCTCTCCTGTAAGAACTGTTACAGGACGGACATGGAATGAACAGAAATAACGTAAAAAAAATATTTTCAATATAAAATCAAAACTGGACCAAAAACAATTTAAATTAAGCAATTAGAAAATGGAACGAATTAATTAAAAAAAACGTAATTATCCTATAAATAAACTAACATAACTAATAACAAAGCAGACTTAATAAGAAAATTAAATTGATTAATAAAAGAAAGTAAGCAATAATAATAATAATAATAATAATAATAATAATAATAATAATAATAATAATAATAATAATAATAATAATAATAATAATAATAATAATAAAAAGAAAAAAATTGTTTGTGATGTCGCAAAAGAGATTAAAAAATATTTAAAAACGAAAGAAAGGGAGGATAAATCAAGAAGAAATGGGAAAAACGTTGAAGAGAAGAATGAAAAATGTTGAAGGTCAGTAAAAAATTTACTAGAAGACTTTTTCTTCCTCTCTTCCTCTTTCCCAGTCTCTCTCTCTCTCTCTCTCTCTCTCTCTCTCTCTCTCTCTCTCTCTCTCTCTCTCCGACTACATTTACGGGTGTGTTCTTCTTGAATATTCCACGTGCCTGTTGTAAGTAGAGACTCCTGGGCCGAAATGCTTGCAGTTGTTGGTGCTGCTTATGTTGTTGCTGTAGATCTTGCTGGTGTTGTTGATGCAGCTGTTGTTGGTGCCGTTGTTACCGGTGATACTGCTGCTGTTGGTACCGTTATTGCTGTTGCTTTCGATGTTGCAGGGGCTGCTGTTGCTGACTCAGCTGGTGCTGTTACTGCAGGTGTTGTTATTGGTAGCAGTGCAGCCTTTGCTGGAAATATACAAATGAACATCTCAGAAAACAACTCGTTATGGAAGACTGAGAGTCCAGAGAGTTCCAGAGAGTCCTGGAACTTATCGAACTAACATATTTCCTGAGATGAGCAACCTTATATGACAGCCCTAAACTAACTAAACAACACTTTTGTTATTCACAGAATCACTCAACTTAGTTTCAGAATACGGACATTGGTTTCAAACTGCATTTTTAGTTAAACTAGAAGGCATATGTGCTTTCTAGGTATCACAAACGGCATTCCTGTCTTCGTGAGGGGGGGGGGAGCGTCTAGGTAAATAGCAGTGATTCTCTCTGAACGTCTCAATCACAGTGTTGGGGTTTACGGCCCAAATTTCGTCACTGGAGCAAAACACTGAGATACCAACAGGCTCCTGTACCAGGTTCCTTAACCAGGTTCCTCTACCAGAGCAGGTTCTCCTAACAACTTCGACAGTCACACTAGGGTATCCCCCAACAATGCCTGATAAACTGTCAGGAAAAGATAAAGTTTGTCGGCTGACAGTGAGAGCCCCTCATTACAGGGATTTCTCTTTCTCATATTTCGGTACTTCTCAAGACTTTCCCTTCCACTCGTTATTTTTTTGCCCTACCACAACTATCTAACTTGAGGCCACAGGTGTACCTGAGCCAGTGCATCGAGAGACCCATTCAGAAATCATGGTTTAGTTTGCCGTTGATAGAAGGAAAAGACCGCAAGGCACGAAATGGTTTAAGTTAACAACATAATCAAGAAAAGCTTTGCAACAGCCAATGTTCAGTAATAAAGGAGTCGCTCCATGTACGCAAATCTGATTATAGCCAAAATAATGGATAAGTTACCTTGCAACCCAGGACAGATGACAAGCAGATGGTGTGGGACAACATATGCACATTCACATGACTTGGTATCTGTCTCTCATACAATAGAGAAGATGCAGCCGCCACCCTCAAGAAGTATAAAGAAGCTCTACAGAAAACAGAGAAATTACTCATCAGTACACTGTCGTTATATTAGACTTAGAGACCTTTGGATTGTGGGAAATGTGCATCTACAGATTCCTTAAAAAAAAGGCTCATTAGGAAAC
>NC_069459.1:22912729-22940229 GCF_026875155.1 Cherax quadricarinatus | reverse complement strand
TCCTACATACTCTAACTTGAGCCTCACTATCCTCGTAAAACTCTTCACTGCTTTCAGTAACCTACTCCTACACCATTACACTTGGCAACATCTGCCACATTGCCCCCCTATCCACCCCTGTCATACGCCTTTTCCAAATCCATAAATGCCACAAAGACCTCTTTAGCCTTATCTAAATACTGTTCACTTATATGTTTCACTGTAAAACACCTGGTCCACACACCCCCTACTTTCCTAACAGCCTCCTTGTTCATCTGCTAACTGTTCTCCGTCTTACTATTAATTCTTTCAATTATAACTCTACCATACACTTTCCGCCGTACACTCAACAGACTTATCCCCCTATAATTTTTGCACATCTCTTTTATCCCTTTGCCTTTATACAAAGGAACTATGCATGCTCTTTTTTTGCCAATCCTTAGGTACCTTAACCCTCTTCCATAAATTTATTAAATATTGCACCAACCACTCCAAAACTATATCCCCACCTGCTTTTAAATTTTCTATCTTTATCCCTTCAATCCCGGCTGCCTTACCCCTTTCATTTTACCTACTGCCTCACGAACTTCCCCCACACTCACAACTGGCTCTTCCTCACTCCTACAAGATGTTATTTCCTCCTTGCCCTATACACGAAATCACGCTTCCCTATCTTCATCAACATTTAACAATCTCAAAAATTCCCTCCATCTTCCCAATACCTCTATCTCTCCATTTTAATAACTCTCCTTCTCCTATTTTAACTGACAAATCCATTTGTTCTCTAGGCTTCCTTAAATTGTTAATCTCACTCCAAAACTTTATTCCTTTTTTCAACAAAATTTGTTGTAACAGTCACCCACTCTTCATTTGCTCTCTTTTTACAGTGCTTCACCTACTCATCTTATACTCTCTCATTTTCTCCATATACTCTTCCTCCTTGCATTCACTTTACTTTGTAAAAACTTCCATATGCTAAATTTTTCTCCCTTACTACTCTCTTTACTCATAATTCCACCAATCGCTCCTTTCCCTCCTGCACCCACTTTCCTGTACCACAAACTTTGCTGAAACACTCTACACTACATTTTTAAACTACCCCATTACTCTTCGACCCTTGCATATGCTCTCATTAGCCCATCTATCCTCCAATAGCTGTTTATATCTTACCCTACTGCCTCCTCTTTTAGTTTTATAAACCTTCACTCTCTCTTCCCTGATGCTTCTATTCTCCTTGTTATCCATCTACCTTTTACTATCAGTGTAGCTACAACTAGAAAGTGATCTGATATATCTGTGGCCCCTCGTTAAAACATGTACATCCTGAAGTCTACTCAACAGTCTTTTATCTACTAATACATAATCCAACAAACTACTGTCATTTCGCCCTACATCATATCGGGGTTTTTTGGTATACTTATTTATCTCTTTTTCTTAAAATATGTATTACCTATAAACTAAACCCCTTTCTATACAAAGTTCAATCAAAGGGCTCCCATTATCATTTACACTGGCACCCCAAACTTACCTACCAACCTCTCTTAGTTTCTCCTACTTTAGCATTCAGGTCCCCTACCACAATTACTCTTCTCACTTGGTCAAGGCCTCCTATACCATTTCACTTAACATCTCCCAAAATCTTCTCTCTCTCCTTTCTGCATTCCTCTTCTTTCTCCAGGTGGCATACACGCTTATTATGACCCACTTCTCGCATCCAACCTTTACTTTAATCCACATTTATATATATATATATATTATTTATATATATATATATATTATATTTATATATATATATATATATATATATATTTTATTTATTATTTTTTTTTGTTTTATTATCACAGGCCGATTCCCACCAATATCTATATATATATAGATATATATATATATATATATATATATATATATATATTATATATATATATTATATATATTATATTATATATATATATAATATAGATATATAAATGTACAAGGTATGATGTAGGCACGTTAATGAAAGTAGTTTGTTAGATTATGTATTGGTGGATAAAAGTGGGTTGTTGGGTAGGCTCAGGATGTACATGTTTATAGAGGAGCAACTGATATATCGATCATTATTTAGTTAGTAGCTACAGTTAAGAGTAAGAGGTAGATGGGAAAAGAGGAAGGTGGCAACAACAAGTAAGAGGGTGGGTGAAAGTGTTTTACTAAACTAAGGGAGGAGAAGTTCGCGAGATATATGCGACTATTGGCAGAATGGTGGGCTAGTGCGAAGATGAGTAGGATTGGGGGGGGGGGTTGAGAGGGTTGGAATAGTTTTAAAAATGCGTATTAGATTGTTGGGGCAAGAAGTTGTGGTTATAGGAGAGTGGGGGCTGGTGGAAAAAGGAGTGATTGGTGGAATGTGAAGCAAAGTGTGTATAAAAAGAGAAAAAGGTAGCTTACGAGAGGTTTTTACAAAGCAGATGTGTTATAAGAAGAGCAGAGTATATGGAGGAGTAAAAAGAAAGGTGAGAGAGTGGTGTGAGGAGTGCAAAATGGGAGAGCAGATGAAAGAGTGGGAGAGCACTGTCAAGAAATTTTAATGAAAATAAGAAAAAAATTTGGAGTGGTTAAAACAAGTGTAGAAAGCTAGGGAAAGTATGGATTTGTCAGTTAAAACAGAGTAGGGGAGTTAGTAGATGGGGACCTGGAGAGGGAGGTATATTAGGTGATGGCGAGAATATTTTGAGGAACTTTTAAAAGTTGAGGAAGAAGGGAGGCTGTAATTTCATGCACTGGCCAGGGAGGTATACCAACTTTTAGGAGTGGAAGAAGAGATGAATGTAAGTGTGGTGGAGGTACGTGAGGCATTACGTAGAATGAAAGGGGGTTAAAGACAGCGGAATGATGGGATCAGGACAGAAATGTTAAAAGGCAGGGGGGATATAGTGTTTGGAGTGGTTGGTACTTTTGTTTAATAAATGTATGAAAGAGTGGGAAGGTACCTAGGGATTGGCGGAGAGCATGTATAGTCCCTTTATATAAAGGGAAAGGGGACAAAAGAGATGTAAAAAATATTATAGAGGGAATAAGTTTACTGAGTATACCAGAAAAGTATACGGTTAGGGTTATAATTCAAAGAATTAGAGGTATAAGACGAATGTAGGATTGCGGCATGAGCAGGAGGCTTCAGAGTGGGTAGGGATGTGTAGATCAAGTGTTTACATTGATCAGCATATATGTGAACATTTTTAGATAAAGGTAGGGAAGTTTTTTATTGCATTTATGGATTTAAGAAAAGGCATATGATAGAGTGGATAGAGGAGCAATGTGGCAGGATGTTGCAAGTTTATGGAAATAGGTGGTAAGTTACTTAAATGTGTAAAGGAGCTTTTTATGATGATAGTGAGGCTTAGTTAGGGTGTGTAGGAAGAGAGTGAGAATACTCCCGGTCTGTAAAGTAGGTCTTAGACAGGGATGTGTATGTCACCATGGTTGTTTAAATATTTATAGATGGGGTTGTAAAAGAGGTAAATGCAGGGTGGTCCGGGAGAGGGGTGGGATTAAATTAATGGGGAATCAAATTCAAAATGAAATTGACACAGTTACTTTTGCTTGATGATACTGCGTTATGGCGTGATTTTAAGAAAAATTGCAAAGGTTAGTGGATGAGTTTGAGGAGTGTGTAAAGGTAGAAGTTGAAAGTGAACATTAGAAAAGAGTAAGGTGATGGAGTATCAAATGATTTAGATTAAGAAAAATTGGGCATTTTCCATATTGGGGGAGGAGTATGGTAGAAGTGAATGTTTTCAGATACTTGGGAGTTGACGTGTCGAGCGGAATGGATTTATGAAGGATGGGTTAATCATAGGAATTGATGAGAGAGAAAAAAGTGAGTGCATGTGCGTTGAGTACATGTGGAGGCAAAAAAAACCGTTATCTATGGAGGCAAAGAGGGAATGTATGAAAAGTATAGAAGTACCAAAACTCTTACATGGCATGTGAGCTTGGGTGGGTAATGCACCAGCAGGAGACGGTTGGAGGCAGTGGAGATGTCCTGTCTAAGGGCAATGAGTGGTGTTAAATATTATGCAGAAATTCGGAGTGTGGGAAATTAGGGAAGGTGTGAAGTTAATAAAAGATTAGTAAAGAGGGCAAAAAGGGGGTTTTTGAGGGGGGTTTTTGGTCATTTAGAGAGATTGGAAAAAAGTAGAATGACAGGGAAAGCAAATAAATCATAGGGGAAGGAAGGGGGGTAGGGGTCGTCCCCCAAAAAGGGTTGGAAAGGGGGGTTTAAAAGGAGGTTTTGTGGGCGGGGGGTCTTGGATTTCCAGAAAGGGTGCATGACCCGTGTTAGATGGGATTTGAATATAGACAAATGATATTTGGGGGACCTGACGATCTGTTGGGTGTGAGCAGGGTAATTTTTAGTAAAAGGGATTCAGGGAAAACCCGTTTTTTTTTAATAGCCCGGACTTGAGTCCTGGAAATGGGAAGTACAATGCCCCGCACTTTAAAAAGGGGGGTTTGGGAAAATTGGCGTTTGGAGGGATATGTTGGGGTATCTTTATACGTAATATGCTTCTAAAATGTTGTTTTTGGAAACCCTTTTCTGCAAAAGGGGGGTTTTAAAGTAATAATTTGGTGAAGTGTTAAATTATATGGGAAATATTTTTTTTTGGGATTTTTTGTTTTTGGGTCCCCCTGCCCCGGTTGGGAGACGCCGCCTTGTTTTAAAAAAAAACCAAAAAATAATAAATAAAAAAAAAAAAAATTATTATTATAATAAAAAAATAAAAAATAAAAAAAAATATTTTAATTTTTAATATATGCCCTGCCCCAAAAAAGAACTTCGATCTTTTTTCCCTTTAAAAAGCCCCCCCCTCATCTTTCCATATAGGACCCAAATGAAAATTTGTGTAGCCTAAAAAAAGCCAAAAACACTCTGAACCTAACGAAAAAAAAATTTTTTTGGGTTGTGAATTTTTTAGTCCCAAATACTGTAAAGTATTTAAAATATTTTGTTGGGTTAGGCTAAAATAAAATTTCTCTTTTTTATAATAAGGGTTTGGTAAAATTTTCTAAGATTTTTTTGGTGCAAAATTAAAAATGTTTATATTAACATTAATGAAAAAAAATATCTTTAACGTATAAGAGAAAATTCAGGAAGGACTTAATTTTAAATGAGTTCTTGCTAATTGACCAGTTTTACATATTCGGCACGACACACACACATACACACACACACACACACACACACACACACACACACACACACACACACACACACACACCCCAACACACATATAAATATATATAAAATATATGTATATAATATATTTGGTGTGTTTTGGTGTGGTGGTGTGTGTGTGTGGTGGGGTGTGTGTGTGTTAAATTCTGTTGAATGGCTCATCATCCCAGAAATTGGAGCTACCTCACCCACATCCTTAAACTAAACTTTATCATTTTCCATCCCCGGACGCTGTATGATCCACACGGGGTAAGGCCTTTTACCTTTGAACATATGAACAATCTTGTTCAGCTTTCGCAGTACTACCTCACAGTTTTTTTCCCCCTAAACTCTTCGTAAATTCTTGAATTATTCTTGCCGTGCAAACTGTGAGATTTAGCTTAAAATATTGTCTGGAACTAGCAAAACAACAAGAGATTCACCACATTAGCATATAAATTTATCCAGCACATCCGTGCAAGGAATTCACGCATGGAAGGTGGGCAGGGATACCCTTCCTCAAACCTCCCTCTGCCTTCGGTACATACACCGCATGCCTGTCTCTCCGTCTGTCCGTCTCTTTCATGCGGTGAGGTTTGGATCTGGACGAGCTGCGGTGAACTCTGGGGAGAATTCTGAAAAAAAATGCCTTCTGTCCCTTTTTTGGATTGTCTGGCTCTCCTACTGACATTATTAGTCTTCACCGACTTGGTAAAAGTCCAGGAGGGAACGAAATATCTTGAGTTTGCATTTTCTGTTTGTGGGTTAGCTGTATATTGTTCCAGCTACGGTAGTGTGTATGGTTCTTCACTGGTCGTTATCCTCCGGAAAGCACATAAGCTATTAGGATAAAAGCACATGTAATTGTGCACACTCAATAACACACACACACACACACACACACACACACACACACACACACACACACACACACACACACACACACACACACCTCCACACACACACCTCCACACACACACCTCCACACACACCTGGCATAATACCTTGCTCATCTCTGCTTCACCACCAAATATTAGCCCAGCAGGCTTCTCCATCACCCACTCTGGACCAGCCCCGCCACACAGCTCTCGTGTTTACCCTTCCCAACAGCATTTGCATAGAGTAATTCTTCAGCGTGTACCGTCCATCCTCAGCGCCCTGATAAACTCTCACCGCATATAAAGACCACTAGGGCGTGTAATGGTTCCTTTTATTCAGTGTTAAGTGGCTGAATTAAAGTCATCATTGCATTCTTGTTTCTTATTAGCATCTGTTGTTTGGGTATCAGACAACGCAGTTCTGTTCCTCATTACGATTTTTTTTTCAATTCAGCATCTATGTTGCCAATATATGAATGAGTGAATATTATTATTTGATATATTACGTTAGTCTTTTCTCGTGCTCTTGTGTGAATTATTGAAAATTTGCGTGGTCACTGCGTTTTAAAGATTCTTCTGTTTGTGTGGTTAACACAGAAATGATTACTGAGCCGTTAAACGCTATTAAGTACTGTTGTCTAGTTCTCTGGAAAGAATAAATATATATATATATATATATATATTATATATATATATATATATTATATATAAATATATAAAATATATATTATATATATATATAATTTTATGCAAAACAACCACAAGGGAGTAGAATGATGCTCTAGGCCTTCCGTGTTGCAATCAACAGGTCATCAGGAGCTTGCAAAAATTGCAGAAAAGAGAAGTATGCCCAAGCAAGTACGTTCCCAAAGGACGTCTTTTCTGGAGTTAGTCCAGTATAGATGTCCTTTGGGAACGTACTTGCTTGGACATCATCCTCTTGTCTGCAATTTTACAAGCCCCTGATGATGTGCTGATTGCAATACGAAAGGCCTAGAGGTATCATTCTACTTCCCCCGTGGTTGTTATGCATCCTGTGTCGCTTGGCTTGCGATATTTGCATCAGTTCTATACAGTATCAACACCACCCCACCATTGTCATCCACAAACAACAGCTGTTAACAATTTACTAAGAACACCACCACCACCCCAACCACCACAACCCCAACCACCACAATCACCGTCATCATTACCATCATCATCACCACCACCACCACCACCACCACCACCATTAATACCACCATCACCATCAACATCACCACCACCACTACCACCACCACCACCACCACAACCTTCACCCTAACAACAGCACACAACACTATCACCACAACCCACCACGACCATCCGTTCTTAATTTACTCCCATGGAAGTAGGAGGTCTGAGGACCCAATGTAGCGCCTTGTAGAGCATCAAAGCATCAGAGGTAATCTATATGCAGGCCAGAGGCCCATGTACCATACTGTTACACGATCCTTCAATCATCCATTCTATCAGCAACATCTCGCCCCCTCGCACCTCAGAGAAGTTGATGAAGTGCTCTCAGGTGTGGCTCTCTCACCTTTATGTGTGTGTGTGTGGTGTGTGTGTGTGTGTGGGGTGTGTGTGTGTGTGTGTGTGTGTGTGTGTGTGTGTGTGTGTGTGTGTGTGTGTGTGTGTGTGTGTGTCTGTGTCTGTGTCTGTGTGTCTGTGTCTGTGTCTGTGTGTACCCACCTATTTGTGGTTGCAGAGGTTGAGATACAGCTCCTGGCTCATCCTCTTCTCTGGTCGTTACTAGGTTCACTCTCTCCCTGTTCCTAAAGCTTTTTCGTGCCACTTTTTTTCATGCGTGTGCTTGTACGTGAGTGTATTTTAGTTAGTTACCGTTGAGTGTAGGTATAACAGGGTCAATTACTCCAGAAATTTGTGTTTGTGATTTCTCGTGAGTTGTCGAGAGGCTGGGCTAGAAGCTGAGACTTTACCCAAGCAACCACAAATAGGTAAGTACAACAAATTGACTGCACACACTCTCTCCTCTCACTCTTATTTCGAAGTACCCAGAGAATCCATTTAAGAACCGCAATAAAAGTCCGTAGCAGCTAAGATTGAGACAGACGCCGGAGGGTATTCCATTGAAACATCTCTTATTGGGATTTATCACAACACTTGTGGAGCTCAGAGTGCTCGTCTGATGTGTTTACGCGTTGCTTAATTGGCTTTGTGTAAAAATATTCGTACAGACGGAGCTGTGGCTTGACTGTGAATCGACCTCGTAGCGCAGTGGTAAGTTGATGTTTGGTAGAGTGCAACTTACTGCTAAAGGACACCTATTTTTCTTTTTAAGAATGACGTTTCACCTACGTGAGGCTTTATCAGAGTGAAACGTCGTAAATTACTAATGAAGGTCTCCTTTTTCTGCATGTTCTTGTTTAAAAACCGCTCAGCTAAGCCATAATTCATTCAAGGTTGTAGTTCATTCGCCAGGAGTCAGGATAAGTGTTTTCTGATACGGGTTTTGTGTTATTGATGATCCATAACTTGTTAAGCATCCTCTGGCTTACCAGAATTAGGTTTTATGTCAAAGCTTAATAAAAAGAAGGTGGCGTTTTTTTAGAAATGGAGGAAGGTAATTATACAGTAGTAGCACGTTCATCTCACAACCGGAAGTACATTCGGGTTGAACTCTCATCCTGCTTTTCCCTCAATCCTTTAATTTGCCTATCCCTTCGTTATTACTCTTACCTCCCACTCTTTCTCTCTCTCCCCATTCCTCCATTCCCTGCACCTTCGTATTGCCTCTCCCTCCATCCCTCACTTTCTTCTCGCTCCCATCTTCCTTTTCCTAAAAGCTTCGAACCCGGAAACCCAAACAACATCACTGTCATTCTTTCCAAGTCACAGTTTATTCTTTGGTGCGGGTCACTGAAAAAAACTTCCTCTCCTCCAGATATTTCCTAACCTACTTTATATATATATAAAATTATATAAAATATATATATATATATATATAAAATATATATATATATATATATATATATAAAATAATAATATATATATATTATGTCTTGCCAGAAGGGTGCTTTACACTACAGTTTTTAAACTGCAACATTAACACCCCTCCTTCAGAGTGCAGGCACTGAATTTCCCCATCTCCAGGACTCAAGTCCGGCCTCCCGGGTTTTTCCCTGAACCCTTCAAAAAATGTTATTTTTGCTCACACTCCATCAGCACGTCAAGTATTAAAACCATTCGTCTCCATTCACCCCTATCAAACACGCTCACGCACGCCTGCTGGAAGTCCAAGCCCCTCGCACAAAAAAACCCCCCTTAACCCCCTCCCTCCAACCTTTCCTAGGCCGACCCCTACCCCCGCCTTCCTTCCACTACAGACTGATACACTCTTGAAGTCATTCTGTTTCGCTCCATTCTCTCTACATGTCCGAACCACCTAAACAACCCTTCCTCAGCCCTCTGGAAAACAGTTTTGGTAATCCCGCACCTCCTCCTAACTTCCAAACTAGGGAATTCTCTGCATTATTTCACACCACACATTGCCCTCAGACATGACATCTCCACTGCTCCAGCCTTCTCCTCGCTGCAACTTTCATCACCCATGCTTCACACCCATAAAAAGAGTGTTGGTAAAACTATACTCTCATAATTCCCCTCTTTGCCTCCAAGGACAAAGTTCTTTGTCTCCACAGACTCCTAAGTGCACCACTCACCCTTTTTTCCCCTCATCAATTCTATGATTCACCTCACCCTTCATAGACCCATCCGCTGACACGTCCACTCCCAAATATCTGAATACATTCACCTCCTCCATACTCTCTCCCTCCAATCTGATATCCAATCTTTCATCACCTAATATTTTTGTTATTTCCCCATAACCTTACTCTTTTCCCGTATTCACTTTTAATTTTCTTCTTTTGCACACCCTACCAAATTCATCCACCAATCTCTGCAACTTCTCTTCGAATCTCCCCAAAAGCACAGTGTCCCTCAGCAAAGAGCAACTGTGACAACTCCCACTTTATGTGTGATTTTTATCTTTTAACTCCACGCCTTTTTCAAGACCCATGCATTTACTTCTCTTACAACCCCATCTATAAATATATTAAACAACCACGGTGACATCACACATCCCTGTCTAAGGCCTACTTTTATTGGGGAAAAAATTTCCCCTTTCCTATGTACTCTAACTTGAAACCTCACTATCCTCGCAAAAAAACTCTTCACTGCTTTCAGTAACCTACCTCCTACCCAACACCCGCAACATCTGCCACATTGCCCCCCCCCTATCCACCCTGTCATACGCCTTTCCAAATCCATAAATGCCACAAAGACCTCTTTTGCCTTATATAAAATATATTATATATATATTTAAATATATATTATATATATATATATATATATATATATATATATATATATATATATTATATATATATAATATAATAATATATAATATATATAATTTTAGGTAAATAGGTTGGTAGACAGCAACACCCAGGGAGGGACTAACCGTCCTGCCAAGTGAGTGTAAAACAAAGCCTGTGATTGTTTTACATGATGGAGGATTGCTGATGTCTTTGTCTGTCTCATAAATATGCAAGATTACAGGCATGTCTTGTACTTCTACTTACACTTAGGGCAACACTACAAATACATTCACATTTATTCATACACAACTCATCTGAGTTTTCTTTGATTTTATCTTAATAGTTCTTGGGGCTTATTAATTTTTCCTTTTATATCCATGGGGAAGTGGGAAAAGAATCTTTCCCCGTAAGCCCTGCGTGTTGAAAAGTCAAATAAAATGCGGAAAAAATGGGTAGTAAACCCTTTCCCGTAAAGATTACTAAAAAGAATAAGAAAAGAAAATTGTCAAAGTGGGAAGTCTGAATGTCGTGGATGTTTGTGCAGATGATAAAAAGATATTGTGATTTTTATGAATGAGAAAAGCTGGATTCCTGGGTTTTAAGTGAAACAAAAGCTGAAGGGGGTGGGGGAGTTTTCAGTGGAGAGGATAAATGGATTAGATCAGGGGTTTCAAATAGAGTTAGAGCTAAAGAAGGAGTGCATAAATGGTGAAAGGAAAAAGCTATGGCAGAAAAGAGGGGGACTATAAATGATAATTCAAGGGTTAGTGAGTAAAATAAAGATTGGATTGAAAAAAGGGGTTTTAATAAGCGTGTATGCACCCGGAGAAGAGGAAGTGTAGAGGAAGAGAGAGATTTTGGGAATGTTGAGTGAATGCGTGGGGAGTTTTGAATCAAATGGAGATAATGGGGTTGGGGGTTTTAATGCTAAAGTGGGTAAAAAAAGTTATGGAGGGGTAGTAGGTAAAAATTTTGGGGGGCCAGGGGTAAAAGTAAATGGGGGGCCTTTAATTGAGCTATGTTAGAAAAAAATTTGGTTAAGTAATACTTTTTATGAAAAAGAGAAAATAAATATACAAGGTATGATGTAGCACGTAATGAAAGTAGTTTATTAGTTATTATTGGTGGGTAAAAAGGGTTTAGGGGAGGCCCAGGATTTACAGTTTAAGAGGGGGGAAGATATATCGGTCATTTTTTGTTGTAGACAGTTAGAGTAAAGGTAGATGGAAAAGAGGAAAGGGCACAACAAGTAAGAGGGAGGGGAAAGTGTAAAACTAAGGGGGGAGGAAGTTTTTGGGTGAGATATAAGCGACTATTGGGAGAAAGGGGGGATAGTGCAAAGAGATAAAAGGGGGGTTGAAAGGGTTGGAATAGTTTTTAAAAATGCAGTATTGAATGTGGGGCAGAAGTTTTTTTGGGTTATGGAGGGTGGGTGCAGGGGGAAAAGGAGTGATTGGGGGAATGAGAATAAAGGGGGGATAAAAGAGAAAAGGTAGCTTATGAGAGGTTTTTAAAAAGCAAAGTGTTTATAAAAAAAAGACGAATATATGGGGAGTAAAAGAAAGGTAAAAAGAGTGGTGAGAGAGTGCAAAGGAGAGCAGTGATAGAGTGGGAGAGGCACTGTCAAGAAAATTTTAATGAAAATAAAAAAAATTTTGGGGTGAGTTAAACAAATTAAAAACCAAGGGAAAATAGGATTTGTCATTTAAAACAGAGTAGGGGATTAGTAGATGGGGAGAGGAGGTATTATAGATGGGAAATTTTGAGGGAAATTTTAAATTTAAAAGGAAAAAACGAGGGAGTAAATTTATGCACGGTAGGGGGGTATACCATTTTTAGGAGTGAAGAAACAGAATGTAAGTGTGGGGGGGGTACTGAGGCATTACGTAAAGAAAAGGGGAAAGCAGCTGGACTGATGGGGTCAGACAGAAAGTTAAAAGAGGGGGGATATAGTTTGGGGTGGTTGGTACTTTTTTTCAAAAATTATGAAAGAGGGGAAGGTACCTAGGGGTTTGGGGGAGGCATGTTAGTTCCCTTTATATAAAGGGAAAAAGGGGGCAAAAGAGACTGTAAAAATTATAGAAATAAGATTATGAGTATACCAGGAAAAAATGTACGGTAGGGTTATAATTGAAAGAATTAAAGGAAGACGAAGTAGGGTTGCGGATGAGCAAGGAGGTTTCAGAGTGGGTAGGGGTGTAGATCAATGTTTAAATTGAAGCTAAGTGAAAAAGTATTTAGATAAAGGTAGGGAAGTTTTATTTATTTTGGATTTAGAAAAGGAAAAAATAAGTGATAGAGGAGCAATGTGGCAGATGTTGCAAGTATTTGGAATAGGTGGTAAGTTTTAAATGCTTAAAGGTTTTTTGAAGATTGTGAGCTCAGGTTAGGGTTTTAAAGGAAAGGGGGACTATTTTCCCGGAAAAAAGGTTTAGACAGGGAGTGTAATGTCCCCAGGTTTTTTAATATATTTATAGATGGGGTTTTTAAGGAAGTAAATGCTAGGGTGTTTTGGGGGAGGGGGGGATTAAAATATGGGGGTCAAATTAAAATGGGAATTACCAGTTACTTTTTGCTGAGATATGGGCTTATGGGAGATTCAAAAAAAAAATTGCAAAGGTTAGTGGATGATTTGGGGGTGTGTTAAAGGTAGAAAATTGAAAGTAACAAAAAAGAGAAGGGATGAGGGGGTTTAAAAAATTTAGATAAAAAAAATTGGATTCAAATTGGGGAGGGGGATATGGGAAAAAGTAATGTTTTTAGTACTTGGAGTTTACGTTCGGGGGGATGATTTATGAAGGATAGGTTTTCTAGAATTTATGAGGGGGAAAAAAGGTGAGGGTGCGTTGAGGGATTGTGGAGTCAAAAAAATTTATCAGGAGGCAAAAAAGGGGGAATGTATGAAAGATATAGTACCAACACCCTTTTATGGGGGTGAACTTTGGGGGTAAAACAGCAGCGAGGGGACGGTTGGAGGCAGTGGGGATTCCTGTTTAAGGGCAATGTGTGGTGAAAAAAATTATGCAGAAAATTCGGGGGTGTGGAAAAAAGGAGAAGGGGTGGATTAATAAAAGATAGTCCCAAGGGCAGAAAAGGGGTTGTTGAGGTGGTTTGGGATTTTGAGAGAATGGGGTCAAAGTAAATACATGGAAAGCTATAAATCATAGGGGAAGGAAGGGGGTAGGGGTCTCCTCGAAAGGTTGGGGAGAGGGGTAAAGGAGGTTTTGTGGTAAGGGCTTGGCTCCACAAGGTGCGTGAGCGTGTTAGATAGGAGTAATGGAGACGAATGGTACTTGGGCCTGACGATCGTTGGGTGTGGCAGGGAAATTTATGAAGGGATTTAGGGAAACCGGGTTTTTTTCAATAGTCGGGCTTGGTCCCGGAAATGGAAGTACATGCCCCGCACTTTAAGAGGGGTTTTTGGGGTATTGGGCAGTTTGGGGGATATGTTTGTGTATCTTTATGTGTAGCTTTTTAACTGTTTTTATTCTGAGCACCTCTGCAAAAACAGTGATAATGTGCGAGTGTGGTGAAAGTGTTGAATGATGATGAAAGTATTTTCTTTTTGGGGATTTTCTTTCTTTTTTGGGTCACCCTGCCTCGGTGGGAGACGGCCGACTTGTTGAAAAAAAAAAAAAAAAAAAAATATATATATATAGTATATATATGTAAGAACATAAGAAAGGAGGAGCACTGCAGCAGGCCTGTTGGCCCATACTTGGCAGGTATACAATCACTTTTTTTAAAGCTGGATGACCGAGTGAATAATGTTTTGGATTGTCGTTTAATAGGCAGTCAATTCAAGGACCTCCCTACCCTTCCCCCGAGAAAAATGAAACAGTGAATTATTGTAGATCTGATCTGTTTGTAAAATAATAAAGCCTACTACGCTGACGCAACGTTGTCAATAAAACCTCAAAGTAAACAAACTTGTGTCTAACACCTGCACTTATTGCAGGTGTTAGACACAAGGGGTTGGATTTGGCGAGGACCTGCCTTTCACGGGTCAGCAGGCCTGCAGCAGTACTTCTCCATTCTTATGGTCTTGTGGGTCTCTTTCACATCCTGCTTTCTCTTCTAGTTTGTGGACTAGTTAGCATCGAATGCTCTCTTACAGAGCTGCTGAAGAATGATGACAGGGAGAATGATAACATTGTAATATTAACGGCACTGAAAATTGCAGAGATCAAGAGGATAATGCAATATTTATACAGAAATTTATTATGGTAATGCCATTCATAATAGCAATCATTATGGTATGAATGATTCATGGTGACATTGAAGAAACAATAAAACAATAATAACACATAACAATAAGTGTTGATAACTGTGATGATAATGTTGATGCCTGTTAACCTCTAATGACCTGACCTCAGATGACCTCAGAACCCGAGTAGCGTGACCTCATCCTCTTCTAATGGCTTGTTAGGGGAGAAAATTCTCACAGTTTGAGACAAATGTTAGTGTCACTTGGTGAACTAATGAGAAATGGAAAAGGGAAAGGAAGAGGGAGAAAGAGGTGGAGGGTGGTAGGGAAAGAAAGAGGTGGTGTGGGTGCCTTTGAGCTAATTTCATTCTACTCCCCGTTTGGTGTACTCGGATCACGATAAAACACCTAGCTTTGCTGGGCGCCTGAGTCTTTGTAGGATTTGGTGGTTCTATGAGTTAGAGCGTTACTTTACTTTACACTCCTGGAATTGCACCTACCCTCCTCTCCCTGAGATCGAACATGACTTCCCCATCTTCCACTAAACCCCAGGTGCTTCATGACTCTTACGGGTTTGACTTCTACGCCGCCATAATGTGAACATTTGCGGCGATTCTTGTTGCCTGTTCAGTTCTCTCCAATTTTTGCGTCGTCTGTCAGCCATCGTGTAAGAGTTTATATTCCTTAACTTGGGACGCATCCTCGGTCGCTTGCTCTTCCGACTAACGCTCACAGGACGGGTGTGCCGGGTACAATAGCCAGTAGGATGGGTATGGGAGGGACAACAGCTCACAGGATGGGTCAGGAGAAACAGCAGCTCACAGGGATGGTCAGGTGAGACAGCAGCTCACAGGGCGGGTCAGGTGAGACAGCAGCTCACAGGGCGGGTCAGGTGAGACAGCAGCTCACAGGGCGGATCAGGTGAGACAGCAGCTCACAGGGCGGGTCAGGTGAGACAGCAGCTCACAGGGCGGGCCAGGTGAGACAGCAGCTCACAGGGCGGGTCAGGTGAGACAGCAGCTCACAGGGTTGGTCAGGTGAGACAGCAGCTCACAGGATAGGTCAGGAGAGACAGCAGCTCACAGGGCTGGTCAGGTGAGACAGCAGCTCACAGGGATGGTCAGGTGAGACAGCAGCTCACAGGATAGGTCAGGAGAGACAGCAGCTCAAAGGGCGGGTCAGGAGAGACAGCAGCTCAAAGGGCGGGTCAGGAGAGACAGCAGCTCACAGGTTGAGTTAAGGGCGCATAATATGGAACGAAGCAGCGAGGAGGATTAAAAGTGCAGAAAAAAACAAAAGAGATTTTAAGAAAAAGAATAAGCATTCAAAAGAAGAGGAAAGAGAGAGCGAGAGAGAGAGAGGGAGAGAAGAATGATGAAGCATAAAAAAAGAGAAAACTTCAGTGGAGTGAGAATTGTAGCGAGGCTCGTAGCTCAGCAGATGCAGCCTCCCTTCATCTGCCGTGATGGAAGGCATCATCAATCACTCAGAGAAACCTGCATCCCACGACTCTATAAAATGCCACTGGAAGAGCAAACTCTTCTGATGTGGCAGACACACCTGACATCCTGGCCGGGGCGCGGTTAGCGAACGGAGGCTTGAGCCTACACCCCTCCATGTATTGAATAACCAGAGTGTGTTTAGCATTTGGTAAAGTCATCTTGTCATTGGTGAAGAAATCTTTTTACTGGAGAAATTTTAAAAATATACAGTCTCAAAACCAATGCCATTTTTGACCGGCGGTGAACGGGCTCGTGTAGGCGATAGGATTTAAACCCACTTAACCATGGGTAACCAGTGAAAGTCGAAGCTTCACTGTGAGCAGTGACTTCCCTACCACCCTGACAGTATCCTCAGAGCAACTTGCTAGAATAGAAAAATCTACCTCCCTTATTGGGTGGTCACACTCCTAAGGTCTTTAATTGCTAAAGACTGTGATTTGCTTTTTGGGGGGACAGTGTTCCAATGGTCCTCAGTGATCCTCAGCTGCTGACCTACGTAACTTTCACTGCGTCAACTACATTACAATAAAACATTAAACGAGAACCACAAATCCCCTGGGATACGGTCATGATACACGTATAACCCGCACGAGAAGAGAGGGACGCTTGTGACGACGCTTCGGTCCGACATGGACCATTTACAAGTCACACTAACACACGAAGGTGAGGGGGACAGAGACGGGGAAAAAAGAGGAAGAAAGAAGGAAGTGGAGAAATAATTACTTAATACTACGCGTATTACATTTATGGGGTAAAAGATACTCACTATTTTTTCAAGTTGCGAAAGGATGGGTAATGAAAACCCTCAAAACAAGGGATCCTATTCCAGTGAGGGTTCTCTTTAAGTCACTTGTTCTCTTTTACAAAAAGCATATTCAAAACAAAAAATAGTTACTTAATTTGTTGTTGTTCGGATTTTAATAATCTGTTATCTTATTTAGACTTCAAATACTGATAATTAGGCGAGGCGTTGGTATCTGTATGTGTACACGTCTCTCTCTGTCTCTCTGTCTCTCTGTCTCTCTCTCTCTCTCTCTCTCTCTCTCTCTCTCTCTCTCTCTCTCTCTCTCTTTCATTATTTTCTTTTACATTAGAGTTTGCATTATGTCCTGTTTCTAGCTTATTTATTTTCCAACATCGGAACCCCCTTACCATACCGATTTCAAATCGGCTCGCCATCCACAGCGCCTGAAACCGTTTCACCATATTTACACTTCTGACCCACCACGCCACATCATACCAGCACAACTAACACACCACATCATACGAACACACAACTAACACACCACACCATACCAACACACAATTAACACACCACACCATATCAACACACAACAAAACACACACACACCATACCAACACACAACTAACACACCACAACCATACCAACACACAACAGACCCACCACACCACAACATACCAACACACAACTGACCCGCCACACCACATACAAAATTACCTTTCGTGTCCCCTTCTCTCACTCTATTCCAATATTCCCCCACAATAGTTTACCACTGCCAGGAACACTGGCTCACAGTCCACATACATCTGTCGTATCCCCTACCTCTATAGGCTTAATAAACCCATCAGCCATACTCTCTACCCCATCTGACCTGACCTGAGGGGCATCTAAGGCCAACAACTGGCGTCCCGTCTGCCTTCTCTTCCCTCTCAGCCTCCTGTAGCTTAATGACTTGTTTAACGCTGTGGGTCGCTTGTTCCACCCACCAACGACGCTGTGTGGCTTCTCAAACGGTCGTTTCCGTCTCACTCTGGGACAATGCTCTCAATTGTCTTTGTCTCCGTTCTTTTCTTCCTTTTCCTCATCCTTTCGCACTCCGACTCTCTCTCTCTCTCTCTCTCTCTCTCTCTCTCTCTCTCTCTCTCTCTCTCTCTCTCTCTCTCTCTCTCTTCTCTCTCTCTCTCTCCTCTCTCTCTCTCTCTCTCTCTCCCTCTTCATCACAAACACGATGCCTGCGTGTTTCTTCCCAGTCGCCTTTGCTCAAAACCTTACCACACCTTTTCAAACTTTCCTTAACTCCCTTTTCACGCTTTCCTACCTACCCATTCTTTCCTCTCTCTCTCCCTCCCTTTCCTCCTTCCCAGCCATTCCTCGCATCTCTTCCTTCAGGGAAAAACCGACTTTCTATAGCAACTCAGGTAACACTCCATAAAGACAGGATTTAGAATCTGTCACTCCTTTCGCGAATGGATTCCAGCTCAATGGAAGGGATAACACCAGCTGAACTCTGATTATCTACTGACAAGAGGGGGGTCCCTATTTATTTTGATGTATCTTGTTTTTTTCCGGATGTTTTGGGGGTTCTCTTTGTATCTACACTGGAGTTCGTTCAAGCGAAAATCCCGGATGATCGAGTTTGTGCTGGGTGATGTGGTCAATAGGTCGGGTTTTGGTGTCGTTGGCTGTTATGTGTATGTATTTGTTGGTTTATTAGACAACATGTAACCTGTACACCAAAACCAAGGAAGCTGTAAGCATTAAAATACGGTTTACGTTAAGCTCTCGGTATATAGAACCTTGTGCGGATGTTTGCATATTAACCTATTTGAATATTCTCACCCTGCTGAGGTTGTTGCGAGAGTCGAGTCTCAGCTCAGGGACCCTTTCATTTCAGCAAATAGCGTTTGCTATTTTCTGGCCTTCGTTTACCTGGAGAGAGTTTACCTGGAGAGAGTTCCGGGGGTCAACGCCCCCGCGGCCCGGTCTGTGACCAGGCCTCCTGGTGGATCAGAGCCTGATCAACCAGGCTATTGCTGCTGGCTGCACGCAAACCAACGTACGAGCCACAGCCCGGCTGGTCAGGAACCGACTTTAGGTGCTTGTCCAGTGCCAGCTTGAAGACTGCCAGGGGTCTGTTGGTAATCCCCCTTATGTATGCTGGGAGGCAGTTGAACATTCTCGGGCCCCTGACACTTATTGTATGGTCTCTTAACGTGCTAGTGACACCCCTGCTTTTCATTGGGGGGATGTTGCATCGTCTGCCAAGTCTTTTGCTTTCGTAGTGAGTGAGTTTCGTGTGCAAGTTCGGTACTAGTCCCTCTAGGATTTTCCAGGTGTATATAATCATGTATCTCTCCCGCCTGCGTTCCAGGGAATACAGGATTAGGCACCTCAAGCGCTCCCAGTAATTGAGGTGTTTTATCTCCGTTATGCGCGCCGTGAAGGTTCTCTGTACATTTTCTAGGTCAGCAATTTCACCTGCCTTGAAAGGTGCTGTTAGTGTGCAGCAATATTCCTGCCTAGATAGAACAAGTGACCTGAAGAGTGTCATCATGGGCTTGGCCTCCCTAGTTTTGAAGGTTCTCATTATCCATCCTGTCATTTTTCTAGCAGATGCGATTGATACAATGTTATGGTCCTTGAAGGTGAGATCCTCCGACATGATCACTCCCAGGTCTTTGATGTTGGTGTTTCGCTCTATTTTTTGGCCAGAATTTGTTTTGTACTCTGATGAAGATTTAATTTCCTCGTGTTTACCATATCTGAGTAATTGAAATTTCTCATCGTTGAACTTCATTTTGTTTTCTGCACCCCACTGAAAGATTTGGTTGATGTCCGCCTGGAGCCTTGCAGTGTCTGCAATGGAAGACACTGTCATGCAGATTCGGGTGTCATCTGCAAAGGAAGACACGGTGCTGTGGCTGACATCCTTGTCTATGTCGGATATGAGGATGAGGAACAAGATGGGAGCGAGTACTGTGCCTTGTGGAACAGAGCTTTTCACCGTAGCTGCCTCGGACTTTACTCTGTTGACGACTACTCTCTGTGTTCTGTTAGTGAGGAAATTATAGATCCATCGACCGACTTTTCCTGTTATTCCTTTAGCACGCATTTTGTGCGCTATTACGCCATGGTCACACTTGTCGAAGGCTTTTGCAAAGTCTGTATATATTACATCTGCATTCTTTTTGTCTTCTAGTGCATTTAGGACCTTGTCGTAGTGATCCAATAGTTGAGACAGACAGGAGCAACCTGTTCTAAACCCATGTTGCCCTGGGTTGTGTAACTGATGGGTTTCTAGATGGGTGGTGATCTTGCTTCTTAGGACCCTTTCAGGTACAGTTGTACCTGTTCTTAAAGCTGTGCAATTATTTTCATCACTGGTCTTCATAGATGTTGTGTGCGTCAGATTCGTCACAGCCAAAAGTAAGCAAAGGGAACCGGAGCTGTGTAGTGGTGGAATATAACCCTGGATTTTCAGGTCTTCAGCAGGTGTGCTACGGCATTCTGTACTTGTCAAGGGGATAGTTAAGGGATGATAGTTAATTTCTTTAGTCTCTCTTTATTGCTCATTCTCTTTAGCCCAGTTATTAGTCTTATATATGTGTCGTGAATATTTTTATTTTGAGAGTCCTGAATGTTAGTCTTAGATCGGCCAGACGTGCATTTACTTCAGATGTGATTCGGTTGATGTGTGCCTCAGGAGATATACTTGGTACTATGTTCACCCCAAAGCCTTTCTCTTTATATGAGGTTAGCAGCTTTTGTCATCCGAACCTGTACTCAGTTTCCGGTCTACTTTGCCCTTCCCAGTTTCCATAAGCATGCAGTTACTGAGTTAAAATTCAACAGCTACGTGTTAGATCTTTCCTGTGTGTGTGTGTGTGTGTGTGTGTGTGTGTGTGTGTGTGTGTGGTGTGTGTGTGGGGTGTGTGTGTGTGTGTGTGTTTTGTATGCTCCCGATGCTTTTGTGTTAGTCTTGTTCATCAGTGCCGTATACCAAGTGGTTTAAAGTGAATGCAATGTTTGTTAAGACTCCTGTACTTACTCGACATATTAATTAAACTTTTTTGGTGTCACTCGCTATTTTTTTCGTTATTTTTCTTTATGGGTGTTATATATCGTCTGTTTATTGTACTAGTTTTTATCGTTATTATACACGGTGAACGAGGTTTTTATTTGTGTTAGTTACAGTTGTTTTCATGATCGATTCTTTATCCATTTACTCTCTAATCCACTCGTTTATTCACTCTGACTCATCCACTTGTTCAACCACCCGCTCTGTCACTTGCTCGTTTAATTAATCACTCGTTCATTCAATCTCTTACTAGCTCACTCTCCCACTCGCTCACTCACAAACCCTTTCTCTCTTATTTTCAACCTTTCAAATTCTTTCATTCGGGTATTGTTGGTAAAACACGTGATAAGTTGCTTATGACCATGCTGTTTTGTACCCAAGTTGTTATCACTGGTGCCCACAACAGCTGTGTCTGGTGCCCACATTAGTTGTCTGGTGCCCACAACAGCTGTATCTGGTGCCCACAACAGTTGTCTGGTGCCCACAACAGTTGTGTCTAGTACCCTGCAATAAGGTCAAAGACAATGATTACCCGAACCTAATCTGTCCGAAATGCTCTGCATAACAGGGACTTTCTATATAGTATATCAGTATTCATGATTACTTCGATGCTTCTATTTTTGTCTCCTATCTTCAAGAGGGAGGTGCCTTGAAGGGCTCTCTCGATCTAAGGAATTGGAACCACCCTCCACTTCCATTGATCAAACCAGATTGCATCCCATTGCAAGAGATCCTTTTGCTCGATTCGCACACCTAATGCAGTGGAACCTCGGTACTCGAACTTAATTCTTTCCAGAAGGCTGTTCGAGTGAGGATCTGTTCGAGTACCGAAACGAATTTTTCCCAACCAATTTTCTTTTTGATTGGCTGTTATCACTGTTATCACTAATCTTTGTAGGCCTCATGGTGACTTGTACAAATAATATAAAAAATAACGAACAACACGAAATAGTTTACAGCGAAGTTCTGGCAGGTCGCGTTTATTTAGTCGAGTGCCGAGCAAACGGTCGACTACCGAGAAGAACTATTTTCAGAAGTAGATAGTTCTTCTCAGCAGATAGACCTGGTGAGGACTCCCAAGTCCGCTGTGCTATCTATCTCAGTCGCGTATATTGATTTATTTTCGAAGGCGTCGTTTGCTGAACACATAAATAATAGACAAATAACCAGCGCATAGGAGATTGATTGTTATGATGACATTTCGGTCCGACTTAGCCCATTAACTAGTCCAAGTCGGACGGTAACATCATCAAAAGTTTCACTCTCCTATTAGCGGGTTATTTATGTATTGTTCTATTCACGGTATTGTGCCTTTTTGTTCTTCACACAAATAGTTAAGTGTGTCCTTCGTTGAACACGTCCTCCGTTAAAAGCATCTATCGCAACAACGCGTCCTCCTTGAACATGTGGGTTTCTAACCCAGTTATCGCTGTGGTGGCCTGACACTAACTCGCAAAGATCCATTCCATAGGGCAAATTTCAACCACTTCTCCGTGTTCTTCCCACCCACAACTGAATGATAAAGTGACCCGAAGCTCGAGAAGAATACCTCATCAGTGCCCTGAAAAAGACCACAAGGTGCTCGTTAATCCGTCACATTTAGTGTCGGAGAGCATTAAGTTGGATCGTGCCTCCACTCGCCGGCTAGACTGGAATCTTCAATGCTTCTCCGCATGCCTGACCGCATCATGCATCACCTCGCCCCTGGAACTGTCATGCTTGCTCCTATGTCTTGCTTGTGTAGCCACTGCTCCGCCTGTCACCCTCTTTCTTCTTTGCCCGTCGAGTTCCTTCTCTCCTTGTCACCGTTCTTCTCTTCTCTGTTGTGCCTTTGTTGCATTTCTCCCTCGGCTATATCCTGCATGGAATATTTTGGGTGATGCTCGTTTTTTTTTTCATAGTTTGCAGCCGTTTTCAATCAATTAATTCGTTTCTACAATTAAGTCAAGTCTAGATGAATAACAGCAACACATTAATGAATTAGAAAATTAAAATTTCGAGACTTGGTAACGGCTCATAACGGCCGAAACGTCGTCTACGTTTCCGTATCTGGAAGAATTTGCAGATACCGTATTGGTTTTTTTTATTTATTTTTAATATTATTATTATTATTATTATTATTATAATCAAGGGGGAAGCGCTAAACCCGGAGGATTATACAGCGCCTGGGGGGGGGGGGGAGGATATGGAAGGCATTCAGGCTTAATTCGGGGAACTGGAGCACAGGTCCAATTCCCTAAATCAAGAGCCCCTCACCAACATCAAGGAACCTTCCTTGAGGGGTTATTTTTAATAATAAATTGAGATTAGAAAAGAGAGTAGTATCTCTACAGCGTATTATAGTTCTCCCCTAAAATCGCTTTCAGAGGGAAGGGGGGAAGGAGGGAAGGAGAAGGAAGGGGGAAGGGGGAAGGGGGGAAGGGGGGAAGGGGGGAAGGGGGGCCTTGATACTGGTGAAGGGTTCTTGATCTATAGAGTCGGGGCTACATTCCCCATGGACTACTCTTGATTACCACCCATTTCCAAAGGTGCTGTATGACCCCTTACGGGTTTAGCTCTTCCCTGTAAGTAAATAATAATCAATCCTCATCAAGTAGCGCACTGTCGACAAGTATGGAGATAAAGACTCAAGGCTTTAAACAGGGAAACGTTTCGCTCTGTTAAGGGCATGATAAAGCTCCGCACAGAGTGAAATGTTGCCACAATAAAAGTTTGTTCTACAGCTTTTGTTTGTTAAGTAAAAGGACAAAAGTGCAACGTTTCACTCTCCAGAAGCTTTATCAAGCCGTTACGGCTTGACAAAGCTCATGGAGAGCGAAACGTTGCCACAATAAAATGTCACATTAGTTGCACTTGTGTCCTTTAACTTAACGTATTATTGGGAATTTTACCAACGTTAATACAACTTTTGTCTGGGACCGAGACGCGGGAGCGATGACCCCCGGAATTGACTGCAGGCAGATTAAAAGTAAAGAACAATAAGGAATAATTCACAAATGACCTGTAAAGTACGAGAAAGAAACGTTTCGGTCCGACTCGTGTGATAGTGTGTGACTAGTTAATGGTACAAGTCGGACCGAAACGTAGTTATAAGCTTCTTTCTTCTATGTGCGGGTTGTGCAAGAAAGGTATAAAATACTGCCGAGGGACTGATTACCTCATCTTTTGTATATAGTTCTACTGTCTTCCTATTATGTCCTAGAATCTGTATTGATAAAGCCACTGGATGGCGAAACGTCTACTACAATAAAGATATCCAGATGTTGCACATGTGTCTTAACTTTCATATGTGCGGGTTATCTGTGTGCAGACTACAAGTAAACTACATGTAAACTACCCTGGTACTTCTCGTAGTGTCACTGGAGAGCCATGATGATACTGGTCTCCGCTTCATCACTCTCACCTTAGGTCTTTCCTTCCTACCCGCTGGGCTTTGCGACCTCGAGGTTATCCCTGAGGTCATGGGATCACGCTGTACCCAGGGTCATCTTGTGACCTCAACTATCCTATCCTTCCCGACACCTCCACCCAGGCTGCTGTCCATATGTCACCGCGGCTCCCACGTAATTACCAAGTTTTATGACCCTGCGACAGCCTGGAGACACCAGCAGTTCAACCTCCATGTTTACTGTATTTAGTGTCACCTTCCCACGACCACCAGCATCTGTCCTGCCTCATCTTCTCACACATCCCATTCTCCAGGCCAGGAGATGTGGTTGTCTAACAATGAGAGCATCCTTAGAGACAGTATTTATATATATATATATATACTTCAGGAAGAAATCCAAATATTCTTCCTTGAAGCCTTTTTATCACTTATATATACAAGAAAATCCCAAAAAAGAAAATGCTTTCATCATCATTCAACATTTTCACCACACTCACACATAATCACTGTTTTTGCAGAGGTGCTCAGAATACAACAGTTTAGAAGCATATACGTATAAAGATTCGTCTCCATTCACTCCTATCTAACACGCTCACGCACGCTTGCTGGAAGTCCAAGCCCCTTGCCCACAAAACCTCCTTTACCACCTCTCTCCAGCCCTTTCGAGGACGACCCCTACCCCTCCTTCCTTCCCCTATAGATTTATATGCTTTCCATGTCATTCTACTTTGATCCATTCTCTCTAAATGACCAAACCACCTCAACAACCCCTCTTCTGCCCTCTGACTAATACTTTTATTGACTCCACACTTTTTCCTAATTTCCACACTCCGAATTTTCTGCATAATTTTTACACCACAAATTGCCCTTAGACAGGACATCTCCACTGCCTCCAACAGTCTCCTCGCTGCTGCATTTACCACCCAAGCTTCACACCCATATAAAAGTGTTGGTACTACTATACTTTCATACATTCCCTTCTTTGCCTCCATTGATAACGTTTTTTGACTCCACATATACCTCAATGCACCACTCACCTTTTTTCCCTCATCAATTCTATGATTAACCTCATCCTTCATAAATCCATCCGCCGACACGTCAACTCCCAAGTATCTGAAAGCATTCACTTCTTCCATACTCCTCCTCCCCAATTTGATATCCAATTTTTCTTTATCTAAATCATTTGATACCCTCATCACCTTACTCTTTTCTAAGTTCACTTTCAACTTTCTACCTTTACACACATTCCCAAACTCATCCACTAACCTTTGCAATTTTTCTTTAGAATCTCCCATAAGCACAGTATCATCAGCAAAAAGTAACTGTGTTAATTCCCATTTTGAATTTGATTCCCCATAATTTAATCCCATCCCTCTCCCGAACACCCTAGCATTTACTTCTTTTACAACCCCATCTATAAATATATTAAACAACCATGGTGACATTACACATCCCTGTCTAAAACCTACTTTTACCGGGAAGTATTCTCCCTCTCTTCTACACACCCTTACCTGAGCCTCACTATCCTCATAAAAACTCTTAACAGCATTTAGTAACTTACCACCTATTCCATATACTTGCAACATCTGCCACATTGCTCCCCTATCCACTCTATCATATGCCTTTTCTAAATCCATAAATGCAATAAAAACTTGCCTACCTTTATCTAAATACTGTTCACATATATGCTTCAATGTAAACACTTGATCTACACATCCCCTACCCACTCTGAAACCTCCTTGCTCATCCGCAATCCTACATTCTGTCTTGCCTCTAATTCTTTCAATTATAACCCTACCGTACACTTTTCCTGGTATACTCAATAAACTTATTCCTCTATAATTTTTACAGTCTCTTTTGTCCCCTTTCCCTTTATATAAAGGGACTATACATGCTCTCCGCCAATCCCTAGGTACCTTCCCCTCTTTCATACATTTATTAAACAAAAGTACCAACCACTCCAACACTATATCCCCCCCTGCTTTTAACATTTCTGTCATGATCCCATCAGTTTCAGCTGCTTTACCCCCTTTCATTCTACATAATGCCTCGCGTACCTCCCCCAAACTTACATTCTGCTCTTCTTCACTCCTAAAAGATGGTATACCTCCCTGACCAGTGCATGAAATTACCGTCTCCCTTTCTTCCTCAACATTTAAAAGTTCCTCAAAATATTCTCGCCATCTACCTAATACCTCCCTCTCCCCATCTACTAACTCCCCTACTCTGTTTTTAACTGATAAATCCATACTGTTTTTAACTGACAAATCCATACAAATCCAACGATCTGTTGGAGTGTGAGCAGGGTAATATTTAGTGAAGGGATTCAGGGAAACCGGTTATTTTCATATAGTCGGACTTGAGTCCTGGAAATGGGAAGTACAATGCCTGCACTTTAAAGGAGGGGTTTTGGGATATTGGCAGTTTGGAGGGATATGTTGTGTATCTTTATACGTATATGCTTCTAAACTGTTGTATTCTGAGCACCTCTGCAAAAACAGTGATAATGTGTGAGTGTGGTGAAAGTGTTGAATGATGATGAAAGTATTTTCTTTTTGGGGATTTCCTTTCTTTTATGGGTCACCCTGCCTCGGTGGGAGACGGCCGACTTGTTGAAAAAAAAAAATCCATACTTTCCCTAGGCTTTCTTGGCTGGTTTAACTCACTCCAAAATTTTTTCTTATTTTTATTAAAATTTCTTGACAGTGCCTCTCCCACTTTATCATCTGCTCTCCTTTTGCACTCTCTCACCACTCTCTTCACCTTTCTTTTACTCTCCATATACTCTGCTCTTCTTATAACACTTCTGCTTTGTAAAAACCTCTCATAAGCTAACTTTTTCTCTTTTATCACACCCTTTACTTCATCATTCCACCAATCACTCCTCTTTCCACCTGCCCCCACCCTCCTGTAACCACAAACTTTTGCCCCACATTCTAATACTGCATTTTTAAAACTATTCCAACCCTCTTCAACCCCCCCACTACTCATCTTTGCACTAGCCCACCTTTCTGCCAACAGTCGCTTAAATCTCACCCGAACTTCCTCCTCCCTTAGTTTATACACTTTCACCTCCCTCTTACTTGTTGCCACCTTCCTCTTTTCCCATCTACCTCTTACTCTAACTGAAGTTACAACTAAATAATGATCCGATATATCAGTTGCCCCTCTATA
>NC_069459.1:22905229-22907729 GCF_026875155.1 Cherax quadricarinatus | reverse complement strand
GGAATATATATTATCCCGTAGGGATCACACAGCTCCTAAGGACAAAGGAACTATCAATATCAATAGGTACAAATGTAAGCAGGTCCGCCTCCTGTCAGTGAGTAGAGATTAAAGCAGGTCTTCTTCCTTTTGTCAATAGGTATAAAAGTACACAGATCCTCTTTACATCAGTAGGTACCAGTGATAAGCTGGTCATCCTTCTATCATAAGGTACAGATGCAAGCAGGTCCATCTCCTACCAATAAGTACAAAAGCAAGAAGGTCTTCCTGTCAATAGGAACAAGAATAAGTAAGCCCTCTTTCTATCAATAGGTACAAGGGTAAGCAGGTCCTCGTATCAGTAGGTACAAGCGTAGGCAGGTGTTACACGTATCGTGGATCCATCTTAAAATTCAATTCCAGATAACTTGCTGGATTATATTTGTTTATGGTTGGCCGACTATCTAACATGCAAAAACCTTCAATGTCTGCAATTTCCTTCAGTTTCGGCATCAGCCAATTATTGTGGCAGTCCCAGCGAGGTTCTCACAGGTAATAGTGGCAGTTTACTGTTGCATGTGTGTTGTAAATGGCATCTGTGTTGTGTTGCGTCTTTATTGTATGTGACACTCTCTGTGTTGTATAGAGTTTGTATTGCGTGTGAAACATGAGGTGTTGTGTGTTTTATGTGTTGTTTGTGTTATCTGTAGTGTCTGAGTAGTTGTTTTAGGGTGAGGGAGAGAGAGACAGACAGACAGACAGATTGAGAATTAGAATTTTATATGCATATCCGTAAGCAATACAGTTTCTCCTCATTCATGATACTTTTCAATGGTAATAGTGATGCTGCTCTTAACACGCGTCTCGCGTTCATAAAAACTTCTCCCCTAGCTTTGAATTATAACGTTCATTTATTAAATGTCTTTTCACAAGTCTCACAAGACAAATGGAGAAAATCAATCCCGAGATCTTACGAACAAATTTCCTGGTATCCTCCGTGATGGTATTTACTGTGTTTAATTATTCTGTTCGTTTAAGGCCAATTGACTGCGCAAAAGTCAAGAAAGCCACAGTTCACCCTGCCACTAACATCAAGGAGTCAAGAAAGCCACAGTTCACCCTGCCACTAACATCAAGGAGTCAAGAAAGCCACAGTTCACCCTGCCACCAACATCAAGGAGTCAAGAAAGCCACAGTTCACCCTGCCACTAACATCAAGGAGTCAAGAAAGCCACAGTTCACCCTGCCACCAACATCAAGGAGTCAAGAAAGCCACAGTTAACCCTGCCACTAACATCAAGGAGTCAAGAAAGCCACAGTTCACCCTGCCACTAACATCAAGGAGTCAAGAAAGCCACAGTTAACCCTACCACTAAACATCAAGGAGTCAAGAAAGCCACAGTTAACCCTGCCACTAACATCAAGGAGTCAAGAAAGCCACAGTTCACCCTACCAATAACACCAGAGTCAAGAAAGCCACAGTTCACCCTGCCAATAACATCAAAGAGTCAAGAAAGCCACAGTTCACCCTGCCAATAACATCAAAGAGTCAAGAAAGCCACAGTTCACCCTGCCAATAACATCAAGGAATCTGTAATCTCTGGATCAGGAAATACAGTGAGTTTTCAGTGTATATTCACCGAGAAATTAATACAATTTCACACACATGCTCAAAAAGATACAGACTTCTCTGTATATTCTCTGTGTATAAAAGCCGAGAGATACACAACTCAGCGTATATTCAGTGGAAATATACATCATTCAAATTTTACTGTATATACCTCAGTTAGTTGGTATTTTTATTCGTATGATGTCCCGTGATGTACTCGAAGACGAAGAGTCTTCACAAGATTTCTATAAATATTTCATTGTTTAAAAAAAAAATAACTAAAGAAACGCTGTCTGGCAGGAATATATTTAAAAAAATCCTATATTAATGTTGGTAGAATTAACGACAATATGTTAGGTTAAAGGACACAAGTGCAACTAATGTGATATTTTATTGTGGCAACGTTTCGCTCTCCAGGAGCCGATAAAGCTCCTGGAGAGCGAAACGTTGCCATAGTAAAATGTCACATTAATTCCACTTGTGTCCTTTTACCTATTTACATATTTACCTATTTACCTCTTTACATATTTACCTATTTACCTATTTACATATTTACATATTTACCTATTTACCTATTTACATATTTACATATTTACATATTTACCTATTAAACTATTACCTATTTACATATTATACCTATTTACATATATACCTATTTAACATAATTTACCTATTTACATATTTACAAATTTACAATTACCTATTTACCTATTTTACCTATTTACCTATGTACATATTTACATATTACCTATTTACCTAATTACATAATTTACATATTTACATATTTACCTATTTACATATTTACCTATTTCCCATTTTACATATTTACATATTTACATATTTACATATTTACATATTTACCTATTTACATATTTACATATTTACCTATTTACATATTTACCTATTTACATA
>NC_069459.1:22895229-22902729 GCF_026875155.1 Cherax quadricarinatus | reverse complement strand
GACCCATTGTAGTGCCTTCCCTGTTATCCCTGCTTGGTCCTCCAGTTTTTGCACCAATCTCTTGTGTGGAACTGTGTCAAACGCCTTCTTGCAGTCCAAGAATATGCAATCCACCCACCCCTCTCTCTCTTGTCTTACTGCTGTCACCATGTCATAGAACTCCAGTAGGTTTGTGACACAGGATTTCCCGTCCCTGAAACCATGTTGGCTGCTGTTGATGAGATCATTCCTTTCTAGGTGTTCCACCACTCTTCTCCTGATAATCTTCTCCATGATTTTGCATACTATACATGTCAGTGACACTGGTCTGTAGTTTAATGCTTCATGTCTCTC
Organism: Cherax quadricarinatus; assembly: GCF_026875155.1. Classification (NCBI taxonomy): domain Eukaryota; kingdom Metazoa; phylum Arthropoda; class Malacostraca; order Decapoda; family Parastacidae; genus Cherax; species Cherax quadricarinatus. The sequence goes on along the minus strand of NC_069459.1, from coordinate 22,902,396 downwards.
TCCTTTTTTAAAGATTGGGACTACATTTGCTGTCTTCCATGCCTCAGGCAATCTCCCTGTATTTGATAGATGATTGAATATTGTTGTTAGGGGTACACACAGCGCCTCTGCTCCCTCTCTCAATACCCATGGGGAGATGTTATCTGGCCCCATTGCCTTTGAGGTATCTAGCTCACTCAGAAGCCTCTTCACTTCTTCCTCGGTTGTGTGCACTGTGTCCAGCACATGGTGGTGTGCCCCACCTCTCCGTCTTTCTGGAGCCCCTTCTGTCTCCTCTGTGAACACTTCTTTGAATCTCTTGTTGAGTTCCTCACATACTTCACGGTCATTTCTTGTTGTCTCTCCTCCTTCCTTCCTTAGCCTGATTACCTGGTCCTTGACTGTTGTTTTTCCTCCTGATGTGGCTGTACAACAGTTTTGGGTCAGATTTGGCTTTCGCTGCTAAAGTCATTTTCATATTGTCTTTGGGCCTCCCTTCCATCGTGCATATTCGTTTTGGCTCTACGACCCGCTCCCCCTTATTCTCCTGGGGCCTTTGCCTTCTATATTTCTTCCATTTCCCCAGCACACTTGGTTTTTGCCTCCCTGCACCTTTGGGTAAACCATGGGCTCATCCTGGCCTTTTTCATTATTCCTGTTTCCCTTGGGTACAAACCTCTCCTCAGCCTCCTTCCATTTTGTTGCTGCATATTCCATCATCTCATTAACTGGCTTCCCTGCCAGTTCTCTGTCCCACTGAACCCCCTTCAGGAATTCCTCATTCCTGTGTAGTCCCCTTTCTTGTAGTTTGGCTTCATTCGTCCGCCTTTCCTGTTTCTCCCTCCACTTGTACTCTACGGGTTATTCGAAGTTTAAAACCACTGGTCCACTGGCCCCAAGGGGCTTTCATATGTGATGTCTCGATATCTGCCACTAAAGGGTGAATACTAATCTACCTTGCGGGTTTTTATCCCTCCTCCTCTCTTTAGTGTCCCTTCGGTTGGTACATGAAGTTTTCCATACCACCCCCAATCTTACCCTCCATGTATTTTTGGCCCCCATGCGGGTCCAAGTTCCCCCCAATCGATCTCCTTGGGTAAAGTCACCCATGATCGGGACTTTGCCCGCATGCATGAGCTTTTCTGGCCACTCAGCCAGTGTGTCAACCACGCTCTATTGCTCTCGTCGTACTCTTCCTTACCTCCTCTGTTCTTTTGGGGGTTGTAAATCACGCATTACCACCTTGGGCCCTCCAAGTGAACGTTCCCGCAGGGAAAATCACTTTCTTCTCCGCGCCCCTCCTCTCTCCACGTTTTTTTGATCAGAAAATGCACCCTCCACCCCCCGTTCCCTCGTCTTTCCCCAATTTGGTATCCCATTAAAAAGATGGCATCGTTAAAAACCTTAAGCTTGGTTTTCTGGAGACTATGTGTCCGGTGAGCCTCTTTGCTCTTTCATGCCCCCCTCCCACTTATTTGTTATCCATCACGTTTGTGTACCAACCTTCAGTTCCTTTCCAACACTGGGGTTTTTTGGGGCCTGTAGGGGGGGAGACCTGTAGCATACTGGGGGATTCATAGCTGGGTGTTGGGTGGAGTGTGTGTTGGGTTGTGGTGTGGTGGTGGTGTGGTGTGTTTTGTGTGTGTGTTGTGTGTGTTTTTTTTTTAATTGGTCCAATCTGATCGAAACATCGTCTAACTCTTCTTCCTATGTACGGGTTATTTGTGTATTGTTCCAGTCTTGTTATTGATCAATCCACCGTTCGTGGTTACAATAATATTTTTTAAATATTATATATTATATATATATATATATATATATAATATATATATATATATATATTAAAATATATATAAAAATATAAAAATTTATATATATAAAAAAACACCCCATTTTGACTCGAAAATACCACACCAGCCAGAAATTTTTATGAACCCTAGTTAAAGTCAAAAAAAAGAAATAGGAAATTTAAATATTTCGCATATTTCACGCTCTCACTTTTTCATAAATAAATATTTTTTCCTGCATGAACTAACGTCCGCGAAATGTCGACGGGGATGATATGTTATGAATACACAACGAGTTTCTTGGGGAAACGTTTCTGTGTTAGCTTTATAAAGTCGTGACTTGATAAAGCGACCTTGATGAAGTTTGCCCAAAACCAAAGCTTTTTTTTCATGCTGTCTTCATACGAATTTTAGAAAATTTAAGAAACAAAATAAAATGAAGTAGTTTAAAAGCACTCGTTTTAAAAAAAAAGCTACTCGTTTATAAAGCAAACTCTTTTTATAAAGCTACTCTTTTAAAAGCTACTCGTTTTAAAAGCTACTCGTTTACAAAGCTACTCGTTTATAAAGCTCCCCGTTTAAAACTACTCGTTTTAGTATGATTGTCATAATAGATTGGATAAGTTCTGCAAAATCGAAACATGTAATCGCGGGCCCTTTCCCAAATTTCGGATGTACCTTTTCAAATCGCATTACAAAACTTTTTATATTGAGGACTTTAGAGAGAGCTGATGGGGTCCACCATACTGCAAACTTTGATAAAAGGTTTTAAAAAATCGACAAATTGAAAGATTTAACACTTATCAAAATATGGGAATCTTCATTGAATCTTTATTCCTCAATAAAGATTTTCCCAATGTTAATAAGTTATCAATTTCACCCCCCCCGCAAAATCTGGAGCCACACCCAAAGATTTAATTTAAAATATTTGGGTTTTTCTTTTTTCCCCTTACTTGGTCTTTGAATATTCCACTTGGATTTCTTTTTTTTCCCCCTGAGTCTTTGAATATTCCCCTTTGGGTTTCTCCCTGAGGGCGTTTGAATATTTTACTTTTGGATTTCTCCCGAGGTCGTTTGAATATTCCACCCCACCCCCCCTTTTCCTAACCCCATCATGCCATTTTCTTTAATTAGATGTAAACAAGCACTCGTTTTTGGGCAGACAACACTCCGGGCAACATCAAAAGGGCAGGGCGTGCGTGACTTTTTAAAATGTCATGAATAGTTTAAAAAGTCTGTGACGTGATTCCATCAGTCACAAAAAGTTTCCTCAAACCTTTCGGCTGGGCTATTTTGTAAGGGGGGCCCGTAACCAGGAAAAAAACATTTTTAGAGCAAACTGGAATCGCTGGACTCTTGATTTAACTCCTTTAAAAAAGATCCCTTTGGTCAATCACTGTCCGAGATCCATTATTATCTTTAAAACCCAGGAGAATCCCCCACGTGGTTGGAATTCATGTGCTTTTTTAGATCATTGTAAACTACCCTGATGCTCCAAATAAAAGAAAGGAGAGAGAGGAGGGGAAAAAGAGAGAGAGAGAGAGAGAGAGAGAGAGAGAGAGAGAGAGAAGCGTACATTATGTAAACAGAAAGAAGAGAACTTGGGAAATTCAATCGAGGCCGCTGGCTGAAAAAAAAAACTATTTTTCTTCTGTCTACATTTAGATAAGGACAATCGTGTTTATGTAGGTGTTGTGTGTGTGTGTTGGTGTGTGTGTTGTTGTGTGTGTGTGTGTTGTTGTGTGTGGTGGGTGTCGGTGTGTGTAGAAAGAAATCATGCCACATAAAAATACGCATCTATACTCTAAACAAAAATTCAACATACAGCAACAGGATTTTTGGCTTCCCGGGTAGCATTGAGGCTCGAACGCATACGATAGTCATCACGCCCATCCTAAATCAGACTACTCTTGTATGCAGACAACGTTGAACCTAATAGCGAAAAGAACGTGCAGTGATTTTTATGGGACGACAGAGGGGGTCCAGCGGTTCAATCTATTTTTGCGTTTTTGGCGCTGTTAAGCTGTTTTTTATTTTTGTTTGCTGTTACATTGCGTTTTTGATGCTGTTGTTACTGTTGCTGTTGTTTTTGTTCGTTGCTTTTTTTTATTGTTGATGTTGCTGCTTCTGTTATTGTTCCTGTTTTTGTTGCTATTGTTGTTGTGGATGCTCCTGCTCCTGGTGCTTTTGCTACTGCTGCTGTTGTTATTGTTGGTGCTGCTGTTGCTATTGTTGCGTTTATTGTGGATATTGGTTAACACCAGGTGGGCCAACAAGAAACCAACGACAAGCGACTCAACCACAGATGGCCCAACAACAGGCGGGCCAACAACAGTTGAGCCAACAACAGGCCATCCAACAATAGACGAGCCTAGGCTATCACATAGTTTTAAGCATCATGAATATATACCTCCAAATTTAACTCGTTTTCTAAGTATTTACAACGTATATGCACTGTCAATGTATAGCACCCAGGGTGGTGTTCTATCATTGTATATAATCTGGTTGAAACTCTGTTTTACGCTGAGGGGGGAATACTCTAAATTTAAAAACGGGGATGTCTGTGTATCTCAAAAAAAAAATGCACCGAGAGCTGATTTCTTTGTATATACCCATGAAGTGTATATACACCGAGACGTATAATAACTGAACAGGTGCATCCTCACCGTATATACTCAAGATTTTTTTTTAAAACCATTATTAGATATTTTTAACTGGTGGAGAAAGGTTTTAAAAAGCACCTTAAGACCAGCGTAGTTTATAGGTTTCAAACCCAATAAACCAAACAGGGGTTTTTATTATAATAATAGTATCACTAGTTTAACTCATCCAAAAAAATGAACTTGTTTAAAGTCTCTGACGCTTCACTAATTTATGGTATGAAAAGGTGTCAATAACCATTTATGGATGAAGATAACACAAATGAGGGCCATTTTTCTTGTTTTTTTTCGAGGATACTTTTTTATATGAGGAACATAAAATAGCTTTTTTTAAAATATATAAAACTCATCTCAGCATTTGGTGAAGCATGTGATTTTGGTAGTGGATTAAGTTTAGTGTATTGGGTCTGGACTTCGTGATTTTGGTTTATAAGGCGTGTAGGGGCTGTTACTTATTTTCTGGTTGAAGAGCCCTTGGTGATGGGTGTTTTGATGCTGGTTAAAAGCTCTTGATCATGTTTCATTCGCCTTGACGCTGGCGAAGGATTTTACAATTAACATCCGGTTGCAGACCAGGCTTCCTGGTTGATGGTCTGATCAATCAGGTTCTTGCTGCTAGCCGAACAGAATTTTACAGGTGTAAATTATCCTGTAACTTTCTCAACTGAGTTCCAAGGAGTACAGTTTACTTAGTCAAGAAGCACCATTCGAGAGTCTTCAAAAAGCTCTCAATTATATACGTGATGGAGTGTATTTATAACAGCCTGGTTGATCAGGCCCTGATCCACCATGAGGCCTGGTCACAGACCGGGCAGCGGAGGCGTTGACCTCTGGAACCCTCTCCAGGTATACTCCAGGAGTAAACATTCTCTGTTCATTCTTCAGATATGAAATTTCGCCTGCCTTAAAAGGGGCTGTAAATATACAGCAATACACATTTTTTGACGGGAATAACTGTTGTAAAACAACGTCATAATTGCTTATAGTGAAGCAAAATCTATCATCACCTTTGCTTTGGCAGCAATTACAGCAGAGGCATCGACGACAGCAGCAAATGGGTAGTCAACGACAGTAGTAAATTGATAGTCAATAACAGCAGCAAATGGGTAGTCGACGACAGCAGCAAATGGGAAGTCGACGACAGCAGCGAATGGGTAGTCAACAGCAGAAGGTGAAGAGCATTCGACGGTATCAGCAACAGCAGTAGATGGTGTTTAGTGTGAAAAAAACGTTGTTTTTATTGTAGCAGCAGAGATGACGACAGTCAGTTGCAGAAAAAATAGACGTTGTCAGAAGCAACAGACGCGATATATTGCGGAAAAGAACTTTGACTTCGCCTCTACCGCACCAAAGCCAAGAAGACAGCCGCAAAAGCTGCAGCAGTAAGATTGTTACTTGCTTGAAAAAAAAAGTTCTTTGGTAGCCTCTATCAGTGAGTAAAAGTGAGTATAAGTGAGTGTCAGTGAATGTGTCAGCGCAAGTGAGTATAAGATAGTCCAGTGGGACTAGCGAAGTCTGGGTACTTGGCCTCGCTCAGCCCTCCAGGTGCCCCAAGTCGCTAATTTTCTCTGGTGTAACTTGTCGCGCCTTGACAGATAATGGGACGAGTGTTCTAATCAAGTTCAATAGCGAGCCAGTCGCATTCTCTCTCTCTCTCTCTCTCTCTCTCTCTCTCTCTCTCTCTCTCTCTCTATGAGGCAGGTGTGCTACGCCTGTGTGTGTGTTTATGTGTGTGTGTGTGTGTGTGTGTGTGTGTGTGTGTGTGTGTGTGTGTGTGTGTGTGTGTGTGTGTGTGTGTGTGTGTGTGTGTGTGTTGTATGTAAAGCAAAGATAAGTCGTAATAAACGACTGCAAATCAATAAACAGAAAAAGGGGAAAGGGATTCGAACCGTGGTTCACGCTGCCCGTATGGACCACGGCAGCCCTGGACACGTTTTCTGTACTAAAACAATGAAAAAAAGCATTCCCTTATGACAGGAAATATGTCCAGGAATCATAACATGTAGACCTTTCCCATAGTTATAAGATATTAACTAAAACTTGTGTTCAGTGACCCTTAACAAACCTTCAGTGTTTTTAACAGCCACCATGCTAATGGCGGCCGACCACCTCATTCATCTGCCTAAAGAGGTCGTTAGCGTGGTAAAGCACTACTGGCTGGTGTTTACACGTAAAAGACTGCTTAGTCCCGGGTGCACCAGAGTAAGCAAGGAAATTAAACCCAGTTAGACACAGGAAGCTGGCGGTCGGTAAACCAGTGGAAAAGCATGGAAGTTATTAGAAGAGAGAAATGCCGTGGTGAAAAAAAAGTTAAAACAAAAACAAAAAAGAAAAAATCTCTGTTCTTGCCATCGTTAGTGGTAATTTGGAAAACATATGCTATTTAGCGAGCATTCGTAACGTGTTAGGGAAACTGTACGCTGGGGCCGTTTAAGGCCGGTGTATTTAGCGTTGGGGTTCGTTGTTTCACGACAGAGAGGAAGTGGTTTTCGGAACAGCCCGTGTTGTTATGTGGGGACGATGTGTGTAATGTTTGGGTAATGCTGAAGGGTGGTAGTAGGGTGATATTGGGGGTGATGTTGATGGTGATTTTGATTCAATGCTTAAGTGGTTGAGGGTAATCTTAGGGTGATATTGGAATGATGTTGAGGGTGGTGTTAGGGTGATGTTGAGGGTGGTGTTGGGGTGATAGGGTGATGGTGAGGGTGATATTGAGATTTACGTCGGGGTGATACTGAGTG
>NC_069459.1:22880229-22892729 GCF_026875155.1 Cherax quadricarinatus | reverse complement strand
AAGGGGCAAAGTGGTGGAAGGGTGATTGAGGGAAGGGGTATTAGAGGGAAAGGTGAAAGTATGGTAGAGGACAGAGTTTTGCCTCTCTTGCTCTTCTTCTGCAGCGACTCAGTCGAGGTGGCTGACCTCTTTAGCTAGATCTTTGCCGCCTTCTTTCCATTCTAGCTCTTCCTTCTACCCGATCATCAACCTCCTCCTTCTCCTCTTCCTCTTTCCTCTGCCTCTCTCTCCTGCTCCTGCTCCTCCCTGTCTGCCCCTCGATCAGTGAGCAGTTATCATCAGGGCAGATGACACAGGCAGTGACATCTGCATATTCATCAGTTTATCTTCCCCGTGTCCAGTCCCCATGATGATTTAATCTCTACCCCTCCGTCCCTCCCTCCCTCCACCTGTCCCTCCCTCCCTCCTTCCCTCCCTCCTTCCCTCCCTCCTTCCCTCCCTCCGTCCCTCCCTCACACCTGTTGTCTCTCCTTCCCATTAGTTCCCTCCCTCCCACCTTCTCTCCTCAGTAATTCCCTTCCTTCCTTTCCTCCTTCCCAGGGCTTTTTTTTCCTTTCAAATACAAAGGAACAGAGGTAGTCGCTTTCTCTCTTCTCTCTCTCTCTCTCTCACACACACACACACACACCACACACACACACACACACACACACACACACACACACAACACACACAAAGGGTTAACAGCAAAACACCTGCCTAATCTATCAGCACCACAATTACAACTACCATCACAGTTACAACTACCTCCACAACACACCACAACTCACATAAACTACAACTACCACCATCGCCACCACCACAACTTCTACCACCAGCAACAAGACATGGTGAGGTTATCGCAGGGGCGGCAGGCACTGGCGACAGTTGACAACTGTCCTGAATATTCAACAGTTTGCTGAAGCCTTACATGTCCGCCCAAGAGGGAGGAGACAGGAAGATCACCTGGACTCACCTTGTCTCTCTTCTTGAGCCTCTCTGTCTCCTGGAGATGTGATGCTGCACCTGAGAGAGAGAGAGAGAGAGAGAGAGAGAGAGAGAGAGAGAGAGACTATCTCTGATAGTCAAAATACTACCTTTCTCGGCACATCTACGCTCACATCTCATTAAAATTACCTTTCAGTTTTCGTGACAGGTCCGTGATCCAAGGCCCTTGATCAACCAGCAGTAAATAAATACCTGAATGATAGTCAAGCTGAGATAAATTATTATTACCCTTATTGGTAGCTGCTCAACGTGGTTTAAAGCCTATCAACTACACAAGGGTAATTAAGGCTGAAGATAACTTTTTTCACCACCAGGTAAGAATACTTTAACCCCTAAAATAGGGATTAAAGTAACTTTTTCTTTAGCATTTTTGCGCTGAGAGAAATACACCTATTGTTGTATATATCCTGTGTTAGTATTATTATCAATATAATAACAATAATAAAATTGCTATTAATATTATTAAGACAAATAATAGTATTAATATTAATAATAATTATCATTTCTGCTATTATAATAATAATAATAATAATAATAATAATAATAATTGTTATTATTATTATTATTATTATTATTATTATTATTATTATTATTATTATTATTATTATTATTATTATTATTATTATTACCATTATCATCATCATCATAGAGTGTAGTCAAACTAAGGTTTGACATGGAATAAAATTAAAAAGAAATAATTTACTTCCTTCAAAAGTCTCCCGAACAACATATGGAATAGTGACTTTGCTGCAGTCGTACAGACTGTGGCTGAGAGACAACAACGTCACTCCTGTTTGCCGTTGGGAAAGGGGTTGCTTTTGATAAAGCCAAAAAGCAATGGTAATCTCAAGAAGCAAGCAGAAGCATCGTGATAAGTGCTAAGTAAATGGACACAGGTGCGATTAATGTGACATTTTATTTCGGCCACTTTTCGCTTTCTAGTAGCCATTTACCTAACATTCTGTCGGTACTTCTACTATTATTATTAATTCTGATGAGTAGCATCCACAGATTAGGTCTCCTCAGATGGAGAAAAGGCGCTAGTTTCCCCGTACAATGGTATCCCAGGAGAAGGACTGGATTCACTGCTTTACCCACGATTTAGCGAATAAAACTGATACAAGCGTCTCTCGTGTGCAAGTTAGCACTGCCACTAAGAGCAGCAACAGCATAATGAAACAACTTTCGTGTTTATTTCTAAGTTCTGCAGTAAATGTACATGCTCCTGGGAACAAATAATGGATGGATAGTGGTCAATGTTCGACTTCAACCACGAACTTCAGATTTACCTCCAGAAGTTCTTCTGGTGGTCAGACGCACTTGCAAAAAGGCCTTGCTAATGGTGCCAGATAGACAGAAACGTCCTCAGAAGTTTCTTTCTCCTGAGATTTATTTTTTTATTGTTCCTGTCACGGTATTGTGCCTCACCCCCCCCCCTTTCAGAAACATATCGTTTTAAACAAAATATACCAGTAAAAAAAAACTATGGAAGAACTCTGAAATGGCAAAAGTGCAATGAAAAGTTCCGTTTCTTTTTTGGATAGTTGTTTCCTCTGACGAAGTTATCTGTTGTTTGTTGATAATATCAACGTATTTTAAAAATATATTAGACGATGTTGGTTATGCTCATAATTCAGTAATTTATCATATACTCAATATGCCATGAATATCCTACCCCCTCCCTACACTTATATTAATAGTCTATTCTGGCTAATTTTTTAAAAAAAATACATGAGATAATTCAATTCCTATTGCACCAGTACATTTTTTGTGTGTGGTTTCACAATAATTAGAACCAATTATCATATTACCAAAAGAAAAAATCAGTAATAAAAACAGACTGAAAAAATATGGAAGCATTACATGTGTAGTTATATTTCGTGTGATTTTAGTGGCAGTAACTTGTTTTGTCGCTATTTTAGATATAATGAACCTTAAATATTCAGCAGAGTAATGTAATTAAAAAGTGTTTTGCAGTTAGTTCTAGGGTTAGGTAAGGTTAGGTTAGAATGGAAACATAAACACATATGCAGTTTAATGTGATCCTTTATTGACAACGTTTCGCCCACACAGTGGGCTTTTTCATGTCACACACAGATCTGTGTGTGACTTGAAAAAGCCCACTGTGTGGGCGAAACGTTGTCAATAAAGGATCACATTAAACTGCATATGTGTTTATGTTTCATAAGAACATAAGAACATAAGAAAGGAGGAACACTGCAGGAGGCCTATTGGCCCATACTAGGCAGGTCCTTTACAATTCATCCCACTAACAAAACATTTGCCCAACCCAATTTTCAATGCCACCCATGAAATAAACTCTGATGTGAAAGTCCCACTCAAATCCAACCCCTCCCACTCATGTACTTATCCAACCTAAATTTGAAACTACCCAAAGTCCTAGCCTCAATAACCAAACTAGGTTGACTGTTCCACTCATCAACTACCCTATTTCCAAACCAATACTTTCCTATGTCCTTTCTAAATCTAAACTTATCTAATTTAAATCCATTACTGCGGGTTCTCTCTTGGAGAGACATCCTCAAGACCTTATTAATATCCCCTTTATTAATACCTATCTTCCACTTATACACTTCGATCAGGTTTCCCTTCATTCTTCGTCTAACAAGTGAATGTAACTTAAGAGTCTTCAATCTTTCTTCATAAGGAAGATTTCTAATGCTATGTATTAATTTAGTCATCCTACGCTGAATGTTTTCTAACGAATTTATGTCCATTCTGTAATATGGAGACCAGAACTGAGCTGCATAATCTAGGTGAGGCCTTACTAATGATGTATAAAGCTGCAGTATGACCTCTGGACTTCTGTTGCTTACACTTCTTGATATAAATCCCAGTAATCTATTTGCCTTATTACGTACGCTTAGGCATTGCTGTCTTGCAGAATTGAGACACTTATGCAACACATGGGAATCTTTATTGAAGAAACGTTTCGCCACACAGTGGCTTCATCAGTCCAATACAAAGTAGAAATGGGTAAGTGGAGTAGAAGTTCGAGGTAATCAGTCCCTCAACCTGGAATCTATGTGTTCAGTCCATCACTCTTGTAGGAAGTGCAGCATAGGGCCAGAGAGGTGGCTTATATACTGCGGTGAGATGAGTTGAAGCAGAAGGAGGTGAGATCACAGTGGGACCTGCCACTAGTGTAAGTAGGTCGTCGTCCAAAGGTTGGGCAAGCGTTGAAGTCTTTGTACCAAGATTCCATTGCTGTCTTGGTTTAAGGTTGCTGCTCACCATAACCCCCAAGTCCTTTTCGCAATCTGTATGGCTAAGTTCTATATCATTTAACTTATAAGTACTAGGGTTATGGGCACTCCCAAGCTCCATTGTGTCGGTATTTTATACCATCTATTTTCAAGGTTAGGTTAGGTTAGGTTACGTTAGGTTAGGTTAGGTTAGGTTAGGTTAGGTTAGGTTAGGTTAGGTAACGTTAGGTTAGTTAAGGTCAGGTAAGGTTAGGTAAGGTTAGGTTAGGTTAGGTAAGGTTAGGTAAGGTTAGGTAAATTTAGGTAAGTTTAGGTTAGGTTAGGTTAGGTTAGGTTAGGCAAGGTTCATCAGGATACAGGACAAGTGTTTCCTGACGCGGGTCTTAGTCATATGATGATCCACAGCTGGAGCTTTTGGTCATCTGACCGAGACCTTCCGCTGATTTACCGGTCTACCCCTTCAAAAATTCTAGGGTGACTAGCTTTTCCTGCTAGACTGAGTTGACCAAAAGGAATATTATAGTTCCTTTCTTGTGCGTCCCTTTCCATTTGTTCCCTTTTCACAGTTCACTCTTGTATCGGAAACGAGAACTTTTCAACAAGTGTTAGAGTGAGAAGGGTTAGATTTGAGAAGGACCTGCCAAGTGTGGGCCAGTGGGCCTTGCTTAGTGATCCTCCGTGCTTATTTTTTTGTTTGTCGTGGTATATCATCATTTGGGAGTGCTAGAGGGAGGGCTGCAGAGAGTTCGTGGCAGCAGTGGTCACTAGTGTCACTGATGGGAGGGAGAGTGGGCAACAGTGATCACTAGCAAGTGTCACTGATGGGAGGGAGAGTGCGCAGCAGTGATCACTGGCAAGTGTCACTGATGGGAGGAAGAGTAGGCAGCAGTGATCACTGGCAAGTGTCACTGATGGAAGGAAGAGTGTTCAGCAGTGATCACTAGTGTCACTGATGGGAGGAAGAGTGTTCAGCAGTGATCACTAGCAAGTGTCACTAATGGGAGGAAGAGTGTTCAGCAGTGTTCACTAGCAAGTGTCACTGATGGGAGGAAGAGTGTTCAGCAGTGATCACTAGCAAGTGTCACTGATGGGATGGAGAGTGGGCAGCAGTGATCACTAGCAAGTTTCATTGATGGGATGGAGAGTGGGCAGCAGTGATCACTAGCAAGTTTCATTGATGGGATGGAGAGTGGGCAGCAGTGATCACTAGCAAGTGTCCTGATAGGATGGAGAATGGGCAGCAGTGATCACTGGCAAGTGTCACTGATGGGAGGGAGAGTGACACTGACACTAACTATGACCGCCACTGAATATTCATCAGTATGCAGTGTTTATGTTGCTACCGGATGGAAACTGACGCCGCAACACCATCACTATATTTTACGTCGTAGCTACGCCCTGCTCCTTCTCCATGCCCCTTCCTCCAACCCTCCTCCTCCATCCCCCCTCTGAGGCTCAAACCTAATTTCCTCCCTGTGGGCTTACTGCTTCCTGTAAATATAATAATAATATTAAGTAGCCATTATAGTTTTATTTTCTCTATCACTTCACGTTATCGCTCTGTCCCTTTCCCAGTTTATTTGTCCTTTCCATTCTCTCTTTACGTCTTTTTCGTCTTCTATTATTAACGTGCAGAATGGAACGTAAGGTGAACGAGACTTGTCTCGGTAGCTGCACGATACGAGAAAGTTATCCCAGGTATCCCTTAAACCCTCAACTTCATCCTCAAGAATACATGGTATCCCTGAATACAATAACCCCACCCCCCACTGCATACAGCAGGTCACAAATTTCTAATCAAATAACAGTCCTAATTCATTTGTTTATTTTCTATGTTAAGCATTAGAAATAATGTTAGGATTACATTTAGATGCTTGAGTAAATCCTCAACTATGTTACCATGAATATAGATAAGTACATTTCAGGAGCAACTTTAAATGTAAATAGACTGACAGATTTTGTAACAGCCAGACTGAGGCTTGGTTACAAGTACTTCTGGAAGGATACACAAATAACCCGCACATAAAAGAGAGAAGCTTACGACGACGTTTCGGTCCGACTTGGACCATTGACAAAGTCACACTAACCAGAAGTGGAGCAGGACGGCTATATATAGGCAGGAAGAGGTGGTGGTAGTAGTAGTATAGTAGTAGTTCGGTCCAAGTCGGACCGAAACGTCGTCGTAAGCTTCTCTCTTTTATGTGCGGGTTATTTGTGTATCGTTCCAGTCACGGTATTGTGCCTTTTTGTTATTTACTTCTGGAAGCCTGCAATATAAACAGACGAAGATCGAAATAAACGCAAAGTATGTGTACAGCCGAGTGGTCACTCTTGAACACTGTGTGTTTGACTGTCCACTTATTGACGACTATAGAGACAGACAGCATAATTCCCTGTGTGTTACCGTATTTTCCGGCATATAAGGCGCACGAGCATATAAAATGACGTTTCTAAGCAATTGTAACGTAACGTTAGTAAAAACCTGCTAAAGCGTAACCCAAAGCCTACCCTTGATCCTGATCTTGAGCATATAAGGTGCAGGCTGATTTTGCTTGAGCATATAAGGTGCGGTTTTTTGTTGAGCTTTGGTATGTTTGCAGGCTGATTTTCCAAGACTTTTTGTGGGAAAAAAAAAAAGGGCCCTTTTATGCCGGAAAAACGGTATATCGAGATTCTTTAAATTCGGGCATAAATTTTTCATTACAATAAAAATATTGAATTTTTTGTTTTGAGAGAGAAAAAATTTGTAAATATATATTCCGATGAGTTCCTTTTGACACTTTAGGGAGGCCTAGTTTCTAGGCTTTTTGTGTATCCATATGCTCTTGCGCTACTGTCCAGAGGATTGATACAGGGACGCACAATAACCTAGCTGCTATGGAGGAAAAAATCGTAACTCTAATCCTCCTACTTTATCATACCCCCAAGTTTCTTTACCCTACCCCGCTTTTCCTACGAATCCCCAGTTTCCATACCCTCTCTACTTCACCTTCTCTAGGCACCAGATGCTTTTCATCTTCTAGGGGATGCCCCACGCCTCCCCCACGTCTGCCCTACGCCTGTTCCATGCTTATCCCACGCCTGCTTCACGTCTGCTCTCACACCCACACACCCAGGATATTACTGTGGGCGTATGTGTATGAGACCTCATCAATTTTCAACAGAATCAGTTGTAACAACAGACACTGCAACAGCAGCAATGACAAAGATAGCAATGCCAACAGCAGCAACGGCAACAACAGCAGCGACAACAACAGCCGCGGAAACAACAGCAAAAGTAAAGGCAATAACAGCAACAGCAGCATCAGCTACACCATAATTACAAATAAATCCAGCAGTACCAGCACCACCACCACGAAATAATAATAATAATAATAATAATATAATAATAAATAATAATAAATAATAATAATAAAATAATAAAAATATAATATAATAACAAAAATAATAATAGTCATAATAATAATAAAGATAATAATATAATGTTAATAATGACCCTAATTATAAAATTAATAATAATAATAATAATAATAATAATAATAATGCCCTGTTGCAGTGTTCCTTCTTTCTTATGTTCTTATAACACTGCTCACACAATTCTAGAAGCTGGAGATTTACATCTTCTGTCAGTTCTTTTCACTATTTTGGCTTCTATTCTTCCTTATGTTACCTTCCTGCTTTTTCCTCACTCTTTACTCGCTGTCCCTTACCTACTTTCACCTCTTCCATTCCCGTTTCTCCTCTATCCCTTTCCCATCACCCACTCTCCTTCCCTCCCTCCCCATTCTCGTAGATAACATACATGCGAAATTGTTGGGCGGTTCAGGCTAAGTTATTTGACACGGTAGCATCAGTAACTAAGGACTTAACTGCAGCAGGCGTGTAATGTTAGTTTGATGTTAGTTTGATGTTAGTTTGAAGGTAGTTTTGGGGTTGGCACAAAATCTCCCCCCCAGATTTCTCCCCCTTTCCCTCCCTTTTAACCCAAACCTCCTCTTGACTGGCTGCGGGTTTGGGGTTTTGCCTTCCTGATGTCCTGTTGTGTACGGGGTTTGCTGCCTGCTGCTAGGTTTGTGCTGTTGGTGTACTGGTGTGGGTGCTGCTGGGCTGTTGCTGTTTTGTGCTTTTTTTGGGTTTGCTGTGGTGTTGCGGGGGCTGTTGCTGCTGCTATGTTTGTGCTGCTGCGTGGTGCTGCTGGAGCTGTCTGCTGCTGGGTTGTTTGGGCTGCTGAGTGCTGCGGAGCTGTTGCTGCTGTGTATGTGCTGGGGCTGTTCGTTTGGGGTTTTTTGTGCGGGGCTGCGGGGTGTGCTGCTGGGGCTGTTGTTGCTGCTGTGTTTGCTGCTAATTGTGGTGCTGCTGGGTTTGTTGCTGGGCTTCCGGTGTTTGGTGCTGGGGCTGCTGCTTTTTTGATGTGTTTGTGCTGCGCTTGGTGCTGACGGGGGGCTTCTGCTGCATTTTGTGCTGCTGTGAGGCGTTGCTGCTGCTGTGGCACTGGGGCTGTTGCGCTGTGGTGTTTGTGCGGGCGCTGAGGCTTTACTGCTGTGTTGCTGCTGCGGGGCTGTTTTTGGGCTGCGTGGTGCTGTGGTGTTTGTGCGGGGGCGTTGATGGTGTTTGCGCTTCTGGCTAGTGCTGCGCTTCCTCTGTTGCTGTTTCTGCCGAGGGTCTTTCCGGGGGTTTAAACCGCTACTGTTTCTGCTCCTTATGACCTGCTAGTTGCGGGGCGCTGAGGCCTTTCTTTAATTTTTTTTTTCTGTTTCTCGTTGCTAGTGTGCTGGTGATGTAGTGCCTTGCTACTTTTTTTGCTACTGTTACACCGTTACGTTGGCTACTTTCGAACTGCAAATTGATACCTGATTAAAATTTTGTGGTACTGTTGCGGGAAGCCACCGTTGGTGCAGCTGTTATTTCTAGTACTGGTAATTGAAAATCCCGGCTTAGCTACTGAGTACAAAAAGTCTTTTTTTTATTGGCATTTTATATTTTTTTTTTATACGTAAAAAGCAGGGGTATTGTATAACGAGGGAAAAATTCAAAAAAAACGAAGTCTTTATTGCGAAATTTCCAACGTTACTTTGGAAATTCTGTCCACTTTAGTCCCGTTTTATTGGAAAGAAGAACGGGGAAAATCTCCTGATCGCGGGTTCAAACCCCACCTGGTATGGGTTTTACTTTCAAAATTTCTTTTGCTTACTAGGAGGGGAGGGTTTTTAAATCAAATTTTTAATAGGCCCGAAACGACTCCCCGTGAGCGAAAGTTTCTAGTAAAAAGGCTATTCATTTTTCCCCCAGAATTTTTTGTTACACTTTTTCGTTTGTGCAAACAGTGTCCGTTTAAATCCTGTCAAGAACAATCAGGGGACTCAGTATGTCTTGTGAGAACGGAGGTGAAATGAGTGTGGATCTGGAGTGTGAATATGGGGTGGAGGTACGGAGTGTGAGAACGGAGTGTGAGAATGGAGTGTGATTACGGAGTGTGAGGTATGGAGTGTAGGTACTGGAGTGTGGGATACTGGAGTGTGAGTACTGGGTTGAGTATGGAGTTTTAAACTGAGGTGAATACTGGGGTGTGAGTACGGGTGGGGTACTGGAGTGTGAATACGGAGTGTGAATAAAATGGAGGTGAGTCGGAGTTGTATACTGGGGTGTGAATACGGAGGTGAGAACTGGAGTTGGGTACTGGAGTGGATATACTGGGGAGTATATTTAAATGGTGGAGATAGGAGGGGCTAACTGGGTGTGAGATACTGGAGTGGAGATACGGAGGTGGGTACTGGGGTGTGATATAAAATGGAGTGTGATAACTGAGGGGGAGTACGGGGTGGGGAATACTGGAGTGTGAATATGGATTTTGAATACTGGAGTGTGAGGTACTGGGGGTGATATACGGGGTGTGATTATGGAGTGTGAGATACTGGGGTGTGAGAACTGGGTGTGAGATACTGGAGGGGGGTTTCTGGAGTGTAATACGGAGTTTTGAGTTATGGGGTGTGATAACGGAGGTGAGATACTGGAGGGGTGTATACTGGAGTGTGAATACTGGAGTGGATATACTGGAGTGTGATATACTGGGGTGTGGATACGGAATTTGCTAACTGGATGTGAGATACTGGATTTTGAGATATGGAGGGTTAAACCCATAACAGCTTAAGAAACGAGACTATGGATTTATTAAATGCAGATACATTCAAACGGGGGGGGATTTAAGGGCTTGTTTAGAAGACCAATTTTTCTTTAAAAACTAATCTCCACACCCCCTTTACAACATGAAGTCTATCAGAAACCCCTCACCAGATTAGATGGGAAAAATTTTCCCAAACAAGAACCCAAACTTTGAAAAAACGAGTCTTTTTCTCAGGAAAACCCCAAGAATTTCGAAAAAAGTTCCCAACAAATTGGAAAGATCTAAAATTTCGGGTAACCGGAGTATTTAGTTAAAAATGGAGTACATAAGGGGGTTTAAAAAGGCCGGGGAGAGGGAGAGAGAGAGAGAGAGTGAGAGAGAGAGAGATGAGGAAGCATGAAAACAGACAGACCCACAAGATATTACACAAAATATCTCACCTATCATCTATCAATAAACACAACTTGCAGGTGATCACCAGGTGAACTGGTGACCCGATCGGTGAACCACTAAATTACCCAGAGGTGCACCAATACCTCAGTCAGCGCGGATGTGTGTTCCAATAAGTCACACAAAATGAAAACGTGTATTAGTAAGTCACTCAGAATGGATAGAATCAAAATAGCCGCATTTCAATCCAGTCATTCTCTCTTACCAACCCAGCCATAACTATTACAAGCCAACCATAACTATTACTAACCTATCCTTATCTAATACCATCAGAGTCATGTCTATTACCAATCCCGACTTATCTAATCTCAAACCAGTCTTTTCTATTATTCCAGATTTATCAAATAGCATCCCAACATTATCTAACACCAACTCTAGAATTATCTAATGCTCTCCTATACTCCCAATCCAGTAATCATCCATTGATAACGTAAGTATTAAGTGCCATATGCTGATTTTCCCAATGCTGCTTTTCGAGTATCGATCCTCTCTATCCTGACTGCTAAAGAATCAATACCATCTTAAACAATTATCCAATACCTATCACGCCCCATCCTGATGCCTCTTGATTACGGATCCCTTCCTTATCCTTCCTCTCGCACTAGGAGGCGGTCGATACATAAGCTCCAGAGTATACAAAATAATTTAAAGTCGTCTCTTTTATCACGTCGTGTGTGTGTGTGTGTGTGTTGGGATCACTGTGCATGAGATGGTGGAAACTCGATCCTCCGTCCGCTGCCCGCATCCCTGTCCCTCTCACCGCCTTAATCACCTCCGTGCATCTGATACAGACGTTTCAGTAAAGTCAACAATCAGATAACACGACACGACAGGTGGCTCTGGACCAAAGTAGAGACGTTCCCGAAAATCAGATTGCGGCTACTCCGATAACGTATTTCACAGGGTGTACTGGATAATCAGATGAGTGGTGTTGTATCGGATTGTTTGCATTCAGGACAGTGTTTAGGGTGAATCAGGTACTTAAGGACTAAAAGATAAGACGTTCGAATATTCTCCTAAGCTTAATGTTTATATTCGGTTGATTACTGTTGATGTTGATGTTTTTCTCCTTTTATTTGTGATATATCCTTAAAAATTAATTAATAATAATAATAATAATAATAATAATAATAATAATAATAATAATAATAATAATAATAATAAGCTCACCACCTTAGGGTATTTGCAGAAAGTGAAATTTTGTAAATGTCTCCTATCCTTTTTTTTATCTCTCTCTCCTTTTTCTCATTATCATCCAAAGATTGTTTTCAGAATCAGTGTTGTAAATACACAAATACAGAAGAAGCTTTATCGTCTTCAAGTTAAGTTAACGGCTGGATCACTATACACGGAGCGAAACGTCGTCTCAGTAGAAGCTTATGATGCCCTTGTGTGTATTTTGAGAAAGACATCTTTTTCTTGTTGTTGTTGTATTATTATTATTATTATTATTATTATTATTATTATTATTATTATTATTATTATTTTCCTTTCTTCTGCTTACTGCAAGAGTGGTCTACCTTCATGGGTGAACAAACAGAACACTGGACACTTACAAGAGGCCGTCCCGTCACGACGGAGAATGCTAGATAAAATCTCTGTGTAGCACGTACAGAGGAGCAATTGGTATTCGTGTATAACCCTGGTTGAGTTAATAGTGTTGGCTGTAGGCCAGATTAGCCAATCTGAGCTCCGTGGTCCTGACAGACAAGACT
>NC_069459.1:22865229-22872729 GCF_026875155.1 Cherax quadricarinatus | reverse complement strand
GAAATAAAACACTTAAATTACTGGGAGCGCTTGAGGTTCCTGAACCTATATTCCCTGGAACACAGGCGGGAGAGGTACATGATTATATACACCTGGAAAATTCCAGAGGGACTAGTACCGAACTTGCACACGAAAATCACTCACTACGAAAGCAAAAGACTTGGCAGACGATGCAACATCCCCCCAATGACAAGCAGGGGTGTTACTAGCACGTTAAGAGACCATACAATAAGTGTCAGGGGCCCGAGACTGTTCAACTGCCTCTCAGCATACATAAGGGGGATTACCAACAGACCCCTGGCAGTCTTCAAGCTGGCACTGGACAAGCACCTCGAGTCGGTTCCTGACCAGCCGGGCTGCGGCTCGTACGTTGGTTTGCGTGCAGCCAGCAGTAACAGCCTGGTTGATCAGGCTCTGATTCACCAGGAGGTCTGGTCACAGACCGGGCCGCGTGGGCGTTGACCCCCGGAACTCTCTCCAGGTAAACTCCAGGTAAATATATATATATATATGTCGTGCCGAACAGGCAGAACTTGCGATCTTGGCTTAAATAGCAACGCTCATCTTGCCATATAGGACAAGTGAAAATTTGTGTATGCAATAATTTCGCCAAAATCATTCTGAACCTAACGAAAAAAATATATTTCACTGTGTTTGTTTAGTATTAAATTATTGTAAACAAATCTAAAATATATTTAGTTGAGTTAGGCTAAAATAAATTGTTCTTGTTATAATAAGGTTAAGTAAGTTTTCTAAGTTCCTTTTGGAGTGCAAAATTATAAACTTTACATCAAACAGTAATAAAAAAATATATCTTTAAACGTATAAGAGAAAATTTTAGAAGGACTTAAATTTTACGTGAGTTCTTGCTATTGAGCAGTATTTTTACAATATTTCGGCAACGTCATTTACTATATAATATATATATATATATATATTATTTATATATATATAATATATATTATAAATATATATATATATTTATTAGTTAGTAAAATATATATATTCTATATATATATAGTGCAAAACTAATCCATCTTGGTAGAAAATTATAAAGCGTTTCTACACTCACATTAATGTTCTGATAAATGAGTATCCTAAACGTATAGAGAAAATTTTAAAGCTATTTTTAAGTGGTTTTGCATATTGAACCACCTGTTTACTATGATCTTACTGCATATATATATATATATATATATATATATATATATATATATATATATATATATATATATATATATATATATATATATATATATATATATATATATATATATATATAGTATATATATACATATATACACACACTTTGTGTCCTCTGTGTGACTACATAAAGACATTAACTGATAGAAACTTCAGCCTTATAAAACCTTGTTCTGCAAACGATTCACTATTCGGATTCAGGTTCAATTTAGGGTGAAAAGTTGTCTAATTAAATGTCTAGCTTGCTTACCTTGGATTTTACACGCCTAGTTTATAAGCATTCATTGCAAAAAGCTAACCTATTCCAACTAAGATACCCGAAATGGAGTTTAAGAAAGTATATTGAAAATTCTCCATTGTTTCAAAACAGTATGACGGAATTTTTTAGATATTTCAAAGTAGGACACGGATAGATTCAAAATGAGAAAAAACTTTAAGTTATTCCATGTAGGATCATATCTAAATGAGGTTAAGTTAGGTAAGATTTGTCAGGAAACAGAACAAGTGTTTCGTGACGCGGGTCTTAGTCATATGAAGACCCGCCGTTGGAGCTTTCGGTCATATGATCGAGGCATTCCACTGGCTTACCGGTCCACCCCTTTAAA
The DNA here is from genome assembly GCF_026875155.1 of Cherax quadricarinatus. Taxonomy (NCBI): domain Eukaryota; kingdom Metazoa; phylum Arthropoda; class Malacostraca; order Decapoda; family Parastacidae; genus Cherax; species Cherax quadricarinatus. Next base: position 22,870,921 of record NC_069459.1, on the reverse strand, counting down.
AAATATTGCTTTGATTATAAGTATTTAATACACATAGATGTAAACAATACCCACGGTGGAAAGAAGTTATTTTGACGGAGGGGAACGGTGGAGGCTCTTAATGCTTAAGAGTTACTGGCTTTCAATCCACAGGCATTGTATGAACCCTATAATAATAATAATAATAATAATAATAATAATAATAATAATAATAATAATAATAATAATAATAATAATAATATATAATAATAATAATAATAATATAAAATATAATAATAATATAATAATATAATAATAATAAATAATAATAATAACAATTAATAATAATATTAATAACATCAATAATAATAACAATAACAACAACAACAACAACAACAACAACAACAATAATAATAATAATAATAATAATAATAATAATAATAATAATAATAATAATAATAATAATAATAATAATAAAAATAAAAATAATAATAATAATAAATAATATAATAATAATAATAATAATAATAATAATAATAATTATTATTATTATTATTAATTATTATTATTATTATTATTATAATAATAATTATTTATTATTATTATTATTATTATTATTATTTGGAAGTTAGGAGGAGGTGCGGGATTACCAAAACTGTTGTCCAGAGGGCTGAGGAAGGGTTGTTGAGGTGGTTCGGACATGTAGAGAGAATGGAGCGAAACAGAATAACTTCAAGAGTGTATCAGTCTGTAGTGGAAGGAAGGCGGGGTAGGGGTCGGCCTAGGAAAGGTTGGAGGGAGGGGGTAAAGGAGGTTTTGTGTGCGAGGGGCTTGGACTTCCAGCAGGCATGCGTGAGCGTGTTTGATAGGAGTGAATGGAGACAAATGGTTTTTAATACTTGACGTGCTGTTGGAGTGTGAGCAAAGTAACACTTATGAAGGGGTTCAGGGAAACCGGCAGGCCGGACTTGAGTCCTGGAGATGGGAAGTACAGTGCCTGCACTCTGAAGGAGGGGTGTTAATGTTGCAGTTTAAAAACTGTAGTGTAAAGCACCCTTCTGGCAAGACAGTGATGGAGTGAATGATGGTGAAAGTTTTTCTTTTTCGGGCCACCCTGCCTTGGTGGGAATCGGCCAGTGTGATAATAAAATAAAATAATAATAATAATAAGATGTTATGGAAAGCCTTCAAGTGAGAAGGCAATTCTAATTGTGATGGTTGCACACTTCTGGTAAGATCGGTAATGAATGAAAGATCTGATCGTACTCAATGGGTATGATCGTGTATAAACCAGTGAGGCCAATATTTAATAGTATACAGTAGTATGAGTGAGAGGGGTTGGATCTGAGTGAGACTTGCACAAGAGTTTATAGAGTTATGAAAGTTATTCTTTGGGCAGCTTTGAAAATGGATTGGGCAAATATTTTTCTTACTGGGTTTGAGTTTGAGGAGGATCTGCTCGTATGGGCCAGTAGGCCTGCTGCAGTGATCCTCCTGTATGTTCTACTTCACGTTTACCTTCTTCTTCTTCGTCATCACCATCATTATCTTCTTTCTTCTTCTTCTTCTTCTTCTTCTTCTTCTTCTTCTTCTTCTTCTTCTTCTTCTTCTTCTTCTTCTTCTTCTTCTTCTTCTTCTTCTTCTTCTTCTTCTTCTTTGGGTGATGCTTTCTACAACCCCACTAACATTCACCGAGGAGACCCACATTCTGGTCACATTCTCCACACATCGCTTGTCTTCCAAGCCTGCAAGAGCTACCCATTCTCAACAAAACCAGAATCCCAGCAAAGATCTTCGGGCATCCTGGGTACCAGTTGTCAGCTTATTCGTCAGGGGAAAAAATCACCTGCCGAGGTCAAAAACTAGCCCGTTTATCAATGGCCATTCACCCTTAAGGGCATCCAAGGCGGTAGTGACAGTGCTCACTCAGGACGGTCACGGCAGCAGTGACATTGGGCTTAGCCGTGTTAAACTCCGTAATAAGCGAGTACTTAGCAAGTCAGCAAGCCCTATGTGCCTCTTTCAAATTCAGTGGACATCGTCGACCCAGCGTGAGCTCCAGGGCGATAACTGCGATCCAATTAGCTTCGGTAAGTTGGATCTCCCTCAGGATGTAAGAATGTACAGAGTGTTACGCTCTGTGATCACACCCTTTCCCCCTCCCCTTGAGAAGAGTTCCGGTCATGCTAGGATGCGACCGTTAAGTGCAAGTCTCCTTTTAATTCAACATTTTTTTTAGTCACACGACAGGAAGTACGTGCCTAAACACGTATTCATACACAAACATATATATACAGATGCCTCACAGTTGACAATATAGAAGAAAATGCCAAGTTGCAAGAATATTTATGGCACTCTTTATTCAGAGCAATCGTCGTAGTTGACAAACAGATCAAAAAATTCACCAGACTGCTATTGTTAGTAGTCTTGCAAGGATCTCATTCTCATTTAAAACCTTAAATACTGCTTCCAATGACTTTAATAAAAAAAGAGTCCGGTCACAAGGAGTCGTTCAGTCTAATAATGTCTGTAATTCAAGATATTATAGAAACACGTATCAAATTCACGGTCCCAGTACTATGCCTAACACGTGAACTGTCAGTCCATCCCCATATATAACTGTGCTCTCTTCCACCTATTTTACCTACCATCCTTTCATGAAAATTTTATGAAATATATTGTCTTATTAAGTATATAAGTTATATTATAATATAATAAAAATATTTCAGAACTATATTACGTGCCGAAATGTAAAACGTCTCGTTCTACTCTTTAAAACTTAAAGTACTTCTTAAATTTTCTTAAAAAAAGAGATATTTTGTCATTATCTGTGTAAAAATTATAATGTTGTACTTCAAAAGGAATTAGAAAAAACTAACCTTATAAAAAATTCAAGACGTTTCCACTTTGCTTAATCCATGAAATCTTTTATATTTGGTACTATTCCTAAAAACGTGCATACTCCACTATTTTTCTCATTATTACATGAATGATTTTCAATATATGCATACAAAATTTACTTATCCTATATGCAGATAAGTATCTAATTTAAGAAATCATATATTATGCTTATTCAACTATATATATATAATATATATATATATATATATATATATATATATATATATATATATATATATTATATATATATATATATATATAATATATATATATATACTCATGGGTTTTCGTGACCTGGGGCGGGCCAAAGCAGCGGGGTTCAATCCTTGGCTAGTATATTATATATATACATATATAATTTTCTTCATTACTGTATGAGCATTATCCCTTATTCCGTTTCTTCCTTTCTGTGTTATTTCCTTTTTCATATCTCTCATTGTCTGTTGTCTCACCATCTTATTTATTATCCTCTTTTTCTATTTATTTTTTTCTACTTCTTTCATCCATACTTTCACTCTTATCCCTTTTATCTCTAGTATATCATTTTTTCCCTCGTCACTACACTCTCCTTTATTTCCTCTTAATAACATTATTGCTCTAGCTTTCCAGATTTAACCGTGAGGTAAAAAAAAAACTCCACTCCACAATACGAGGACATAAACATATTTTCTGCTTTCGTGATGCTTGAATCTCTCCTAGTTAGCGCCATGATTATTCAATAAAGGTTACTTTGACTGCTTGTAAAAACAAACTTGGTCTGGCAGCTTTCGACAGCTTAATGGCCGTCGAATTGTCCAAGTGATTGACTTGTTGAGTTTTACAGTCATGAATTTAGGTCAGTCAGACCTTGCTTAATGCCCTCGGGAATAGCAAATGTCAACGACTACGATTATCTAATGCCAGGGAGGTAAAGTCCAGATGCGGCCATGAAAAATGAAAGAAAAAGGAGAGAATGTTGTAAACTGTTCACTGTGCAGAGTCTCAATGTGGGGACGAAGAAGACCAAAATACGGTGACACTGTAGGTCACACGTCTTGGCGGGGTAAACAGAGTCAGTTGTTCAGAAGTGACGAGTATATATATATATATATATATATATATATATATATATATATATATATATATATATATATATATATATATATATATATATATATATATATATATATATTATATATATATATATATATATATTATTCTACCCACACTGGACCAATACCTTGGCGTGTAGCATCCGCTACACGTTTGATCCAAGGCAGCCAGCTTTCATCTCATCCCCTGCATGCATCAGCCTTACTAGAGAATTGAACAATGCAAGGAATTCGCGAGAGCATGCAGGGGATGAGATGAAAAGCTGCAAGCCTTCTCCCTGAAAGCTGGCTGCCTTGGATCAAACGTGTAGCGGATGCTACACGCCAAGGTATTGGTCCAGTGTGGGTAGATTGGTAAAGCACTGCGTACCTTGTCCTAAGGTTCGTAGGTTCGAGTCTCCTTCAGCCAGAGATCAGTGTTTGTGTATATTTCGCATGCTCTCGCGAATTCCTTGCATATATATATATGTCGTGCCGAATAGGCAGAACTTGCCATCTTGGCTTAAATAGCAACGCTCATCTTGCCATATAGGACAAGTGAAAATTTGTGTATGCAATAATTTCGCCAAAATCATTCTGAACCTAACGAAAAAAATATATTTCACTCTGTTTGTTTAGTATTAAATTATTGTAAACGTATTTAAAATATATTTAATTGTGTTAGGCTAAAATAAATTGCTCTTGTTATAATAAGGTTAGGTAAGTTTTCTAAGATTCTTTTGGTGCAAAATTAAAAATTTTTACATTAACATTAATGAAAAAAATATATCTTTAAACGTATAAGAGAAAATTTCAGAAAGGACTTAATTTTAAATGAGTTCTTGGTAATTGACCAGTTTTACATATTCGGCACGACATATATATATATATATATATATATATATATATATATATATATATATATATATATATATATATATAATATATATATATATATATATATATATATATATATATATATTTAATAATTCGCAAACAAGCGAAGTTATTTACAAACATTGTTTTTACGTCCACAGCAGGGCTCGAACCTGTTAACTCTGTAACAGAGTCCACAGTACCCCGTACCCCCGGACACCAAGCTCGTTTTCAAAGTTACATATATATATGTATATATATATATATATATATATATATATATATATATATATATATATATATATATATATATATATATATATATCCTATTTTTTGTTGACGTTACTATTATCGTTTATCTGTTTTTATTCCTGTGTGTGTGTGTGTGTGTGTGTGTGTGTGTGTGTGTGTGTGTGTGTGTGTGTGTGTGTGTGTGTGTGTTGCGCGCGCACCACACTTTTTTCTTACACGTCATCTTTTTCTATCGTGGCGGGAAACCCATGTTTACAATCATGATACATTAATATTTCCAATATAAGATGGTGTCCCAGACTCTCCTACTGAGGAGACTGAGATAACATTGTTGAACATGTACCACCACTTGAGAAACACACACACACACACACACACACACACACACACACACACACACATGCACACACACACACACACACACACACGCACACACACACAGATGGTGTGTATGTATGTGTGTGTGGATGTTTCTTTCTTTTTGTCAGTGTGTACATCCCAATTTGCCATTTGTATTGAAGAAATTGATATATACATTTCAAGGTGACAACTCCTAAATGTCTCATTTAATTCGGTTCTAGTCTTCAACGCAAATGAATAACTCATGTGTAATGAACACTTGTCAATGTTCGATA
>NC_069459.1:22847729-22857729 GCF_026875155.1 Cherax quadricarinatus | reverse complement strand
TCCTCTGATAAAACGTCACTTTAATGATGCACCTAAGTCTTAAACAGGACTTAGGTGCGTCATTTGTATACACAGTGATGGGCTATACACATAGTGAAGAGCAATATTTTTTTTGTATATGTATATGTATATATATAATATATATATATATATATATATATATATATATATATATATATATATATATATATATATATATATATATATATATATATATATACACACACACAGCGGAACCTCAAAAATCGAACTGCTCCCAACATGACCAATTATGTAAGTGTATTTTTGTAAGTGCTTTTATAAGTGTATTTTTGAGGGTCTGAAATGGACTAATCTAATTTACATTATTCCTGATGGGAATAAATTCATTCGATAAAGACACTCGAACAGCCTTCTGGACCGAAGAAAGTTCGATATTTGAGGTTCCACTATATATATATACTTGAAGAGAAGACGAATAACGGGTTATGATTCCTCGACGTCCTCATCCATAAAGTAGATAAAATCAGAAAATTCCAAGTCTACAATAAGCTTACAAAAAAAAACAAAAACAATCAGACTTTTACTCCAGTCAGGACACTAAGACTAAATGAAGTATCATCATCTGGTTTACCATGGCAGTATACCTCATTTGTAGACCTGAGAGTCAGCAATGCTTCTGCATACTTAAAGTCTATATTGAACTATGCTCTCCTTCCTTTATCATCAAGAACTTCAAGAAATGAGTACATCACTTAATTTTTTCAAGCATTCACACCACTTGGAACAACGTTTTCATCCTTCCCAACAGCTAAATTGCAGATGAATGGTTCACAGAACCGACACGTTGATAAATTAGACACATGTGCAGCTCTTGTGTTTCTTTATTAAGGAAACGTTTCGCCACACAGTGGCTTCATCAGTCCATACACAGGAGAAGCTTGAAGAACAGGAGGAGACTGAGGTAATCAGTCCCTCAACCTTGAGGGACTGATTACCTCATTCTCCTCCTATTCTTCAAGCTTCTCCTGTGTATGGACTGATGAAGCCACTGTGTGGCGAAACGTTTCCTTAATAAAGATACACAAGACTTGCACATGTGTCTAATTTATCAGCTAAATTGCACTGAATGTTTCCAACTGGTGATCGCTATCGATGACTAGATGTTGAAGATATTCTCTATTAAGATGCTATACCTTACCTTACCTTTGATATACCTCTGAAGAGTATCGAGAGTTTATCTACTCTCTGACCCCGGCCATGGGCCAGGCTCGTCTGGTGCTTGCCTGGTCAACCAGGCTGTTGCTGCTACGGTGTTAATAAATACATGACTCACCTTACTGACCTTACCTACTTCCACTAGGTGGTCCCGCCCACATGTGGCCACGTCTTCAACTGCTACATTATTGCCTTTTTTCACTAGCTCTATTATAAGTCTCCATCCTCATGACTATATATTAGATTGACGAAATCTGCAGTGCAGAGAAAACGTATCACAATAAGGATGCTCAGGTGCTGTAGGTGTTCCTTTCATCAAATACTGTCAGGAGCCCTTTAAGTACAATTAAAGAGTGAATCACGTCAACTTTCACGCTCCACTCATTCACCAAGGTTTTTAATGCCATGGTGGCTGCTGGGGATTATACCTTAGATAGATCAGCCATCTTAAATTTTTCGTTCAGATTTTTAAGCACCAGATGGGCATCTTGCAACTGGTGTTGAGATGTTGGCCTGAAGGTTGTTTTATGGAGGATTTCATTCCTTCACTTTAGTCTGATCCTACACAGAAGGAATGATGACCAAGTCATCCTGACTCTCACTTTCGTAGCTACGACTGTGAGTCTCGTACTTAGTTATGTATATTAACTCAAATTAAGTTTAATCAACAACTGTCGATTAATAAATAGAAAGGTTCACGCTGGGCTCGAACCGCCGTCCTCAAATTTACAATCCGCTGCTCTACCGACTGAGCTAATCAAGGAAATTAACCGGAAGGATTCAGAAGTAACTGTAATTGTATTACATTGTATTACAGTACACAACAACACAATACGCTACACAATACAGCACTACACGACACGACACAACACAACACTACAATGCACAATAAATTACTGTGTTACCAGTGTTTTCTCGGCTACTATGTTACCTGCTGTGTTTTAGTCCCTAGTGTGTTTCTGCTGTGTTATTGCTTTGTCTGATTTGTTGCCTGTTGTGTTGTAGTGATTTCTGCTGTGTTGTGGTGATTTCTACTGTGTTGCTTGTTGCGTTGTTATGTTGCCTGCTGAATTGTTTTCGTGCTACCTGTTGTGTTATTATGTTGCCTGTTTTGCTCCTGTGTTGTCTGCTGTATTATTGTGTTGCCTCATATGTTATGTTGCCTGCTGTGTTGTGGTTTGTTTCATTGTCACCTGCAGTGTTGCGACATTACCTTGCAGTGTTTCCTGTTGTGTTATTGTTCTCCCTTCAGTATTACCTTGTGTTCCTGTAATACCTTCAGTGTTATTTGAGTCTTGTTGTGTTACCTTCAGTGTTATCTGCTATGTTGCTGTGTTTCTTCAGTGTTATCTGCTGTGTTGCCTTAAATATTACGCACTATATTATTTACGTTGTGTTGCTGCGTTTCCTTCTATATTCTTGTGTTACTCTCAGTGTTACCTGATGTGTTACCTTCAGCGTTTGTTGATATTTCTCACCTGTATACCTACTGAGTGACTTATGAGTACTTACTCTCTACAGAGTACCTACTGAGTATTTACTGAGTACCTACAGAGTACCTGAATGCCTGAGTGTCTACTGAGTACCTACTGAGCGTCTAATGAGTACTTTCTTCAGAGTACCTACTGAGTAACTACTGAGCACCTACTGAGTCGGACCGAAACGTCGTCGTAAGCTTCTGTCTTTTATGTGCTGGTTATTTGTGTATCGTTCCAGTCACGGTATTGTGCCTTTTTGTTATTTACATACAGTTTACATTGTTGAAGAGCCAGTTATGATGTTTCTCAGTCATCAACCATATTTTTTTTTTTGTATATTTTTCTTAAAAGTTATTATATTAACAATTTTTTTTTACTATGAAGATATTCTTTTGATTTTGTTTTTATTTGTTTTCTCTAATTTTTTAAGGAAACTCCGTGGAACCTCTAATCATAGGCTCCTGATGATTTTCTGTGGTGAGGCTGAGGGCGTCTCACTATCCCGTGGACGTTTAACAAGCGTACCAGTCTTCCTTATTTCAACTAGATGACTTTTAATCACTGCCTTCAATACGCTCTTTTGGAAGTCTTTGTAGGAAGTAACTATATCATTGTTGAATTCACTCAGCATTGACCTGACCAGGTTGACTGCCTTAATATCCGGGAAATATCTCATTCTAATGCGGAACCAGCGAATATCACTGGAGTACTACTACTACTACTACTACTACTACTACCTCCACCCCTTCCTGCCTATATATAGCCGTCCTGCTCCCCCTCTGTTAGTGTGACTTTGTCAATGGTCCAAGACGGACCGAAACGTCGTCGTAAGCTTCTCTCTTTTATGTGCGGGTTATTTGTGTATCGTTCCAGTCACGGTATTGTGCCTTTTTGTTATTTATCACTGGAGTCCGTGAGCCCGGAGCTGACAACTATATCCATGAATGTTAGTGCCAGGTACGCGTAGGTATCGCTATACTGTCTTACACAACGAACAGATAGAAGTCTTGTGAAGCCAAGGTGCATCTTGTAGTATTTTTTCATCACTTTGAAAGCGATCTTTGAACGGCCACTATCATAGAGCAAGGTGCCATCCAGGCAGGCATACAAGGAAACGCAGTATGGTTCTTGTGTCATCACTACAATATGACCTTGGCCTTTGGGAAGAGGAGGCTGGAGAAGCAGCTCATCGTCGAAGCACACCTGACATACCTTACTGAATGCATGAGGCGTGTCACTAACAATGGCCTCGACATCAGCCATCCACAATCGTTTGGTGGATTCCAGGAGAGGGTGATATACCCCAAGTATTTTGATGCCCGTTCTCCTCAATTTGCTTACCAACCTGACAAGGAAGCAGGATACTGGCGGGGATCGATCCCGTGATGCTTGAGTCTTATAACTCTAGGGGGATACACTAACCACTGGGAACTGGCGGGGCTCGAACCCGCGATGCTTAGAGTCTTACAACTCTAGAGGGATATGCTAACTACTGGGCCAGTGAGGAATGAGTAAATAAATTCAACAAAATTTATTTATACACCATAAAAATGTTTGCATACTTACTATATAGTGATAATGTAGCGTGTTATATAGTGAAAGTGAAGTATGTTACATAATGATAATGTATTGTGTTATATAGTGATAATGTAGTGAGTTATAGTGAAGATAGTGCAGTGTTATATAGTGATAATGTAGTGTGTTATATAATTATAATGTAGTGTGTTATATAATTATAATGTAGTGTGTTATATAGTGAAGATAGTGCTGCTGTGTAGTGCCATGATGTGTAGTGTAGCACAGTGTTGTGTAGTGTAGTATAGTGTAGTGCAGTGTAGTGAAGTGTTGTGTAGTGTAGAGTAGTGTTGTGTAGTGTTGTGTAGTGTTGTGTAGTGTAGTGTTGTGTAGTGTTGTGTGTTGTGTAGTGTTGTGTAGTGTAGTGTAGTGTGTGTAGTGTAGTGTAGTGTAGTGTTGTATAGTATAAGTGTTGTGTAGCATTGTGAAGTGTTGTGCAGTGTAGTACTGTGTAGTGTTGTCAAGTGTTGTGTAGTGTAGTGTTGTATAGTATAAGTGCTGTGTAGTGTTGTCAAGTGTTGTGTAGTGTAGTGTTGTATAGTATAAGTGCTGTGTAGTGTTGTGAAGTGTTGTGTAGTGTAGTACTGTGTAGTGTTGTGAAGTGTTGTGTAGTGTAGTGTACTGTTCTTTAATGTATTGTTGTGGAGAGTACTGAAGCATAGTGTTCTGTACTCCAGTGCAGAGTAGTGCTGTGAAGTGTAGTGTACTGTACTATAGTGTAGTGTAGTGTTGTGCAGTGTAGTGTAGCGTAATGTAGTGTTGTGAAGTATAGAGTAGTGTAGTGTAGTGTAATGTAGTGTTTTGTATTGTTATGTAGTGTAATGAAGTGTTGTGTACTGTAGTGTAGTGTAGTGTTACTTAGTGTGGTGCAGTGTTCTGTAGTGCAATGTAGTCTAGTCTTGTGTAGTGTAGTGCAGTGTTGGTAAGTGTAGTGCAGTGTTGTGTAATGCAGAGTAGTGTAGAGTTGTGTAGTGTATTGCAGTGTTGCATAGTGTAGTGTAGTGCAGTGTTGAGTAGTGTAGTGTTGTGTATTGTAGTACAGTGTTGTGTAGTGCAGTGCAGTGTTGCATAGTTCAGTATAGTGTAGTGATGTGTAGTGTAGTGTAGTGTAGTGTAGTGTAGTGTAGTGTAGTGTAGTGTAGTGTAGTGTAGCATAGAGTTGTGTAGTGTAATACACTGTAGTGCAGTGTTGTGTAGTGTAGTTTTGTGTAGTGTTTTTAATATTACATAGTGTTGTTTACTATGGTGTAGTGTAGTGAAGTGTTGTGTTGTGTAGTGTACTGTACTGTAGAGCAGTGTTGTGTAGTGTAGTGTAGTGTAGTGTAGTGTAGTGCAGTGTTGTGTAGTATAGTGTTGTGTAGTGTAGTGTATTGCAGTGTACTGCAGAGTAGTGGAGTGTAATGCAGTGTAGTGTTTTGTAGTGTAGTATTGTGTTGTGTAGTGTAGTGTTTTGTAGTGTAGTGTTGTGTAGTGTAGTGCTATGTAGTGTAGTGCATTGTTATGCAGTGTCGTGTAGTGTTTTGTAGTGAAGTGTAGTGAAGTGTAGTGTTGTGTAGTGTAGTGTTGTGTAGTGTAGTGTAGTGCAGTGTTGTGTCATATGGTGTAATGTAGCACAGTATAGTGCAGAGTTGTGTAGTGTAGTGTACAAATGTGAAATGTAGTGTAGCATAGTATAGTGTTGTGTAGTGTATTGTAGTGTAGTGCAATGTAGTGTAGTATAGTGTAGTATAGTGTAGTGTAGTGTAGTGTAGTGTTGTGTAGTGTTGTGCAGTGTAGTGCAGTGTAGTGCAGTGTAGTGTAGTGCAGTGTAGTGTAGTGCAGTGTAGTGTAGAGTAGTGTTGTGTAATGTATTGCAGTGTTGTGTAGTGTATTGTAGTGTAGTGTTGTGTAGTGTAGTGTAGTGTTGTGTAGTGTAGTGTAGTGTTGTGTAGTGTAGTGTAGTGTTGTTTAGTGTAGTGTAGTGTTGTTTAGTGTTACATAGTGTAATGTAGTGTACTGTACTGATGTGAAATGTAGTGTTGTGTAGTGTAGTCTAGTGTAGTCTAGTGTAGTGCAGTGTAGTGTAGTGCAGTGTACTGATGTGGAATGTAGTGTTGAGTAGTTTAGTGAAGTGTAGTGTAGTGTAGTGTAGTGTAGTGTAGTGCAGTGTAGTATAGTGTAGTGTAGTGCAATATAGTGTAGTGTAGTGCAGTGTAGTGTAGTGTAGTGCCGCCTCTACCACAGTGGAAGATACTACACGTGAACCCTGTCACCCTTACCACAGTGGAAGATGCTGTAGGTGAGCCCTGCCACCTCTGCCACAGTGGATGCTGCTGCACGTAAACCCTGCCACCTCTACCACAGTGGAAGATGCTACACGTGAACTCTGCCACCTCTGCCACAGTGGATGATGTTACAAGTGAACCCTGTCACCTCTACCACAGTGGAAGATGCTACACGTGAACCCTGTTACCTCTACCACAGTGGAAGATGCTACAAGTGAACTCTGCTACCTCTGCCACAGTATATTATCATACCCCTCAACACTCCTTTTTCACCCACGTACAACGCATCTCGGTACTGGTCTCAGGGCGAAGCTTTATGGAGGAGAGGGATTACGAGGTCAGGATTGGAACTAAAGCTAAGTGGTTGCCTTCCTTTCTCAGCTCCATTAAGTGTCTCAGTAACCCACTTATATGACGAGAATCGTATCATTGCTTCGCTGCAATTTGCAGTACGAGATCATTTTTTATAGCCAGGCTCCCACATAATACAAGTGAAGCATCAAGCTTTAATATTTCCGTCTGCCTGTGTGTAGTAAGAGGAATTTGCATTTCATTATATTCATGGGGAAGCGCTGAAACCGTAGGGGTCATAAACCACAAATGGATACGTAACAATTAAGAGGCTCATCATCGGCCAACGACCCTTGTTCCTGATAAACATAATTTTTTTACTTAAATCTAAAATGTATATATCATTTACCAAACTGCGGCTGGCCAGGATTCGACCCTACGATACGTTGTCCCGCCTCGTGGGGTCGAATCCTGGCCTGCCGCAGTTTGATAAATTATTCAAAAGCGCTTGTTTCGTGGTTTCTTTGCTATCTACACACTTACATATATATTTATATATATATATATATATATATATATATATATATATATGTATATATATATATATATATATATATTATATATATATATATATATATATATATATATATTAATATATATATATATAATATATTATAGGGAGGTACCACCTCTAGAACTGTCCTGGGGACCCTCATCCTCAGAGAAAAGAAATAAACTTGCTTCAGGGAAAACTCAAGGTTCTCCCTGAAGCTGTTTGAGAATTTTCTCCTACCACCCCCTATATTTTATATATATTTTATTTAAAGACAAAATACATTGACAAAATATTCACAAAAATACGATAGAAAGTAAAACAACATAGGTAACTCAGAGCTACATCTCGAATACTTCGTCCAGCTCCCCGGCGGTGGGCCGCGTGCCCAGAATGCTGCAGGCATTTCCTCTCTGGATCGCAACACTGAGTCTCTGAAAGAGGAAGCTGGTCGCCCTGTGGTCCTTGGTTTCTATGATGAGCTTTTCACCCAGCTCTATTAGGAACTTTAGAGCACACTTGCCCCATGCTCAAGGGTCTCCGACCCTATTGGGATGAAGTTATATATATATATATATATATATATATATATATATATATATATATTATATATATATATATATATATATATATATATTATATATATATATATATAAAGAATCACACAAAAAGTGGGAGTTGTCACAGCTGCTCTTTGCTGATGACACTGTGCTCTTGGGAGATTCTGAAGAGAAGTTGCAGAGATTGGTGGATGAATTTGGTAGGGTGTGCAAAAGAAGAAAATTAAAGGTGAATACAGGAAAGAGTAAGGTTATGAGGATAACAAAAAGATTAGGTGATGAAAGATTGAATATCAGATTGGAGGGAGAGAGTATGGAGGAGGTGAATGTATTCAGATATTTGGGAGTGGACGTGTCAGCGGATGGGTCTATGAAAGATGAGGTGAATCATAGAATTGATGAGGGAAAAAGAGTGAGTGGTGCACTTAGGAGTCTGTGGAGACAAAGAACTTTGTCCTTGGAGGCAAAAAAGGGGAATGTATGAGAGTATAGTTTTACCAACGCTCTATATGGGTGTGAAGCATGGGTGATGAATGTTGCAGCGAGGAGAAGACTGGAGGCAGTGGAGATATCATGTCTGAGGGCAATGTGTGGTGTGAATATAATGCAGAGAATTCGTAGTTTGGAAGTTAGGAGGAGGTGCGGGATTACCAAAACTGTTGTCCAGAGGGCTGAGGAAGGGTTGTTGAGGTGGTTCGGACATGTAGAGAGAATGGAGCGAAACAGAATGACTTCAAGAGTGTATCAGTCTGTAGTGGAAGAGAGGCGGGGTAGGGGTCGGCCTAGGAAAGGTTGGAGAGAGGGGGTAAAGGAGGTTTTGTGTGCGAGGGGCTTGGACTTCCAGCAGGTATGCATGAGCGTGTTTGATAGGAGTGAATGGAGACAAATGGTTTTTTAATACTTGACGTGCTGTTGGAGTGTGAGCAAAGTAACATTTATGAAGGGGTTCAGGGAAACCGGCAGGCCGGACTTGAGTCCTGGAGATGGGAAGTACAGTGCCTGCACTCTGAAGGAGGGGTGTTAATGTTGCAGTTTAAAAACTGTAGTGTAAAGCACCCTTCTGGCAAGACAGTGATGGAGTGAGTGATGGTGGAAAGTTTTTCTTTTTCGGGCCACCCTGCCTAGGTGGGAATCGGCCAGTGTGATAATAAAATAAAAATAATTATATATATATATATATATATATTATATATTATAATATATATATATATATATATATATATATATATATATACATATATATATATATATATATATAAATATATATATATATATATATATATATATTTTATATATATATAATATATATATATTATATATATATATTATATATATATATATATATATATATATATATATATTAGTAGAATATAAAATGGGAAGGGAACATTTACAATGCAGGTGAGTAATGCTTACAACTCACCTGATCAATGTTGGTGCTGTAAGATACATTGCTATAGAAAGATATACACGATGTATATAATGGTTACGCCAGTGATTTAATACATAATACGATCGAAGCAGAGAGTCAGGAGCACTAGATCTTGTATATTGTGATTCAGTATTGCTATGTATTGTGTGCTGGTGAGAAAAGCGGTGGCTGTTATAGCAGTGGTGTTTTTTATTTTGGTTGGGGTGGTGGTAGCTGTGGTGGTAGTAGTGATGGTGGTTGTCGAAGTGGTGTTTGCTGTTGTGATGGTGGTTGTAATAGTGGTAGAAGTGTTGGTTGCTCTCCTGTTATAGTGTTGGCAGTGTTAGTTTCTGTCGTGTGTTTGTTAGTTGTGTTGGTTGCTGTGATGATGGTGGTTGTGGTGTTTAAAGATGTAATGCTGGTAGTTGTGGTTGAAATTGTGGTTAAAGTAGCGGTGTTTGCCCATCATTATACACTAATTACTGTAATTACCTATAAGAGAACTTATCAATTACAGTAATTATCTTACACAGAACCTATTTAGTTAATTAATTAGCTATTATACTATTTATTACAGCAATTAGCTATTTCAATAAATGTTAACTATTAACTCTGAAAGTAATTAATTGTTTAAGTAATTAATTGTTTATTTTTTTACAATTTACATCAAT
>NC_069459.1:22822729-22840229 GCF_026875155.1 Cherax quadricarinatus | reverse complement strand
TCAGTATCCGTGTGGGAGGAAAAAAGAGTTTGATTGAAGCGATAAAAAAAAAACAGAGAAAATGGCCCCAGAAACTACGACTCTGACGTGTGATAAGTCTGCAATTTTCATTCCAGTAGTGCAGCATGAAAGGCCATTTAGCTGTGATAAGCTGTCAGCTTTAATGAAGTAACTGACCTTATTTTGTGTGTGTTTTAATGTAGTATTCGACCATATGGTTTTATTTACTGGTGAACTCAAGCTTATTGTCCTATTTAGCGGAGGGTTTGATTTTATAGTCTGGGTTAATGCAGTACTTGACCTTTGTACAGTAATCGTAGTTTTATGCAGTACTCGGTCTTATTGTGCGGTTTAACTCGGACCTGGATATTTTATTTTCTCTTGTACCTACTGCTGATTAATTTTATCTACAGTTTCTGGGTATCCTGTGAATTGTTTCAGGTCCCTTAATTCTTAATTAATGCTCAACCTTTCAGTTATGAAGCTGTAGACATCAGGGAACAGGTGGACTGGCTGTCTATGATGGCCAGACGTAATGGAACAGAATATGGGTGGGCTGGCTAGCTTGTGGCAAGACTGAACTTTGAAAAAAAAAAAAAAAACATACCACGGGCGGGGATAGAACCCGCGATCAGAGAGTCTCAAAACTCCAGACCGTCGCGTTAGCCACTGGACCAGCTAGCCACAATAAGATTCGTCCAACTAGGTATATTTCTACACCATAGGAAGGTTAGCATAGGCACCACTGTGACCACAAATGCAAGATTTTTACAGACGAATCTCCAGCTAGCGTGGCCGTGACGAACTCTAGCTCAAGTCCCCTGAAAGCCGTTAACATGACTCACCTTGCTGGTGTCTTAGTCTTCGAGTAGATGGTTTCTGCACTCACACATGCACCTGGAGTTTACTTGGAGGGTATTCCAGGGATCAACGCTCCCCTGTCTCGATCAACCAGGGCCTGATCAACGAGGCTGTTACTGCTAGCCGCATATAGTCCAACATATGAACGACAGCCCGGCTGATCCGGCTCTGACTTTAGGTATCTGTCAAGCTCCCTCTTGAAGACAACCAGAGGTATATTGGTAATTCCCTTTAGTGGCTGGTGGGAGGCTGTTGAACGGTCTTGGGCCCCGGACACTTATTGGTGCCCATACTTTTCATTAGGGGTATGTTGCATCACCTTGATTTCTGTGTGCAGATTAGGGACCAGTCAATCTAGTATTTTCCAGGTGTAGATTATGATGTATCTCTCTCGCCTGCGTTCCAGTGAGTACAAGTACTAACAAGTGCACTGTGTTTGTTGAAAAATGGTATGGTGATACCAACAAGACGTGGGAAAAGACACTTATGTACACTTTCAGTCCTAATACAGAGAAAGCTGAGAACTATATCCAAATTATTGATAAGCAGGATATTTTCCATTCTGGAGATAGGTGTAACATGATGTTAATATGTTCTTCTCAAACCCAACCCAACTCAAAACAGTAGTAGTAGTAGTAGTAGTAGTACTACTACTTCTACTACTACTACTGTTACTACTACTACTACTACTACTACTATCGATGCTGTTGCTACTACTACTGCTACTAATGCTGCTGCTACTGCTACTACTACTACTACTAAAACTACTACTGCTACTACCCCCCCCCCCCGCTGCATTCCACCTGTCTCCTGCCAATATATATACTCGTTCTTAGTTATCTCTGTATTAGGATGTTTCGCCACTCGTGGCGAAACGTTTCTTCTAATAAATGTCCTGAACTGTACATAAGTGTGTTTTTCCACACTGGATTTGTCACTGTTTTGTTAACCCTGGCTTTGGTGAGATGAGTTTTGAGTGTTTTATTTTTGAATAAGAATAGTCCGGTGCTTGACTGTTGTCTCGGTTATCAACTTGTCAGGGCAGTGCGCAGGAGGGATTTTCAGGGAAGACAACGTGGGCAGGTGAGAGCAAGGCAGAGCAGGGCACAGCAGAGCAGGGCACATCAGACATCTACCAGCAGAGGCAGGCTAAACGTCGTGTTGAAAGTTCATCCATGCAAGAATTGAACACATGTGCTTCAGGTCCAAGAAACTACACACACACACACACACACACCTGGTCATGGATACATTCATATTCAGAATCTTAGGAAAACATCCTCCTGTTGCTTCTGAATATGATACCATCTTCCTAATTATACTTTGCACTGCTAACGTGTCTCGAGACGTGTAGGTACATCAGTGTGCTTCTCAAAGCGTGAAAGAAAGGATTATCCGTGTGTGTGTGTGTGTGTGTGTGTGTGTGTGTGTGTGTGTGTGTGTGTGTGTGTGTGTGTGTGTGTGTGTGTGGTGTGTGTGTGTGTGTGTGTGTATGTGTGTTTCTCAATTTTCTGTATAACGAACGTTTTCTTAACTGTAGCTCATAATAGCAGCAGTAATAATAATAATGATAATTAAAATAATAATCATAATTAAAATAATTAAAAAATAATAATTAAAATAATTAAAATAATAATAATAATAATAATAATAATAATAATAATAATAATAATAATAATAATAATAATAATAATAATAAGAAGAAGAAGAAGAAGAAGAAGAAGAAGCAGAAGAAGAAGAAGAAGAAGAAGAAGAAGAAGAAGAAGAAGAAGAAGAAGAAGAAGAAGAAGAAGAGGAAGAAGAAGAAGAAGTAGAAGAAGAATAGTAGAGATTTACACTGAGAGGTGTACATCTCTCAGTAAGTATACACTGAGAGTTTTCCTTCAATCCCTATTTTAGGGACTTAATGTAGCATGACTGGTGGTGAACAGGTTATGCTTAGACCTGAAACTCTCGTGTAGTCGATAGTCTTTAAACCCAACTAACCGATCAATACAACTTGACGTGCTGCTGGAGTTTGAGCAAGGCAACATTTAAGAAGGTATTCTGCAAAACAGGTCAGCTGGACATGAGACCTGGAGGTGAGTATGCAGTGCCGGCACTGTGGTGGCGGGACGGGGATGTTCCGGTTCTGAAAATCACTTGGATTTTGAAGTCTGTGCACCTATGACAAGACCGACATTGAATGAATAACGGTGAATGCAATTTTCATTCTTTGGTGGCCACCCTTCCTTCGAGGGAGATGGCTGGAATATTAAAATAATAATAATAATAATAATAATAATAATAATAATAATAATAATAATAATAATAATAATAATAATAATAATAATGATAAAAACAACAACAACAACAACAACATCATAATATTATTTATTATTACAGTAATGTTGTGACCTTAATAACATATAACCTTACATATTTACTGACAATAACAAACTTGTAACATTGGAAGATTTAGCAACACTATCGATCCATAGTACAGGTAACGATCTGGTAAACAACCACTGAGGATGTGATAGAGCAATTACGGGTGACAGAGGCCGGGTGGTTGGGGGTCTCTGTTGTAATATGTTAATCAATACTTTCTTTTCTGCTTCTCACCTTCTCTGTGATTCGCTCTGGTACTTCCTGCTTGTTTGTCATGAATAATATTAGCTTTGACAGGGTGATGAGTGTGGATAATTTGGTTCCTGGTGGATTGCTGGTGGGTTGGTCGTGGATTGGTAGTGGGATGGGAGTTGGCTGTGAACGTATGTGGGGCAGAATGGTGGTGGTTGTGGATTAGTTGTGGATTAATAGTTGTTTGGCCAGTTGGTGTGGTAATGATTTGATTGATGGATAGCTGGCTGGGTTGGCTGGCTATCTTGGCTGACTAGAAGGTCTGACCGGCTGAATTTAACATAAACCCAGAAACGTATCCCGGACATCGATTCCTGTGGTTTTAAATCTCGGTAACACGCCAACTAAATGTCACATTTCTTCCTGTTCCGAAAAAATAAGAGTTAAGATGACCAGTCTTCCGATAGTGTGTGGTGCTTTGTCGGTTATTTCGCTTACATACAGAGGAAAATAGGGACTGGGTCCAGACACAGAAATTACAGAGTACAGCACATTACAGGCAGGTCACTAGAGAGATGCATGTCCGCGTACAAGCTTACATTTGAACTATGATCCGGCGGACACCTGTACCTCCGTCCGCTAATGTTTTAAACACCCTCACGTCTCGCCCAGCGCACTACACACGCACCCGTCCAGCGATAAAGTATGACAAGTGTATTACGGTTCACGAAGTGTGTGGGGGGCAGGAACGTGCTACGCCTTCCCTGCCCAACACGAAGGAAAGGTTGAGCCGAGAGGTAAATAATACATAGGACTGGTGTAGTATGCCTTGTGTGGCTCGTGCTAACTTAAGAGGCACGTAAGTTCCCCCGTAATAGGTTATTAGAAGACAGGGAAACTTACGTACCCCTTAACCACTTAGTTAACCACGCCTCTTCCTCACCCTTCCCAACCATCTCCAATAGGAATACTTAGGCTTAGAGATAGCCCTCTCTAAAAAAAATCATGCAATACTAAAGTAATGGTCAGTCCATCTCTGGTGGTACGATACTTTTCAAGCTCTGTTAGCTGCCGATTCCGTGCATTATTACAAGGTAAACACAGCTAAGTTTTGCTCCCACTAAGTAAATATGTAAATCAAGCACCATGCGGCTCATCAATCCAATTTAAACTATTAAAATAAAAAGACTTTCTGTCACGCTTCCTCAGAACCTCAACACTCTCAACCAGAGGCAGGATAATCTTTGTCCACATCCTTTATTTTTTGCTTCTCCTTTTCGTCACAAACATCCTCACTAAAGCACTTCCTCAAAATTCATCTTTTCACAAGCAAATTTTCCCAGACTACCAACTATACTTTCTACCTTTGTTGCTCTGCTTATATATATATATATATATATATGTATATATATATATATATATATATATATATATATATATATATATATATATATATATATAATATATATATATATATATATGCAATAAGATCACAGTAAACAGGTGATTTCAGAATATGCAAAACAACCACTCTGAAAGAATAGAAAAATTCCAAGCGCTTTCGTGACTACTCACATTATCAAGGAACTATGAATATATATATATATATATATATATATATATATATATATATATATATATATATATATAAACACTGATCTCTGGCCGAAGGAGACTCGAACCTACGAACTTTGGAACAAGGTATGCAGTGCTTTATTATTCGTACCACACTGGACAATACCTTGGCGCCCAGCTCACGCAAGACGTTTTGATCCAAGGCAGCCAGCTTTCAGGCTTACAGCTTTTCATCTCATCCCCTGCATGCATCGACCAACTAGAGATTTTAGCAATGCTAGAAATTCGCAAGAACAGGCGAAATATTCTTGGAATTTACCTGAAGAGAGTTTCGGGGGTCAACGCCCCCGCGGCACGGTCTGAGACAAGACCTCGAAACATTGCCTCAAATGTCGCATTAGTTTCACTTGTGTCCTCTTTCTTAACAGAGTGAAACTTGGTGACAAATGGGAAGCACTTAGCTGTATGCAGTAACCTGACCTGGGGAACCTCGGTAAGGGAATGAGTATATCGTCAAGCATTCCAGTTAGAGTCCAGTAGCTACTGGAGCTTCAAAAGCTTCATTCCAAGTAGAACTTGATTCACTGCTGCTTGGGATTTACAATTCAGATTCCACACTCTCATTCTTTTATTTCCTATTGATTGCCACTTGCTCTCTCTTAAGTGGTACTCGTAACCACTTGGATGCTGTTCAGATTAGTTTTCACTGCTGATAATTGGTTTAATTCTGTCGGATGTTTTCCCTCATTAGCAGTCAACGGAATTCCGAGGAAGATGAAAACAAACCTCCTGTTGCAATTGTTTGCTGTCACTTGCAAACAAAGCTGATGGCTTCACGTAGCTTGAAGGCTTTGTAAATGTGCCACTGCTCTCCCACCTACATTCTTTTGCTTTCTGTCTCATCTGCACCTAAACTAATGTGTTGATACGTTGCTAGAATTTCACTTCGGTGTCTGTTTGACTGTGTCTGTCTCTGGTTGTGTCTGTCTCTGTTTTTGTCTTCATCTGTCCATCTTTATCTGTCTATCTCTATCTCTGTCTGTCCGTCTCCTTGTCTGTCTGTGTCTGTCAGTCTGTTTCTCTCCCTCCCTCTCTCTCTCTCTCTCTTTCTCTCTCTCTCTCTCTCTCTCTCTCTCTCTCTCTCTCTCTCTCTCTCTCTCTCTCTCTCTCTCTCTCTCTCTCTTTCTCGCTCCACCTCCTTCATTTCCAATCTTCATCCTTTTGACCAAGGTTCCCAGCTACTCGACATAGCGTCAAATTGCTCTCCTCGCGATTGAAGAAAGTAGGCCAATCACTCCAAAGAAAAGTTGGAATCATACAATATTGCTCTGTGGTTGATCCCAACAGCAAGCACTTCGTCTACGAGACCTCTTAGTCAAGGAACAATTACAACCACAAATGTTCTCGGATTTGTAGAATGAAGTGTTTTGGGGCTCATTTATTAGATTTTTGTAGATTTATGTGCAAAGCATAAAGAATCGGAATGACAGGGCTCAAGACCTTAGATTCGATAATTGGAAAAAGAATACGTTAGTGAGTAGACGCATGCAACACGAAAAACACAAGACAAGCACACTCACACATGCACACTCGACCCAAATACAAATATATTTATATTTATTTTATTTTTATTAACACATCAGCCGTTTCCCATATATATATATATATATATATATATATATATATATATATATATATATATATATATATATATATATATATATATATATATATATATATATATATATATATATATATATATTCTAAGAACACAATCACACGCAACATACATCATAAAAACACACAACACAAACACACACACAAAAGAAAAACTTAAAAACACATTGAATCACAAGATCACTGCAACACATATTTTAAAAAACATAGCAAACGCACACAAAACACAAATCCCCAACACGTACACACAACACAAACGCACACAGAGTAAACACAAACCCCCAACACGTACACACAACACAAACGCGCAACACAAACACAAAACGAAACATGCAAAACAAACCCTACAAGCATAAGACACATAAAAACACCATCACCAAAACCCAGAAATAACTCTAATCTACCCAAAGTAAATTAATAAAATTTTCATATAAGTTTTACTGCCACTTTGCCTCACCCTCCACCGATTTTATGACAACAATTTCAGGAAAAACGCAGAAAAAAAACTGTAATAAGAAAAAATGTCCACATTCGTCACTCGAAAAAAAATTATCCATTCATTTTAATTTTCCATAAAATAAACAACTCTGGTGACTCCACTTACCAAAATTACGATGCACCAAGAATATTGTTATTGTTGAATAATTCTAGGAAATTTGGTATATAAGAATCTTTAGTATATGTGAACTAGTTTTAAATTGGTTTGGATATCCCTTTAGTCACGCGCTGATGTTATTATTCTATCAGGAAGGGGAAGTGAGGGAATTAGGAGGGGAAAGGGAGGGGAAGAATGAGGTTGGTAGGGAATGATAGAGAGGTAGGGAGAGAGAGAGAATTAATATATATATATATGCATATATATTTATATGCAAAACAACCACTCTGAAAGAATAGAGAAATTCCAAGCGCTTTCGTGACTACTCACATTATCAAGGAACTATAGTTCCTTGATAATGTGAGTAGTCACGAAAGCGCTTGGAATTTCTCTGTTCTTTCAGAGTGGTTGTTTTGCATATTCTGAAATCACCTGTTTACTGTGATCTTATTGCATATATATATATATATATATATATATATATATATATATATATATATATATATATATATATATATATATATATTATATATATATATATATATATATTTACATATATATATATATATATATATATATATATACATATATATATATATACATATATATATATATATACATATATATATATATATATATATATATATATATATATATATATATATATATATATATATATATATATATATATATGTCGTGCAGAATACGTACAATTTGCGATTTTGGCTTAAATAGCAACGCTCTTCTTGCCGAATAAGAACAAAGAAATAGAAATACAGATAAGACTGAACACAGGAAAGACAAGAGAATGCACAGAGGGGCGAGAGAGTTCAGAAATAAGAAATGATCGTTTTAACAACATGAAGCCTCAAAAGGATCCAAAATATACGTGGAACACCAAAACACAAAGACAAGAAAATGCAAAGAAAACAAGAGGAAAAAAGAATGCAGAGACTAATGCTGCAAAAAAAAGTTAGTTTAAAAATAATGTCCAAATAAGTGAGCCGAAGTAAGAAAAGAATTATTCTATGTCTGAAAGTAGGACGAAACAGCGTGAAAAATATTGAAATATATGAGAAAATCTGAACCGGAAACCTGAAATTAGAACAACACTTAAAGATAATGTGAACTAGAACATATGAAATCTGAACAAAGCAAAGACAATTTGCCAGGCGACATATTTTAAGACAAGAGAACAAAGAAAGGCGAGAGAACACTGAAGAACACCTGGCGTGATAACACCCCACTGTCTTATCCAGAACCCCCCCCCCCTCCGTACCCCTCCACCCCCTAATTCAGCCCCTTCCTCATAACACCAAATAATCACGGCAGCCGATTTTATTCTCCCACAATAAACATATATTCCTAACTTACTGGATCCATATACTCAACCTCCCTTAATCTTGCTCCCACGTTACACTAATATAAGTGGTATGATTTTTTCTGATAGAGGACGCTATTAGGAACAAACTCGGGAGACAAGAAAGAAAACGAGAGACACAGGATTACGGAGTAGCGATGATAATCTCTGGTAAATGTCTTCATCATGACGTTACGAATATTACGCTGCGCCAGCGCTTTTTAATGTAATGTTAATATAGTGGTTAAAGCATGGCTATTATCACGCACCAGACGAGAATATTATAGAGGGAGATATAATAAACAATAACACTGAGACACTTATAATTGTTCTATCATTTATTTGGTCATTTGAGTACGTATTAAACGTCTATTTTACATATAGTATATTAGAGCCAAATTAGTATCGAGGAAATGGTACCATCTGCATTAATATCCAAAATTATATACCGGTATATTCATGCAAGTATCCAAAATATACACTGGTATATTCATGTAAAGTATGTTGGTCAATAATTTCTAAGGCAAAACTATACACCAAAATCTTAAAATGGGATTTTTTTTTTAAGAGGTGGATGGGAACGTCAGCGAGAGGTCATAATGATATTAATGATCTTAACTGAAGATGAGACGCGTTCCAGAACAAACTTCTACTGAGTCAACATTTCTTTCGCCAAGAACTTTATCAATTCATGACTTTAAATGAAATTCTACACAGAGAATGAAAAGTCACAATACCGAGGGTGGAATAACACACGGATAACCCGTGCTTAGGAGACTCAAACTTTCGATAACGATTCGGTCCGACAAGTCACACAGAAGACTTGTTAATGGTTCAAGTCGACCGAAACGTCGTCCTGGGTTTCACACTCCTAAGTGCGGGTTATATATGTAAACTTCTACACAGAGTGAAATGTTCACCCAATTAAAGCGCTTTTTTTTTTTTTTTTTTTTTTTTGCAACCTAAGTCCTTTCCTCACTATTTTCGGCAGAATGCCATTTACATTCGAAATCACAGCGAACGGGTCGTCATATAACCTAGACCAGGGGTGAGGCACCTTTTCAAGTCTACACCAGTACACTTTCAAGTTAGCTGTAAACTTAATAAGGCCGCAGTCACGAAATGTCGGTTATTTTGAAAAAAAAATAATTATTATATAACAACCCTCAAGTAAAATAACTCGTTCAGAAGGCCTAGAAGGCCGCAGGTATCCTGCCCCTGACCAAGACCTTCTTTTTCCCCCAGAAATCATTTTCAGCATCTAACAGCAAATAACTTTTCCCCATATGTATGTAATCAGATCTGCAAAGCACCATGTCTTAATCTGTCCTTTCCTGGGTCAAATCTGATTGGCTCCTATTTTCCCCCCAAGCGCAGTGTGACTCATGAGGGTTTAGCTCTTCCTCAGTGATGATAATAAAAAAAATATTAAGATAAAATTAATAACAAAACAACTACAAGGGGCAGCAGACTACAGCAGCAACCACAACCACAACAGACAACAGACAACAGACTACAGCAACAACAGCCACAACAACAACAACAGTCATCATCTCGACCACAAAGTAGGTATTATGTTACACAGACACCATAAATACTACGGTGGAGATTGTCGTGATTACAGTAGAACGAGAGGCAAGGAAGGAAGGAAGGAAGGAAGGAAGGAAGGAAAGAAGGAAGGAAGGAAGGAAGGAAGGAAGGAAGGAAGGAAGGAAGGAAGGAAGGAAGGAAGGAAGGAAGGAAGGAAGGAAGGAAGGAAGAAAAGAAAGATGGAAGGAAGTGGTATGGTCGCCTGCCAAACCATCATCACGAACATATAAATATAGCAACTTAGGAGCCTATTAGCCGCAAATCAAAAGCCACAACGATACCCCTCACACCCCGCCCAGTCCCACCTTTATGAATACTGCTCACACCAGTACTTACACCACACCAGTACTCCCACCACACTAGTATTCACATCACACCAGTACTCACACCACGCCAGTATACTCACTGCTCACACCACATTATTACACACACCACGCTGGTACACTCACTGCTCACACCAGTACACACATCGCACATGTACTCACAATACAGCAGTAGACTCACTGCTTACTCCTTACCAGTACACTTACTACTCACACCACTCCAATAAATAAAACCACACCAGTAATCAGAACACACCAGGACACTCATTGCTCACACCATACCTGTACACTTAATGCTCACACCACACCAGTACTCTCATTGCTCATACCACACGGTGCTAGGAAACAGCAATTACTGGAGCAAGTAACAGATAATCTATTTGATATATATATTACTTCAAATCTCCCCTGTATGGGCGAAACGTCGTTATCAATAATTTATTCTCCACTTCCTCCACCTCCTTGACCGAATAAGCCATTGGTGCGCGAAACGTCTTATCAGTATCGATTTCCAGACACATGTGTCTTATCGTCAACTGTCCGTAATGTATAGCATTAATTCTATGATATTAAACATACCTAATCTAAACTAACCTAACTTAACCTAACGTAACCTGAACTAACCTTAACTAATTTAACCCTGCTAATAAAGTTTTAACATTACTAACAATTAACCTAATTATATTCAGCTCTTTCTTTCTGAAGGAAAACTTCTTAAAGTTATTGCAGTAATAACAGTGATTGTGTAATAAAAACAGCCATAAATATTTTTCTTTATTAATTTAGGTATATGTGAAGCGATAAACTCATTCGTCTGATGAAGTGTGGACTCAACCCTACGTCCGTCAATCGTCGACCTGCCTACCGTAGGTCGACTGCGATTTTACACCAAGTCTAGATGGAACAAACCTATATTTTACAGCAGGTTAATTTGAGACACATGTACATCAATTTAACGCCTAAAAGAAAAGGTAAATACCAAAGACTACAGTTTACAGCAGGTCGATGTGAGACACACATCAATTTAACGCCTAAAAGAAAAGGTAAATACCAAAGACTACAATTTACAGCAGGTCGATGTGAGACACACATCAATTTAACGCCTAAAAGAAAAGGTAAATACCAAAGACTACAATTTACAGCAGGTCGATGTGAGACACACATCAATTTAACGCCTAAAAGAAAAGGTATATACCAAAGACTACAATTTACAGCAGGTCGATGTGAGACACACATCAATTTAACGCCTAAAAGAAAAGGTAAATACCAAAGACTACAATTTACAGTAGGTCGATGTGAGACACACATCAATTTAACGCCTAAAAGAAAAGGTAAATACCAAAGACTACAATTTACAGCAGGTCGATGTGAGACACACATCAATTTAACGCCTAAAAGAAAAGGTAAATACCAAAGACTACAATTTACAGCAGGTCGATGTGAGACACATGCACACCAATTTTACGCCTAGAAGAAAAGGTAAATACCCCAGGTCGACTACAATTTACAGCAGGTCGATGTGAGACAAACATATACTCACACCAATTTTATGCGACAGGTAGCGGGCTCATTAGCCTCTCACAATGGCTGGAGCCAATTACACTCACACCTTTGCGTCCCATTAGCGTGGAGGGCGAGGTGACTAACTACTTCTAACAACGTCCCTCCCTAACAAGCTCCGATATAAACACTGTCGTGATTATTGCATGACTGGAGTGCTTGCTGGGGGGAACAGTTATAATTTGGCACACAATTGAGCTCCGTTATCTATAATTCGCCGTGCTTATATACGCATCTATAATTTGGGGGCGCTGTTACATACATTCTATAGTTCGTCATGCTATCTGGGATTTTCTATGCATTCCCGTTTTACTAAAGTAATTATTGATAAATTAGACACATGTGCAACTCTTGGGTATCTTTATTGAGGAAACGTTTCGCCACACAGTGGCTTCATCAGTCCATACGTAGGAGAAACTTGAAGAACAGGAGGAGAATGAGGTAATCAGTCCCTCAACCTTGAGTCGATGTGTTCAGTCCATCAATCTTGAATAGAATACGGCATATCAGCGGAGAAACGTGTGGCGAAACGTTTCCTCAATAAAGATACCCAAGAGTTGCACATGTGTCTAATTTATCAACATGTTGGTTCTCTGAACCATTCATCTATAAAGTAATTATTGCTGACGATAATGAATAATTCTGAACTAAAATCGGAGATTTTAACGATTTTTCAGTATTTAAAAGATTTTTAAAGCGTTAAAAGTGTACACTGCGGCGTTATAGGTTTACAAATTAAATAAATCTGAAAGCTTATGAGCACAAAATTAATCCATAAAGTAGCGTAACTTCGCGATGAAAAATATTCGTAATTCGATATTGCGATGCTAGACATTTGTTGATAATTTGGCTTGTTTACGAGAGAGAGAGAGAGAGAGAGAGAGAGAGAGAGAGAACGAAAGAAAGAGAGAGCGTAGACCAGTGACAAACGTGAAACTGTTAATTAGTTGGCTAACAAAATGCCATGGAGGTTAATTGGGAATTATTTATTGTAAGGAAAGTGCCTGCTAGTTTTAGAACTAGTTTCTCTTGGGTTCGATTCCCAGCCCTTTCACTCAAGTTAGACACATGTAGTGAAAATTAGACACATATGCAACATGTAGGTATCTTTACTGAAGACTTTTCGCTATCTAGTATTGATAAAGCCACTGGATGGCGAAGCGTCTACAATAAAGATACCCAGATGTTGTACATGTGTCTAATTTTCATCTTGTCGGTGTTGTATGCCATTTATGTACAAGTTAGACACATGTGCAACACCTGAGTATCTTTCCTGAGAGAGCATTCCGCCACACATCACTAGTTAGGCCTCATTTACATCACTAGTTAGGCCTCATTTACATCACTAGTTAGGCCTCATTTAGATTATGCTGCTCAGTTTTGGTCCCCTTACTACAGGATGAACATAGACTCATTAGTGAACATACAGAGAAGAACGGCTAAAATGATTTACTGTGTAAGGAACCTCCCGTATGAAGATAGACTTAAAGCCTTAAATCTCCACTCTCTGGAGAGGCGTCCCCTCAAGGAAGGTTCCTTGATGTTGGTGAGGGGCTCTTGATTTAGGGAATTGGATCTGTGCTCCAGTTCCCCGAATTAAGCCTGAATGCCTTCCACATCCCCCCCCCCAGGCGCTGTATAATCCCCCGGGTTTAGCGCTTCCCCCTTGATTATAATAATAATAATCTGGAGAGGCGTAGAATGAGGGGAGATATCATTGAAGTGTATAAGTGGATAACGGGCATAAATAAGGGAGATATTAATAAAGTACTGAGAGTGTCGAACCAGGTAAGAACCAGAAATAATGGATTTAAGTTTGATAAATTTAGATTTAGAAAGGACATAGGTAAGTACTGGTTTTCTAACAGAGTTGTAGATGCGTGGAACAGTCTTCCCAGTGGGGTGATGGAGGCTAGGACCTTGGGTAGCTTTAAGAAGAGACTGGACAAATATATGAGTGGGAGGGGCTGGGTTTGATTGGTGTCATTGGGCTCGGGAGTTATTTCTTGGGTAGCTTTAGGTAGAGGTCGTTTTAGGTAATCAGTATTGGACTGATGAAGCCACTGTGTGGCGAAACGTTTCTTCAATAAAGATTCCCATGTGTTGCATAAGTGTCTCCATTCTTCAACTTGTCGGTTTTCAAAACCATTCATCACAAC
Source organism: Cherax quadricarinatus (assembly GCF_026875155.1). Taxonomy (NCBI): domain Eukaryota; kingdom Metazoa; phylum Arthropoda; class Malacostraca; order Decapoda; family Parastacidae; genus Cherax; species Cherax quadricarinatus. The sequence continues at coordinate 22,825,967 of NC_069459.1, read as the reverse complement.
TGTCTTTTCAACTTCTGTTACCTCGTGTCATCGAAAGATTAAGACCCTTGTTAGGTAAGACACATATGCAACAGTTAGGTATCTTTATTTCGAAACGTTTCGCCTACACAGTAGGCGAGTACAGAAAAGTTGATAGAAGCAGAAGATACTGATTACGTTGTAATCAGTATCTTCTGCTTCTATCAACTTTTCTGTACTCGACTGAAGAAGCCTACTGTGTAGGCGAAACGTTTCGAAATAAAGATACCTAACTGTTGCATATGTGTCTTACCTAACAACCTGTCGGTATTTTATACCATTTTAATGTTCATTAAGACCCTTGCCAGGACCCCGGTCTTGGCGAATATTATAAATACATCCTCTGTATGTTAGAAATAATCTAGGTCCCAAGATATGTCCTAGTGTTTGCTTACGTGTATTTCTACACCAGTAAGGCTGCTGCAGTGTTCCTCCGTTCTTAGGTTTTTAAACACTGGAGACAGTACAAGTGGTTCTGAGGTGATCAGTCCCTCAGCAATAACGATACCCAAGTGTTGCAAATGCGTCTTATTTATCAATTTGTCGGTATTAAAAAAAAAATCATACCACGGACGGGGTTAGAACCCCCCGTTCAGAGTCATAAAACTCCAGGCTGACGCGCTAGCCACTGGACCAGTGGCAACAACTTGCATTTGTGGTCACAGTGATGTCTATGCTAACCTTTATATGGTGTATAAATATACCTAGGTGGATAGATCTTATTGTAGCCAGCTGGCCCAGTGGCTAACACGTCGGTCTGGAGTTTTATGACTCTCTGATCGTGGGTTCTAACCCTGCCCGTGGTATGGTTTTCTTTTTTTTTTTTTTTTGCAATCGTGTCATAACGATTTCGTGAGTCATGTCGGTATTGCTTACCATCAGTAATATGACGTTTATAAGGAACATAAAGGTACAATACCGTGACCGGAACAATACACAAACAACCGGTTAATGGTGTAAGTTGGACCGAAACGTCGTTATAAAGCTTCTATCTCCCACGCGCAAGTTATTATTTATTAAAGATTAGCCGGTACTCTCCCGGCCCGGGCCTTTTCCAAGTGGTGGCCCGGCCTTGGCTCCCTCTTTAGGGAGTGTCTGAGACCTAAGTCTCCCATGGGAGGAGGCACAAGTACCTCCTCATCTTTAGGACCAACTGTCCCCAGGCCTAGCCACAAGCTAGGCCTCTCTGGTCTGCCATCCCCGCCCTAAGGAGGCTAATGGGAATGACAGTCTTATGAGCTAAAGGCTCGGACTCAGGCACCAACCCTACCCTAGAAGGGTTAGGCATGGTGTCGATACGCGCAAGTTATTTTTGTAGACGTTCATAATTTACGTGACGATTATTTATCCTGTGAAGCAAAATGTTAATGTTATGTGATTTGAAAATCAGATTTAACTTGATGTGAAAATATGTGATCTCTAAATTTTGTTAAGATTTATTTGCAATTTATTACTGTAAAATATTTATATTATTATTCTAAGACACTTATCAAATAACCCGCACATAGGAGAGAGACTTTGTAAATGTGTGACTTTGTGATTGGTAAAAGTCGGACCGAAACGTCGTTGTAATAAGCGGGTTGTTTATACTTTGTTCCAGTCACGGTATTATGCCTATTTGTTCTGTAAGACACATATCTCCTGTAGAAGGTATGAAGAACAAGCCATTATTGGAACAACGTTTCGCCCTGTGTTTTATTAAATCAAGACTTGGTGAAGCTCCAAACAGAGCAAAACGTTGTTCCGTGTAAGCTTACTGAGCAACGTCTGCCCTCATCTTCATTTGGTCTGTAACACACAGTTTCAGCCATCTTGAAGAGGGTCTCAATCTAGAGCGAAACAATTTACATTATTGATCACCTGTTAAACTTATCATTACCGATGAGCAATAAGATCAATGTATGGCTCAATCAATAAAACATTTACGACACGGGATGCAATAATGCCAGGAGGAATTATTAATAGCAAATAAATTGCTAATTGTGAAATTCAATAATAATTGCTAATTGTAAAATTCAATAATTTCACAAATAATTCTCATAGAGAGAGAACAGAAGCTTACGACGACGTTACGAAACGTAAAGTCGTCGTAACGTTCCAGTCACGGTCGTGTGCGTTTTTCTTCGTCAGAAATAAATGATTTCATTAGAAAGCCGTTTCGAAGCGCGAAGGAAGGAGAGCTGTCCCGAAGAAAGGGAAGAGAGCTCTCTCAGCGAGCGAGGGGGAAGAACAAGTCTTGTCTGTGCCATCTTGTGTCAACATTGTGAAAGGGAAGGTAAGTAGAGCTAAGGAATAATTGATCAAGGTGTGTGTCCCGCTGAGGTGAGTCACGTGAGGGGAAGGGGGAATATGAGGGGAGGTGGGGAAGGGACAGATGAGGGAGAGGGATGGGAGAGAGAGAGACGGAGGTAGGGAAAGAAAAGAAGAATGGCAGAGGGAATCAGAGCGAAGGGGCGAAAAGAGAAAAGAGGAATAGGGAAGAAGTGGAAAGAGGGAGTGGAGAGAGAGAGAAGGTGTAATGAGTCAGAATAAGAGTGAACGGAAGACTGATGGGAAGGAAGAGGAGAGAAAGAAGGAAAGGTGCCAACTAGATTAATGTTAGAGTAGGGGAATGAAAGAGCTAAGTTCATCTAGGGAAGGGATTTTCTTAAGTACTAGGTACTAGGAGACCTTATTCCTAGCACGTGAGTACTTCCAGCAGGTACTGGAGCTTCTTACACATGATATGACATTCCATCAGGTACTGGAGCTTCTTACACATGATATGACATTCCAGCAGGCAATGGAATTTCTTACACAGGATATGACATTCCAGCAGGTACTGGAGCTATCTTACAGGGATATAACATTCCAGCAGATAATGGAGCTATCTTACAGGGATATAACATTCCAGCAGGTACTGGAGCTATCTTACAGGGATATAACATTCCAGCAGATACTGGAGCTTTCTTACAGGGATATAACATTCCAGCAGGTACTGGAGTTTCTTACAGGGATATTACATTCCAGCAAGTACTGGAGTTTCTTACATGGCATACAGGATTCCAGCAGGTAATGAAGTTTCTTACACGGGATATGACATTCCAGCAAGTACTGGAGTTTTCTTACACATTTTCCCTTGAATGCGTGAGACTCACAAAATCCAGCTAACACACTTGTACCTACTTTTACTGGTAGGTGGGCAGTGGCAACAGGAAACTTGTACCTATATTTCTCAGTT
>NC_069459.1:22815229-22817729 GCF_026875155.1 Cherax quadricarinatus | reverse complement strand
ATGTGATGTGACATTGTTGTTGCTTGTCGAGACTCGTGTTGTATGGTGTTCCTGGTCGTGATTGTTCCCTGGTAGTTTCCTTTGATTGTATTATGGAAGTTTTCTTTATCTGTGTTCTGGTGATTTTCTTTTACTGTTTGTGGTATTTTTGTTTGTGTTCCTGTAGTTTTGTGTGATTGTTCTTGCGGTTTGTTTGTGTTTCTACAGTTTTCTTTGTTTGTTCTTGCGGTTTTCTTTGTGTTTCTACAGTTTTCTTTGTTTTAGTGGTATTCCTTGTGTTGCTCCAGTTTTCTTTTATTGTACTTGCGGTTTTCATTGAGTTCGAGTAATTTCTGCACTTTTCTTTTGTTCCTGCAGTTTTTGTGTTCCTGTGTGTGTGTGTTTGTGTGTGTGTGTATACACACACACACACACACACACTAATAATCACATAAATAAATCAACATTTATTATAATGCAACCTTTAACTTATAAATCTCACAAACTACAATGCTGGATATACAGATACACAAAATACAGCACACAACACAAATTACATTGTAGAATATGCAACCAACATTATAAAACGAGCAATATACATTTTATAGATACCTAAAATTCTGGATAATGAACTTTTTTAAAATAAAAAAAATGGGATTGTTGATAACATTGTCAGCTGAAATTAAAAGAACTCAAACGGACCGAAATGAAATTGAACGAAGTGAAAGAAACATGAGCTTTAAATCCGACATTGATTAAGTCTGTCTAATGTAACTGGGCCGCGTCTAAGCTGAGTCTTTTAAGGTCATGATATTAACGGCAGAGAGCTATAAAGCGACTGTCTGCAGTGTTTAAAGCCAGTCATTATATCGTAAAGCAGTGGAATGAGCAGCCTCCGCAGATTACGGCTTTCAGAGTTATTAAAATATTCTATGTGATGTGTGTGTGTGTGTGTGTGTGTGTGTGTGTGTGTACTCACCTAGTTTTGGTTGCAGGGGTCGACTCACAGCTCCTGGCCCCGCCTCTTCGCTGGTCGGTACTAGGTCCACTTTCTCCCTTCTCCATGAGCTTCATCGGAGCTCATTTCAAAGCTATGTATGGATCCTGCCTCCACTACATCACTCTCTAGACTGTTGCACTCCCTAACAACTCTGTGACTGAGATGTGTGTGTGTGTCTGTGTTTATCTGTCTTATATCTGTGGTTTCGTCTGTCTGGTTTCGTCTCTGTATCTGTTGGTTTTCTTCTCCCTCCTGTTTCTCTTGACTGCATTTTCCTTCGGTGGAACTCTTAATACCCATTTTCCTGTTTTTTTTTCCCGAGTCAACAGAGATACATGAAATAGAAAAAAAATCTTTGTTATAGCAACTTTTCGCTCCAGTAGAACTTCTCACCTCTCACTGAGCGAAACGTGTGTTTTCGACTCCTTTTCACAATCTCGTACATGACATTATATGTAGATATTATACGTGTTATTGATGCCGGCTTGTCTCTCACATGTCCCTTTCTTGAAGCACGTCAAAAAAACGAATGTTTTTTTAAAAGATTTCCAGGTGTTTGCACGAACACCACACACACACACACACACACACACACACACACACACACACACACACACACACACACACACACGCGCGCGCGCGCACACAGTGTTTTACTCTCTTCTGGCTCTCGAAACCAGAAGAGAGTAAACCTAGTAGCGACAAACTAAGAGGTGGGGCCTGGAGCTGAGATACAACCCCTGCGACCACAAATGGGTGAGTACACACACACACACACACACACACACACACACTCAGCCTCCACCTTTATGCTGATAACAGCGGGTGTGATAGAGAGGGCGAGTGAATTACGGCAACTAAGCGTGCTATATTGGCCGGTAATTGCGAGGAAATGCTTCGGTCGCTGGGAGGTGCTCTCGGCAATATAACCGCCGAGTTCACAAATATTTCGACGTGAACAGATGGCGCTGCCGTGGACAGTGTTAGAGGTATTGATCACTAGGCACATTCCTGGGCTCTTCTCTCCTCTATCCCCATTCTCCTACTTGCTTATCTACTCTCTTCTTCCTCCTGTTTCTCTTCTCTCTTCAAAATCTCCACTCGATTTCCTGCATCTGGTCAAGTATTCTTTTATGCCAGGATTTGGAACAATCCTACCCTTCTATGAATCAATCCTGATTAGCTCCTATATCTCAAGCGCTGTATGACCCATACGAAACTACCATTACCCTTAATTATAATAATAACAGTCATTTGAATTATGACGTCCCTATATTTCTGGCAAGAGGAATGATCAATATGTGATGGTAAATTGTCTCCTTTTTCAGGCCCATCATACGTTGGTTGGGAAACAACTATGTGGAAAATTATAATAACGATAAGGAAGCTAAGACTTTGTGAATTAGGGCCCCTCAAGGGAGGTTCCTTGACGCTGGTGAGGGGCTCTTGATCTGGGGAATTGGATTTGTGCTCCGGTCCCCTGAATTGAGCCTGAATACCTTCTATCCCCCCCCCACATGC
>NC_069459.1:22802729-22810229 GCF_026875155.1 Cherax quadricarinatus | reverse complement strand
CAATTTTTGTCAAGGGGTTAAAAATAGTCTAACAGTGAGCCTTGGGAGACGGGGGGATGGGGGCGGTAATTGTATAGAAAAAAAATCACTCGGAATTGTGTATACTCGCTCCACCTGTGTGTGGTTGTAAGGGTGAGTCACAGCTCATGGCCCTTTTTCTTAAATTGGCTTTTGCTGTGATCACTCTCTCTATCTCTCTTAGTGAACCCTGCCGTATCTATTTGTAAAGTTGTGTATATAGTATACTTACCACTTCGTTGTCCAGATCGTGTCAGTTTATTGAAAAAATATTTTTTGGCTTAACAGTATTTTTAATTTTCAACCGAACCCTCGTGTTTCTCTAACATAATAACAATAATAATAATAATAATAATAATAATAATAATAATAATAATAAAACAATGAAAAATAATAATAATAATAATTCTACTAATAATAACATACATAAAAAAATAGATGATCCAAGAATGATTCACTGGACCACTCCAATGGTCCGTAAAGCAATGAATTTAGTCGTATATAAAAGAAAATGTGAGAGGGGAGTCAAGGAGGGAATCCTGGATTGAACCTAAACACGTTTGGGATGTGAGTACTGTACCAGATGTCCGGATTGAGGTATTGGGAGGAGGAGAGAGAGAGGGAGATGAGAGAGAGAGGGAGAGAGGAGAGAGAGAGCAAGAGAGAGAGAGAGAGTGCAAGAGAAGCAGAGAGAGAGAGAGAGAGATTTTTTGTTACTTTTCTTATATATACACGGATCAGTTTTACAGGTCTAAGAGGGTTTATCGTGCCTCAGCTCCATTTTATACGCTGCCCTATCATGCCTTTCATAAGGTTTTGTAAATCTACTAAATGATTTTTTTTTTATATTTATCAACCAACAGCGATCAATCACGTCAGTAAGCCCGTCTTCAAACGGTCAAGGTTCTCCAACCTAGAATTCACCTCTCTCTCTCTTCTCTCTTCTCTCGTTTTTTTTTTTTTCTTTTAACACAGGGTTTGACTAGGTTATGATCCATAGTTTTATTGACAAGCTTTTAAAGGTTTAAGGTTCCTTAACATTATTTGCAAGCTAAGAGCCGGTTACCTACATCAGTCATATTGAAAGCATTTTTCTATTGTTATGAGCATACATGTAGGGAACTGGATGAAGTTGGAGCCTTTCTTTGGGCCAGCTTTTTCATTTGGATCAATGACTTTATCTACGTCATGAATCATTATGCTGTACGAATGTGTTCCATACTCGAGTACATCCTGGGTTATTTAGGATCTCAGATGGAGTGAATGTTCTGGAGAAGGGTACAGCCAAGAGTGAGAAGTTGATGCTTCTTTGCCGTCTTGTGGCATAAAAGCGTAGTTTCACGCTGTCCTCGAAAGTGGATCATAGTTGTGGTACTTTGACATATTTTTGGACTTGTACATATAACTGGACAGGACACCCACATCCCTCCTAATGTTGAAGGCTCATGCTGAAATGACAGGATCTATCCAGGATGTGTCCAGGCGGAGATGAGACGTCTTGCTCTGTTCTTACTCTGTTCAAGCAGTCGCAGATGAGAGGGGGGGCAGGCCATACCAAGAAAAGTGGCAGCATACTCAACTGGTGCGAGACCGTACTTGGTGACATAGTTCAGGGATCTTGCAACCCCTACATGTCAAAGTAGATGCGAGATACCGGCGGAAGTGCTGTAAGCTTCCTGGATGCCTTGCTATGCAAGGATTTCAAACATGGTTCCTTCATGGGTAGTTTGGAGTCAAATTTCTCCCCAAAGGATTCAACTTCTTCTCCAGGTGCCAACACCCTCCATTCATCATTACTAATGCACCAGCATTACATCATGGTGCCTAGAGGACGTATCATTTGTGTTTTTCTCAGGGTGCAAATGTTTACTTGCCATCTGTTCTCCCCAAGCTGATATCAGCTCTCAGCTGGTTGTTGATGTAGCTTAGAGCAGCTGGCTTTTCTCCCTCTTGGTTAAGTGAATGTCAGTGTACTGTCGTCTGCATATTGCATGTGATTCTGGAATGAGTGCAGGAAGGTCGTTGAAGTAGACATTCCATAACAAGGCTCCCAGCACGCTTCCTTGGTGGTACCACTTGCCCCCAATAGGATGTCTGCTGATTCCGTTCCATTTGAAGAACTACACTTAGAGATCTTCCCAATGAAGGTAATCACTTAGGAGACAGCCCGTAGAGCCTGCAATTCCAGTGCTTGAAGTTTTGCTAAGAGGGCCCTGGTTGCCCACACCCGGTCGCAAAGGCCTAGCAATGTCTGTGTACCACAGTCTGACTTTGGTTTCATCCAGTTGACTGTGCTGCCACCTTTAGCTGGAGGAGGTTTACAACAACAGATCTGCAGCAGAGTATCCTTTACCTGAAGCCATATGATGATCACAAAGTAGGAGTGATAGCTCTCTCTCTCTCTCTCCTCTCTCATCTCTCTATACTCCTCTCTCTTCTCTCTCTCTCTCTCTCTCTCTCTCTCTCTTCTCTCTCTTCTCTATCTCTCTATCTATCTCTCTCTCTCTCTCTCTCTCTTCCTCTCTCTCTCTCTTTCACTATCTCTCTCTCTCTCTCTCTGTCCCAATGACTCTTTCCCTTCCCCAACATATGGATGTCTGTAATCCCCTTTCTTACGAAAATTAGATAATAAATTTGTTGCTCGGATGGTTTCAACATCCCCCAGGAGAAGTTGATCAGGAATATGTTGATTCGTCAGTTTTATACGTCATTGATTTGACTGAAAATTGAAAACGGGATTAACATTAGAAGAGCAGAAAAAATAAGTTGTTGTTTTTTTTTTTTTTTTTTTTTTTTTTTTGTGTGTGTGTGTGCTGTGTGCTGTGTGTGTGTGTGAGTGTGTGTGTGCCATGGTGTGTGTGTGGGTGTGTGTGTTGTGTGTGTGTGTGTGTGTGTGTGTTGTGTGTGCTGTTTGTTGAACAGAAAGTTTCATTATATATAATGTGTACCTTTGCCGCAGTTGAAACAGCAGCTTCAAGACTGGAAAAACAGCATAAGGTGTGTGTGTGGTGCCCGGACAGACAATCTCCAGAACTACTGTATGTTTACGTACCTCAGTTTAGCACAATAACCGCGGTAAAAGAAAACGACGGGCGAACTCGCCAAATAGACAGCGGTGAGTAAATGTTTTTTATATTTACTTCACCTAAAAAACATAAGCCATTATATGTTACAATATTTATAGAGGTCATGATACTAGCAGAAAGGTAATTTGCCAAGCAAGAGACGTGGACTGAGGAGAAGCAGCCCTCTTCCAGACTCTGGAGGTATGTCTGCCTGTGTTGATTCAGTTCTCCTATCATTCGCTTCACACTTTGATGGATTCCTGGTCAGTGGCCTTGAGTTGAACCATGGTGCCTAGGCTAGTATAATGAGTTTCTGCTCATTTATCACCTTTTGCATCTGGTTCACTGGTCGGGGAGAGATACCTTAACATGTGCATTTTTGACATACGCGTTATTCGTAGGTATGCCACGTAGTTTAGAATTTCAAACAGTTACAGATTAATACAAACATTATTAGTACTTTAAGGACGTTGTATGTCTAGGTCTGTGAATTGTAACGGGAAAATATACAGGATATATTGCAGTAGATAGATAGTCCATTTGTTAAAAAGAAGTGAAAATGTATATATATGCCTGACTCTTAATTGTAAGGGTAGTCGATTACTGTTATTTTGAAATAGTGAGAGGTGGGAGTTGGCCAATCAACCAGTGGTTGTGCCAACCATTGGGCTGTAATGTGCTGCATTTATAGTGGAATGTTCACTCACAGGATGAGTGGCACTGCCCAATACTGTCTCTATGATGGTATGTTTACTCACAGGAAGGTGGCTCTGACCAACAGATTGCTCCTCGGGGCTAAATTCAACCCATTCTTGAAAGGAAATTTAGTCAGAAGCTACTGCTTTGACGATTTTTAATTGAATCAGAATTTTGTTATCGTAATAATAATAATAATAATAATAATAATAATAATAATAATAATAATAATAATAATAATAAATAATAATAATATTGTTGTAACATAAGTGATAATTGTAATAATTATAATGATAAACAACAACAGAAATAATTAATATTTCAAAATAAATACTTTATTTACCTGTCTGGTGCAATAATAATTAATCATTTTGAAAACCTTTTCCGTACCTATAAAGAATTATTTTTATTATTATTTTATTATTATTATTATATTATTATTATTATTATTATTTTTATTATTTTTTATTAGTATTATTATTATATTATTATTATAAATTAAGCACGAAATCCCACAAAACCCGCTAGGGGTTATTCAAGGGCCAGAGGAATGTGAGGCAAAATAGATGTTTTTGCAAGAGGGAAGGCGCACAGTTCTCAGTTCCTCGGATACACAAACCCTTCACCAGCTAGTATCAAGAAGCAGCAGAGCAACATATAACTGGACGGAGAGGAAAAAAAAAGATATATATTGGGCACAAATTATTTTGAAGTTTGTGAACAATCAGTGGCTGCTAGTCTCTCTTTCCCTTGCTTCTCTTATGTCCTCTTCTCTTATTCTCCATTTTCATTCTTTTTTTTATCTTATTCTATTATTCTTCTCTTTTTTCTTATTCACTTTGTTTTGGTGCTGTTTTTCTTATTATCATCATTTTACTTTCTCTTAATTTTGTCTTTCTTCATCTTCCTTTTCTTATTTTCTTCCATCCAAACAGCGTGAAGAAAGGACACAGGTTTTAAAAGAAGCTTTTATTGGAAAAACGTTTCGCTCTTTGACATAGTAAGCTCTACATAGAGTCTTTGTAGAGCTTACTAAGTCGCGATTTGATTAACCTCTTCACTGCGGGAAACATCGCCCATTTTTTTAAAGCTTGGTTCTACCACATTGTGTCTTCGGCAAACTTAGGGGAGAAAATGACTCCTCGGGAAATTCCTGTATGTATAGGCTCGTTTTAAAAATAAGTTAATGTTGGATAATGAGCAGAATGTTATCGACGTGCGACGTTTATACCGCGGCAGGTTCGGTCTGTTCGACCCTTAATGTTGCACTGCATTTCCGTACAGGATATTAAAGCTGTAGACGAGGTCACCTGGATGGTGCCATATAATGGTTAGTGGTGTTTGATAGTGTTGTGATAGTGAGTGGTGGTAGCTGACTGGGAGGACAAGACAGTGGGGGTGGTGGTGGTGGTGGTGGACGGGAAAAAAAGAGAGTCTTTACAAATGTGGGTGTCCAACACGGTATTGAACCCAACACACCAGTGGTTTTGCAGTTTGACGTTAGCTGAACCTTTAGTGGGACTGTGTTAAACCAACCCCAGCCATCATATCCTGTCAAAAAACCTCATTTAATAATGTCACACTATTACTGGCCCAAGCCATGTTTAACATTCAATTTAAAAAATTTCAATCATATTCTCAGTGCAACTCGTTTCCTACACAATCAATAAGCCGCCATCTTAAGATAAAACACTTATTATTATTATTATTATTATTATTTTTATTTTTATCTATTATTATTTATTTTTTATTATTATATTATTATTATAAGTAATAGTAGTAGTATTTTTATTTTTATTATTCATAATAATTATAATAATAATAGTCAATATTAATAATAATAATAATTATAATTATTATAAGAATAATAATAATAATAATAATAATAATAATATTAACATCCCAACACCCCACTCATTTAAAATCACATTTATATTTGACCCTCCCATAACTTTGTTCGTGGTCCTTTACTTTCACTAATTATATTCAAAAAACTTTTTCACTCATATTATGAATAAAGTTTCTAATAAAGTAATTAGTAGGTACTAACATGCTCAGAATTTGTCATGTCAATTTATTCTTTTACAAAAGTTTTAAAGGAGGGTCCTAGCAAGTTTCAATCTCAATTTGAGTTTATAAACTTGCTTAGAGGAAGGTATATACTCGATGTATATACAGCTTGTATATACATCGATTGGTGTATATACAGCGAAAAGTGGTACATGCAGTGAAAAGGTGTATATGTCCATTTTTGAACCGCCTCAGGCAGCCCATGTGTAAACAGAAACAAAAGCGTGTAAGGAGACTAGTTTTCATTTCGATACCTGTCTGAGACCTCTGCGGCAAGTCTACTCTATACTTCGATGCTTTCTGCGTGTCTATTTATGCCTCAATAATAGCCCACAAGGAGACCAAACTCAGAAAATTAACTGATCTGTATACATGACTCCCTGCTGGCGGGTCCTATGTATAATCCAGAAGAAGTGTAATGAACACTTATGCATAAGTTAACTTAGCTACAATTTAATGTCTCACTAAATTTGGGATATTAAAAGCTCCTTCCCTTCCCCGTGCACTCTTTTCACTCTAGGGTCTTCAATATTTTGCGGGGGAAACTTCTTAAAACTCACACTTGAGTCTTGTAATAGGAAGAGCACAACGATAGATGAGGTACAGATGAAGTACGGGTGATGCTCGGGTGAGGTGCAGATGAGGTGCAGGTGAGGTGCAGGTGAGGCGCAGGTGAGGCGCAGGTGAAGCGAGCGAGAGGAAATGATTTCGGTAAGTGAGTGAAGTCCCAAACGCACGGGTGTAGTGGAGAATTTCCCCGGAGAGACATTTACGCGTCAGGACAGGAGAGAAGCGCATTTTGTTGTTCCACTGTATTTATTTAATACGAAAACAAAAATCTCTGGCGAATTACACAAGGTAAAATTCTAATTTACATGAAAATCCGTTATGGGAACATGAATTTTTATTAGACATATAATCGGCTTTTCTGAAAACCTTTGCATGAGAGAGAAGAGAGAAGAGAGTGAGAAGAAAGAGCTGTGAGAGAGAGCACGGAGGAGAGAGGAGAGGAGAGTGGGAGTAAGGAGAAGACGTGACGAGGTCGAAGGAGTTGAGAGAGATGGGAGAGAGAGAGAGAGAGAGGCATGAGTAGTCATTCCCACACAATTACTATTTCACCTCATTCACCGAAGAGCAATAATTTGAAATTTCAATCCAGCAGGTCATTTATGTATATCAGAAACAGCAGGGAACCCAAATATTTAACCTTGGTGGACACGATTCACCACCACCTTTACAATTCTGATAACCACTGCTCTCACATAAGAATAAAAACCATTATAAACATGTGCTCGGCACAATTATAAATTAACTCAAACTACTAGACAGCGTAAACCATGAAACGACTTTTAGGCCCCTTCCCTCGACCACATTAAACAGGACTACAACTTGGCCGACGAAAACTTTCCGTTTTAAAGTTTCCTCTGTGTTTGTTAACGCCTTCTTCTTTTAACACCATCGTACCTGTATCATAAGCCTGATTGATTACACCTTACTTTAGTTTAATTATAGTCTACACATATGCCAAAGTGCCAGAAGTATTTGTAGCCATACTTAAGCCTGGCTACTGTAACTTCAGTCAGTCTGTTGACAATTCAAGCTGCGATACATAGTTATTCAGGCTTCTCCCCTCAGGGAAGGTTCCTTGATG
>NC_069459.1:22777729-22797729 GCF_026875155.1 Cherax quadricarinatus | reverse complement strand
GAGGCACAATAACTAGATATGGGGAGTGAGGGAGGAAGGGAGATAGGGAGGGAGGGCAGGTTTACTGGCAACGTTAACCTTTTTTCTCCCACATTAATGTCTGTATCACGCAAGGCTTCTGATTACCCCTCACAGCTCAGTACAGTGAAAAGAGAACTAAATGATGGATAGATAGATAGATTGATTTCCATGAATACCTTCATAAATGTTACTTTGTTACCACTCCAACAGCAAGTTAAATCTCTAAAATCACTTGTCTCCACTCACCTTGATCTTACCCACCTGCTGGATGCTTAAGCTCCTTCCAAAATAAAACCTTCACTCACTCCCTCTCATAGTTATCAACAGTTTCCCTCCGATATGTGAAACTTTTAACGACATAACCAGTCCCGACATAACGTCCCTATAACCAATCCTGGAATATTATTTTGCTCCATTCTCTCTAAATGCCAAGTTCACTTCTCCTCTGCCCTCTTGTTTATGCCTTTCAAAACCCCACACTGCTTTCTATTTTCTAAGCTTTCTAATTTTATGCAAAATTTTTACACCATACATTTGTTGCAAACATTACAACGCAGCTGCTTCAGTCCCCTCCCCCTTTCCCCTCCCCAACTTTTAAACAAGCTTTTTAAAAATTCTTTTTTAATTTGTAATGGTTCTTCAAATGTTATTTAAAAATCAAAGAAATTTTTTTAAAATAATTTAAATACATGTATAATCGCTCGTGACAATGACTAAATAACATAAAATTTCATGTCAATATAATTATAGTTCTATATAATCAATTCTGTGAAATATAGGCCAAAAACATCTTTTTTCAAGAAAATTTTAAGGTCTATATAACTCCCCGTAAACCAAATTTTGGGACATGTAATTCGGGTTGTTTGGGTTTCTCCCCTGGTAATTCCCTGGATCCCCCCAAAAGGTTTTTAAACACCAGACAGGCCCTTCCAAAATTTTCTCCTTGATCTCGTCTTTTCCCTCTCCCCCCACTTTTTTTTCCCCTCCCCTTCTCTTTCATCCCCTCCTCTCTCCTCCCCTCCTCTTTTTCTCCCTCTTTTCTCCCCCGTTTCCTCTCTCACTCACACACAACACACTTTTCCCCTTTTTGGGTAAATTTAAACCCAAGAACTCTTTTAAAAATTTAATTTTTTCCCAAAATTTTCTTTTTTTATGCTTTAAAGAAATTTTTAATCTTTTATTTTAAAGTAAAAATTAAAAATTTTTTGGTAAAAAAGGAAGCTTGGGAAAACTTACCAAAACCCTTATTAAAACAAGCGAAATTTTTAATTTTTAGCCTAACCAACAAATGTTTTTTAAATAATTTAAAATTTAATTTTTAAAAATAAACAAACCAATGAAAAAATTTTTTTCTTTGGGTTTTCAGAAGGGTTTTTTGGCGAAATTATTGCATACTCTTTTTTAGTTTGGGACTTATTGGGCAAGAAGAAGGGTTCTTTTAAGGGCCAAATTAGTTTTTCCTATTCGCCCCACAACAAAACACACACACACACAAAATTAAAAATTATATAAAAATTTAAAAATATAAAATATATATATAATATAAAATTTTATATATATTATATATATATATTTTATATATAAAATATATATATTTTTTTTCTTTTTTTTTTATAAAAAGTATTTTTTAAAAAATTTTTAAAATAAAAATTAATATAAATTTTTAAAATAAAAAATTTATTTTTTTATTTATAAAAAATTAATTTTTTTTAAATTTTATTTTTAAATTTTTTTATAGGTTTTTATATATTTTATATATATATAAAAAAATTATATATATATATATATATATATATATATAATATTTTTTTGAAAAAAAATTTAAAAAGAAAAAAAAGAAATTTTAAAAAAAAAAAGCGCCTTTCTTTTGGAAAACCCTGCTCCAAAAAATTTTTCTTTTCCCCTTTGAAAAAAAAATTTTTTTTTGAGAAATTTTTTTAAAAAAACAATTTTTGCGGGCTTTTGGAATTTTTTTTTCTTTCCTTTTTTCAAATTTTTTTTTTGCTTTAAATAAAAAATTCAAACCTTGGGTTTAAAACTTTTTGATTTTTTAATTGCCTTTTAATATTATAAAATTTTAAATATAAAATATATATATATATATAATATATAAATATATATATATAAAACAACAGGCGACTAGCCGAGGATTCAAACCCTTGTCTTTTTGGGCCCGCCTCTTTGGGAGGGGAGATTCACATAACGCTCTAACCCACAGGACCACCAAAACCCTTACAAAAACCGAAACCCAGAGACCTAGGGTGTTTTACCATGATCCGGGGACATACGGGGGGTGGGTCCCTTTCAAGAAATTTTAAAAATTCAAATTCCCCTTTTGGGTTTTCCTAGCCTCCACGAGCATATAAAAACGTTGTAACCACGGTCAAGTGGTTTTTAACCCATAATAACACTAAAAAAACTATCCGGGGATTCGAACCATGTCTTTTTTGGGGGGGGGGGGGGGGGGGGGCCCCCTTAGGGTGACCCAAAACCCAATAAAACCCCAAAACCCACAGGACCACTAAATCCTACAAGAACCCATAAAACCCGGGCCCTAAGCCCACACACTCCCTTTATGCCCTTGGGATCAGGGTTAAAAAAACCTAGCTATGCGGGTGCTTGTTTTCTTGAAAAAAATTGGGTCCTGTGGTTTTAAAGCGTCATGTGTTTTTCGCTACCATGAGGGGGGCCAAAACCCCAAGGGGTTAAGTCGCACTTTTTCTTTTTGTTTAAAATCTCTCGTGGGTTACAATAAAATATAAATATATTTTATATATATATATATATAATAAATATATATATATATATAAATATTATAAATATAAATATATATAATATATATAAAATTTAAAAAAATTCCTAACCCTTAAAGAAGAATTTGAATTTCCCTGAACAATTTTACCCTTAATAAGGGTTTTTAAAACCATTCGGGGTTCCTCCCTTTAATTAAACTTTTTTTTATAAAATTTTAAATTTATTTTTGAAATATAATATTCCCTTTTAAAATTAATAAATATAAATTTTCCCTTTTTAAAAAAATTTAAAAAAATTTTCAAAAAAACTCTGAAAGAATAGGAAATTCCAAAGGGGGTTTGGGAAGGGCCTGGATTTCAGTGGGTTTCTAAACCCCCCCTTTTTCCCCTTTTTGTTTGCAAATTTTAATAATTTGTTTTAATTTATATTTTAAAAAATATAAAAAAAATTTTTTAAAAAAAGGTAATAATTTTTATTAATTGGTCCCCCTTTTATTATTTTATTATTTATTATTAAAAATGTTTTTTTTAAAATTAATTTATTTTGTTTTTAAAAAATATATTATAATTATAATGAAAATAAAAAAATTATTTTTATAAATTAAAATTAAAATATATTTTAAATAATTTTAAAAAAAGTTATATAATAAAGGGGTTTATTTTCTGTATTCAAGCAAAAAAACCCCCCCGGTCAATACCCCAAACTTTTTTACGCCTTCCCCCCAACCCCCCCTTTTCCCCCCCCTTGGGGGAAAATTTTTTAGTTGGGTTTTGCCCGGATTAATAAACCCGGTTGGGAATTGGGGGAAATGGGGAAATTGTGTGTGTTTGTTGTTGAGTTTTGAAGGTTTTTTGGGTTTGGTTGGGGTGGTTTGTGTGTGGTTTTGGGGTTTTTTTGGTTTGTGTGAAAACCCAAATTTTTTTCCTGCCAAAATTCTATTAAAAACAGGGACCCTTTTGGGGGTTCATTTTTTCCATAAAATTCTTTTTAAACCTTTTGCTTATTTCCCTTTTTAAATTTTTCCCCCCCCCCTCAAAAAAAAAAAATTGTTTTTTAAATTTTTTTTTTTTTAAATTTAAAAATTGATTTCTTGTTGTTTTGTTTTTAAAAAAACCCAAACCCTTATTTTCCTTTTCAGCCCCAAAAACCGGTAATTACACCCTTGTTTTGCACTTAAGGGCCCTTTTTCAAAAGAAAAAATTTTTTTTTAAATTTACTTAATGAAATTAAGATTTTTTAATTTGTTGTGTGGTGGGGTGGCGTTGGTTTATTTGGGGGTTTTAAAAATTTTGGGGGTTTGTGAAAAATTAAAAATTTAAAACTACTTTTTCGAGAAGGGAAAAGGGGTTTTTCTTTTAGGTTTTAAAAACCCAAAGAAAAATTATGTTAATAATTCCAAAATTTTTCCCTTGGGCCCTTCCATTCCCCCCAAAAAAGTTTAAAAAATTAAAAATCCTTTTTTTTTCCCAAAACCCTCCTTTTATTTTCCCTTTTTTTTACCTAATTTAAAGGAAAACCGGCTCGTTTTTTTTTCCCATTAAAAAATTTTTAAATTTTTGGAAAACTAAAAATTTTTTTCCCAAAATAAAATTACAAAATTTTTTCCCCTTCTAAGATAAAATTAACCCCCTGAAATCTGCATTTTAAAGGCAAGAAAGGGGGAAATGGGGGGGAAAAGGAAAAATCAGGGTAATAAAAAAGGGGTTTTTTAAATAGGGTTGCGAAAATTTTTGGGAAGCGGTTGCAGAATTTAAAAAAGGGGAAAAATTCGTTGGGAAGGTATAAGAAAAACTTTTTTGGTAAAAATAATAGAAGTGGTAGGGGCACCCCCCCCAATACCTTTGGGCCCTAAAACTTTTTGTAATTTTTTAAAATATTAAAGATAAAAATTTGTTAAAAGTGGGGGGGGAAAAAAAGAAAATCCCTTTTTAGTTTCTTTTTTGGGGTCGGGGGCCCCTGTCCACCCCTTTTAAAAGTAAAATTTGGGGAAAAACGGGGGGGAAAAAATTTGGGAAACCCGGGGGGAGGGGAAAAATGGTCTAATTTTGGGGGGGGAAAAAGGGGTTTTTAAATTGGTTAATTCCGGGGGGGAACAAAAAAACCTTGTTTGGGTTAGAGGTTTTTTTGGGGAAAAATTTCCTTCTTTTTCGTTTTTAAATTTTTAAATTTTTAAAAAAGGGGTTAATTAATATTTTTTTTTGGGGGGTTAAAATTATTTTTTTCCCCTGCTTCAGGTTTTTGCTCCTTTCCTTGGTTTTAATAATTTTTTATCCTTTGGGGCCTTTTGGGGGGGTTTTTTTTGGGAAACCAGGGTCAGGGGTAATGGGGGGGGTTTTTAAATTTGGGGGAATACCGTCCCACATCCCTTTGAAGTGCCCTTCTTTTTTGGCTTAAAAGCTCATTTTAAATTAATATTTGTTAAAATTTCCGGGGCCTTTAAAAATTTTTTTTCCCTGATTCCTTTGACCCTTTTTTGAACTTTAAAAATTTTTCCCTGTCTGTGTTTTTATTTTTGAAAAAAATACCAAAACCCCCCTTAAAATAAAGTTTTTGCTTCAAATTTGAAATAAAAAAATTGAGATCTTTTCTTTACAGGATTTGGAAGATTTTTTAATTGATTTTTGGGGAAATTAAAAGGGTTGGGGGGGTGTGTTTTATTTTGGAATTTAAAAAAATTTGGGGAACTGGGGGGGAAATTAAGTAGGAAAAATTGGGAAAATTTAAATTTTGGGGTTTTACTAAAAAAGGTTTGGGTGAGGGAAAAGGGGGGGAAGGGGGAGGTTAGGGGAAAGGGGGTTGAAAGGGGAAAATGTTTCCGGTTTTTTAAATTTAGTAGGAAAGGGTGGGTGGGGGGGAAAAAATTTTAAAGGGGAAAGGGGGTTTAAAAACAAAGGGGGTAGGTGAAAGGGAATTCCCAAAAAGGTTTAATTAAATTTTTTGGGAAATTTGGGGTTTAAATTTAATTTTTGGTTTATAATTGGACCCTAAAAAATTAAAGTGGAAATAGTTTTTTATTTTAAAAATTTAATTTGTTTTCAAAATTTTTTTTTTTAATTTTGGGGAGGGGGAAAAAAGTGTGGGGGGGGGGGGGGGAGAGGGTGGGGGAAGTGGGGAAAGGGGAGGGGGGAAAAGAAGGAAAAAAGATCTTATCGGGGTTACCCTCCAAGGGAAAAAACTCAACTACCGGGGGTTTTTAAAAAACCCCCCAAATTTGCGGCGTGAAAAAAAGTTTTTGGAAAATTACAACGCCGTTTTGAAAACCCGGGCACGGAAAAAATTTTAAAAAACACTTTTTTCTTTGGGGGGTTAAACAAAAAAAATGTTTTTTCAAAAATTTTTATTTCAATTTTTTAAAGTTAAAATAAAAAAAGTGGATGGCCCAATTTTTTAACAAGGCTCCCAAAAAAAACATATTTTAAGCAGTGGGTAGATAAAAACTCCTAAAAGGAACCCAAAACAAAAGGACAGGAGTAACAAGAATTAAAAAAAAAGGTTTTGGGAAACCCGGGTTTTTCCAATAAAGCTCCGAACTAACATTTCAAACCGTGGGCCTGGGTGACAACCCCCAGCTACGAACAAAAAACAACCCCAACTGTCGTCCAACCTATAATATTACAACTAGACATCCCCGGGAATCTAAAAAAAGGTGCATGAACACAGTTTTAATAATGGCTGAAAACCACAAATTCGGGGCCGAAACCCTGAGTCGAAACCCTCGCAACTAAAATTAAAAAACCCTTTTAAAAGGATTAATATAAAGTTGAATCTCCATTAACAGTCTCTACCGTAACAAGAAATCTATAACACAGCAAAAAAAAAACCCACCAAACAATATAAAAAGAGAGTGAGCAATAGAGACCCCAAAATAAAAAAGGGAAAAACATACCCAAAAATCCAAAGGTATCCTTTAAAACAAAGAAAAAAATTTTATTCACAAAAAACTTTTTTCCATACTTTTATTAAAAATAATATCCGGGAAATTAAAAAAATTTTCGGGTTTTATAGATCCCAAAAACTTAAATTTCAGATAGGGTTTTGGCATCATATTTAACAAACGAGAATTTTACTTTGGGGAAAATTTAAAATTTCAGTAATAATAATTCAAAGGAAAAATCCAATCAATACAGGGGCCAGCGTTCCTCAAAAAATGGGATCACTGGCTTCATGGGCCTGGTCTTTGGACCGACCGGGGGAGGCGTTGACCCCAAATCCCTTTCCGGGTAATTCCTCCAGGTATGGCCAATATTTTAAAGTACTTTAAATGCTGGAACTCTACCCTCAAGAAACTTCCCTTTTTGGGCCCCCGGAAAAAAAATCTCTCACAGCTCTATTAAGGGATAAAGAGAAAACAACCCAAAGATATTTTTGGGGATTTTTTAAATTTAACTTTTGTTTTATTTTTTTAAACTTTTTCTTTTAGATTTTTAAAAATAACTTATAAAGGGTGGGGGAAAATTTTTAAAACAGGGCAAAAAACCACTAAATTCTTAAGCTTATACTCTGTGCTGGGGCTCATTTTTTGAGTACTTTCTTTAGATCAAAAAACCTTAATAAATAAACTTCGTGGGTATTCCCAAGCCCCGGGAAAAAGAATTTCCACATATTTCCAGCTCGGCATATCTTTTAGGGCTCTCAAAACCCGGGGTAAAAAATACTTTTGGAACTCTTTTGGGAAAATTGCTAGTAAAGAATTTTCATTATACACATATAACTCTCTTTTTTCCTCATTAAAAACATTTTTGTTTTTTCTTTCCCTTTGATAAACTTTTAAATTTTTTTTATTCCCCTTTTTCTTTTGGGTAAATAATCCTGAAATTTAAAAAACTCAAATTTTCCTCAAATTTTCCCTTGTTTGATTCTAGGAAGGTAAAAACCCAATTTAATTTTTGGAAGGGAAAAATAAATCCCAGTCAAGGTTTCAAATTTCATTTTTACGAAAACCCCCTAAAATTTTGTATTTGGAAGAAATAAGTTCCCCTTTTTAGGGGGTTTTTAAGGTTTTTCCCCAAAATAAAACATGAAAAATTTGTAGTTTAAAAAGGGTTTTGGTAAATTTAACAATTAAAAATTAGATTGGAAATTTTTAAAAACTTGAAAAAAATAATTTGGGTTTTTCCCCCTTTAAGTTCCCCAAGGAGGGGGGTTGAAAAAAAGGGGGGAAATTTTAAGAATTTTTTGTTAGGAAGGAAAAAGGGGTTTTGGGGAAAAATTTTTTTTGGGTTCCGGGGGGAAAGAAAAGGTGGAAAAATTGAAACCCCGGGCGTGCTTTTTTGGGTTTTTTGGGGGTTCCCCTTTTGAAAAACCTTTTTTACCCCTTAAAAGTATTTTTACCCCTTTTGGGGAAAAGGTTAAGAAAACCAAAGGGAAAAACAAAAAAGGTTTTTTTAACTAACCCAAAATGGGGGGAAAGGGGGAAAAAAGGGGGAAAGAAGGGGGAGGGAAAGGGGGGATTTGGGGGGGTTTGGGGGGGGAGGGGGTGTTTTTGGGAGGAAAAAGGGGTGGGAAATGGGGGGGGAGGGGGGGGAGGGGGGATGGGGGGGAAGTAAAAAGGAAAAGGGGGTGGGGGGAGTTTCAAAGGAATGGAGGAATTTCAAAACAAAAGGGAAGGGTTGGGGGAAAAAAAATTTTGGGGAAAAATAAAAAATGTAAAAGGGAGAAAAAAAAGGGGAAAGGGGGAAACCAAATAAACAACAAAAAACACCCCAAAGCCCCCCCACCCCCTTTTAACCTTCCCAAAGAGGGAAAAAAACCCGGTTGGGGGGGAAAATTTTAAAAAGTTCTACCGAAAAGGAAAAAAACCAAAAAAAAAAAAAAAAGCCCCCCCCCCAAGGAAGACCTAAAAAAAAATTGGGGTTTTCGGGGAAGACAGAAACAAAAACCAGAAAAATGAAAAAGAACAAGTACACTGTTGAAAGCTCCGGGGTTTTTTGTTGTATATATTTTTTTGGGGTTTACGCCCGAACCAACCCCAGTCCTTTTTTAAACTATTTCCCCCCCTTTAAACTGGTGACTAGAGTCAAACCCCGTGGGTTTGTATACAAACCCTTTGATCGCCTGGGGACCATTTGGGGTGTTGTGGTTCTTTTTGACTTGTCCCGGGAAAAAAAGGGGCCCCTGATTCGTTTTCTTTTTCTTTGGCAATCATTCCATCCACCCAGACACTTTCAAGGGGCCCTCACTGGGGGATTTTATTCCCTTTGACCTCTGGTTTTTTTGTTATATTTTGTATTCATTGGGTTTATTTTCCTGTTGCATTTTTCATTACTGTACACACGATTTGGGGAAAAAAAAATATAAATATAAAAGAACAAAAATTTTTTCCAGGTTACTTTCTTTCCTTTGTTTTAAAAAAGTTACAAAAAGTTTTCCCTTTTAAGGGAGAACCCGGTAAAATGCAGGCTTTTCACAGAAGTTTCTGGGGTTCGTGAAATACCCCCGAGATTTCACAAAATACTCCAACCGCTTTTAAAGGGGTTTTCTATTGGGAAAATCTCATAGGCAATAATTTCTTTACAATGTGCTACCAGGGTTTTGAGAAATTTTGCACATGGATGACAGACACTCAATTCTTTCCCGCTTAGCGGGGAAAAGAAGTTGCCAATTTAGCATGCCGAATTTCACTTACCACATGTGTTCTGGGGTTTTTAAAATAAGGGGGGGGTCACTAATCAAAATTTTCAGGAAACTTAATTAGGGTATTACCAAATAAAAATTTTTCCCAATTTTTTAAAAAAAGGGGGCGCTTTCCCCCTTAATTTAGTAAGAAAAGCAAAATGAGGTTTTTAAAAGGGGTCGATACTGGGGTCTGTACGTTTATCAAAAAATTTTTATAAACAACCCTAAAGAGAAGGGGCGGGGTCCAAAGAATCTCGTTTTCAGTAAAAGAGAAATAATTTAGGAGAATCAAAAAAAGGGAAAAATGGGGGAAAATTTTTTAAAATTTAAACCCGGGGAAACTGAAGGGCTGGCCAAAACCCTTTTTGTAATTCAAAACAAAGAATGTTTTAAATTTAATTACAAAAAAAAACCGGAAACGAAGTACAGAATTTTGAATCCCAGGCGTCAAATTCCCCTTATAAACCAAGAAATTTTACAAACAAATCAGTGACAACTTTCGCCTATTTTTTGAGGGTTTTTTGTACCCTCGCTGCACTTAAAATGAGGCCAAACTTCAAGTAGGCGTTTGCTGTTAAATGCCCGCATTTGCTATGACACTTGGGTGAACTGGGGCTAAACACCAGAAATTTCACTAACACGGCAAATTTCGGGCTTTGCTAAAGAGTAACTAGAAAAACCCCATGGTTTTCTATAAAGAACCCTATATCAGATTCACATGAAATAATGAAAGCAACACATTAATCGTCACTGATCAATCCCCGTCCCCGAAGCTAAAGAAAGTACAAAGGGTTTTCAAAAGGGAAAATAGTCCCTGTAAACCCAAGGGTAAAGACCCGCGGGGAAGACCTTTAAAACGAATGATAGGGGCCCTTGGAGACATTTATAAAACGTACAAGATACCTAGAAGCGGACGGCAAACCGAGAGCATAGGGTAAACAGGTTTTAAACATTTACATGCAAATAATGCAGTCCAAATTTACACCACAAAGTCAAAAAAGAAAAAACACAACACAACAAACACACACACACACACAAAACACACACCACACACACACACACACACACACACAAACACACACACACACAACCCACACACACACTAAAAAAAACACAAACCCCCACACAGAAAAACAAACACAACCCCAAAAAAAACCCCAAAACCAAAAAACCCAAAAAATAAATTAAAAAATACGGAATTTAAAATTTTAAAAATAAAAAAAAATAAGAGAAAAAAAAAAAAAGAAGAGAGAGAAAAGAGAGAGAGAGAGAGAGAGAGAGAGAGAGAGAAGAGAGAGAGAAAAAAAAAAAGGGGGAAAAGAGAGAGAAAGGGCCAAAAGGTAGGCCCAAAAAAAGCTACATCCCCACCCTTTTGAAAAACAAAAAAAAATTGGAAAAAATCCACAGCATTAAACTGCCCTTTATTAAAAATTTCCCGGGCGAAGAAGATTCCTTTCGGGGTGTCAAAGCGTGAAGGTGACAAACCATCAGACATGTCCCGAGGCCCAGCTCGGGAAACCCCAAGCAGGGCGTACCCGTCATGATAGCTTAAAATGCCATTAAACAAAGGAATATCTGGGGGAATGCAGAGAAAAAATTTAAAACTACATGAGAGGGGGTGGGAAATGTTTGTGGTGACAATTACTGTGTTGATAGGGGGGGGAAAGGGGGTGGTAGTTGTTTCGGTGATTTTTGGGGGGTGGTGGTAGTTTTGTGGTTGGGTTTTAGTGGGGGGTGGGGTGGTAGTTTCGCGGGGATTGGGGGTGATGGGGGGGGGTAGTTTTTCGGTGATTGTGGTGGTGGGGTGTGGTAATTGTGTGGTGGTTGTGGGTGGGGTAGTGGCTTTTTTATATTTATATAATATATATATATAAAAATTTTATAATATAAAAATTTTATAAATATATATAAAATATATATAAATATATATTATAAAATATATATATATTATATAATATATATATATATTTTAAAAAAATATATTTTATATTTGTCCCTGCCGAATATTAAAAAATGGGCCCAATTTGCAAGAACTCATTTAAAATTAATTTCCCTTTTTGAAATTTTTTCTTATAAGTTTAAAGATAAAATTTTTTTTTATTAATTTTAATGTAAAAATTTTTTTAAAAATTTTTCCAAAAGAAACTTTGAAAACTTTCCTAACCTTATTTTTAAAAAAACAAATTTTTAGCCTAACCCCCAACAAAAAATATTTTTAGTTTTACAATAATTTAATACTAAACAAAACAAAAAAATAATTTTTTTCGTTAGGGGCAGAATTTATTTTTGGGGAAATATTGCCTACCCAAAAAAATTTTTCCCCCTTTTCC
Source organism: Cherax quadricarinatus (assembly GCF_026875155.1). Classification (NCBI taxonomy): domain Eukaryota; kingdom Metazoa; phylum Arthropoda; class Malacostraca; order Decapoda; family Parastacidae; genus Cherax; species Cherax quadricarinatus. The sequence goes on along the minus strand of NC_069459.1, from coordinate 22,786,009 downwards.
TTTTATGGCAAGAAAGAAACGTTGGGTATTTAAGCCAAGAACGCAAATTTTTTCCCATTCGGGACACATATATAAATAAATATATATATATATATATATAAAAAAAATATATATAATATTATTAAAAAATTAATTAAAAAATATTTAAATTAATTTTTTTGAAATTTTCTCCCTAAATTAAAAAATTTATTTTTATTTGTTTGTTTTTTTTTGGTTGGGTTATTTTTGAAAATTTTTTTGGTTTTTTGTTTTGTTTAAAAAATTTTTTGTGGTTTTTTTGTTTGTGTTTGTTTTTTTGGGTTTTGCATACAACCCCAATTTCCCCAGAAAATGGGTTTTTTTTTTTTAACCGAGAAGTTGTATTTCTGCAGAAAAAAATTTGAAAATTTTTATAATAATTAAAAATATTTAAGTAAAATATTTTTAATTAAAAATTATATAAAATTTTTAAATTATTGTTTTATTGTGGGGTTTTTTGGTTTGGTGTGTGGGGGGTTGGGTTTTTCAAACCCCCCCGAGGTTTCTTTGGGGGCGGAAACCGGAAGCTAAAAAAAAATTTTTTGGAAAAAATTTGTTTTTGGTGTGGTTTTTTGGGTTTAAAAATTGGGGTGTTGGGTTTTTTTGTGTTGTTGTGGGGTTTTTTTTGTTTTTAAGTTTGTTTAAAAAATTTTTTGTTGGTGGTGGGGGGGGGTTTTGGAAAAAACTTTCCCCCGGAAAAAGGTTTTCAATGGAAATAAATAGGGGGTGAGTATATTCAAAAATGCAGAAACAAAAATTTTAATAAAAAATTTCCCGGGTCCCCTTTTAAATTGAAAAGTAAGAGGGTTTTTAAAGTAAATACCTTTCCCCCAGAAACTTATTTAAATTTTTAAAAACCGGGCCGTTAAAAACCCCGTTTTAAAAACCCAAAAACTTCCCAAGGGTTTTCCCTTTCGGTTTTTCCCCCCCCTATTTTAAACCCAAAGGGGGGGGAAAATAAAAACCACCCAAATGAATTTTTTTCCTTAGAGGGAATTTAAAACCCGGAAAGGGGGCTTTAAAAAAGGGTTGGGGGGTTTTAAAACAAAAAAATCAAATTGGTAAAGTTTTGGAAAAAAGCCAATTTAAAAAAACAAACTAACAACAAAAAACCAAAAAAAAAACCCAAAAACCCCCAAAAACCCCCAACCAAACAACAAATAAACAAAACAATAATAAAACTAATTTTTATTGTCAGGGAATTTTTCAAAAGGTTTTAAAAAAATTAAAATAATTCAAAATTTTTTAAAAAACCCAGGAAAAAAAAAAAGGGGATGTTGGGGAGTTTTTTTTCATAAATTTTTAAACAAAGGGAAAAAACCCAATTGGGGAAAAACAAAGGGAATTAAAAAAAAACAAAGGGGAAAACCCCTTGATGCAAGAATAAGTGATGAGGTTTTTAAATGCTGGAACTTCACACGTGAACACCAGAACCCTACATTATTAATACTGTGTCATAACGCGGTACCATGTCACGACGCAGTGTAGGAAGCTCTATAAAAATGCACCCTAAAATACTCATGGTAACGTATTATCTGTTATCTGAAGATTTCACCCTCTGGTATCTTTAATACCCTACTGGTAGGGGGGAAATATCACCAACTGGGAGCTTTATCACCAACTGGTGGAATTTGTTTTGACTCCATTGAGAGGGATTAACACTCACTGACGGGGAGCTTAATGCCCACTGAGGAGAGGTTTAATATTCAGTGAAAAGGTTTATCAAATGCTCGGTATAGCTATTCGTCGGCTAATAGCCATGAACCTACAAACACAAACTACACACACACACCACACACACACACACACACACACACACACATCAAAACACACACACACACAACACACACAACACACACACACTCACACACACACTCACACAATGAATAACAAGCGTAATTTTCATATTGGCAGGTATTAATTTTACAGGGTAGAGATTTATGTGTCTATAAAACATAAAGTATTGCAAAATTTGTTTACATACCTGTCAGAAAATGAATTGGGCGGCGCTTTAAAAATGGGGATGTTGGCGCCTATGTGCTTTTTCATATTATTTTTGAAACTAATTGAACAAGCTATTATTGGTAAATACTATTTTTTACATAGGTTTCAAGAACTGTAAAAAAATATACAAGTTCGAACAACATTGTTTGTATTTGTGATGAAATGAAGTAGATATGTAACGATAAACACCCACACACACATACACATACACACACACACACACACACATACACACACACTGCAGATAGTAAAACAGGACCATACATACCTAAACAAGAAATACACACCTCATGCAGGGGTGAGTAGTGAAAGCAGGACCATACATAGCCTTAAGAAGAAATACTACACCTCATGGAGCAGGGAAAGAGTGGACCTAGCAGAGACCGGCGAAGAGGAGGGGCCAGGAGTTGTGAATCGACCCCTGCAAACCACAAACAGGTGAGTACAAATAGATGAGTACACACACATCATGTAATCATTCGAATATCGTGAGTTATATCTTGAGAGAAAAAGTCTAAAGAAAAAGGAACACAGCGGGAATATCTTTGCTCGTGTATCTGCAAATCTAACGAATCAAAATGGCGTCCATACGAGAATAGCGGAGAAAACACAAAGGCCGTAGAGCTAGCTCCCCTCAAGGGAGGTTCCTTGATGCTGGTGAGGGGCTCTTGATCTAGGAAATTGGATCTGTGCTCCAGTTTCCTGAATTGAGCCTGAATATCTTCCATCTCCCCCATATGCGCTGTATAACCCTATGGGTTTAGCGCTTCTCTGTGATTAAAATAAATAATAATAAAGAGCTAGCTTAAATTATCTTGATAAATGAGACGCTGTTGCAACACCTGGGTAACTTTATTCCGGATAAAGATACCCGATTCTTGCAAAAGTGTCTCATTTATCAACGTGTCGGTTTAGTAAAAAATTTATTCAAATAACTTCACAGGGCTCCATACAGGGCGAAACGTTGCTTCAGTAAGAGCTTGTTCTGGAACTGTGTATTTCTTAACAGATAGACAGTCGCGTCCTAGCTCGCGGACGGACGCAGACAACCTTTCTCGGACGCGACAACCCCCGTGTAAGCTAACTTTGATGATAAACACCCGCTGTCCTGACCAACTACCATTATTAATCACACTCCCTACCAACAGCCATTTGCCAATTTATGAAAGATGGGCGATCGAATGAGAAAAGTTTGCTAATAGAAGCCGGAGGAGACTAATCAGACCCTGAATCTTCTCCCGTGTGATGTCATGCAGACGGACAGCAATATAAGCTCGGATTCTCCCGTATGTTTTTATACGGGCAGAAGACGACACACACACTCCCCCGTGTTTACCATGTTAAATTCTTTCATTATGTTTTTGACATATAACTTTGAAAATCAAAGGAATTCATTTACTGAAATTCGCTAAATGGGTGGAAAAAAAAATCACCACGAAGCACATTTAACCAAATAATTTTAAATGGTTATTAATTTTATTTACCGCATGAATAAATCTTTACTGCAAGTCATTTTCTTTATTGCAAGACATACCTTATTGCAAGACTCCTTTTCTTTAGTCGAATGGTCTTTATTGCAAGACCCATTTTTTTGTTTCAAATTATTTTCTTTACTCGAAGAACTCATTTCATTTTCTCATGAGACATTTTATTTACAGCAAGTCATTTTCTTTATTACATGAGACACATTATCTATAGCAAATCATTTTCTTTACTGCATGACACATTGATAGCAAAGTAATTTTCTCTTCTTGCAAATCATTTTAGTTATTGCAACAGGCATTTCCCCTGATTAATCTCTAAGCAGTTAGAGACAGGCTTAGATTGCTTTTTATCGATGCTAGTAATTTATTAGCCAATATACAACTAGAACACGACACTATTGTGGACTAATGTACACAGCAACGAGCTTGATAAATGACAAGAATTCTCTAGTAAAACGATTAATAAAGGAGATCAGGTGACAAGCTGAACTAAACTTTGTAATGAGACTTTCCAAATGTGGTTCTAATATGAGAGAGGGAGAGAGAGAGAGAGAGAGAGAAAGAGAGGGTGGGAGAGAGAGAGAGAGAAGGAGAGGGAGGGAGAGAGAGAGAGAGAGAGAGTGAGAGAGTCTTCATAAGTCGTACCTACACCGTAACTAAAGTAATAATTTTACAGGAAATATTAAAAATAAAATTTCTGATCACCCTACGCGGTTGGAGGCGGCTGGAGTCCTAAAAAAAAAAAGTCAGTAAAACAACAATAACAACAACAACAACAATAATAATAATAATAATAATAATAATCGGGTACAAAATAGCCTCGCCACATACCACAATAGACACAGATAGACTGCCCCGTTGCCATAATAGACACGGCCATAATAAGCCAATCACGAGAGGTGTGCTGGCACGCAATAGACTTGAGTGTCCCGGTCATTACCATTCTTCAAGCAAAGGAACCCGGACGCGTGCTGCAGCGTACTTAGGGGTGAGAGGAAAGGGGTAGCAGGTGACGGGTGTGCATAATTTGATGGTGGAAGATGAGATGTGTTAATGGAGATGAAATTCGCAGGTGATCTCCCAGTGCAGGTGTTGCACGGGAGATCACCCAGTCCTGTGTAGGTGTTGCACTGGAGTTTGTCATGCAAGGCACCTGTAACGTATAGGAGATGAAGACTGTTTTCTTGGTGGTGTGCATGTAGCCAGCTACTTTTAGTCCTCTTACTGCTCCTCCTCTTCCTCCTCTTCCTTTTCTCCATTTCCCTCCGCCTCCTCCTCCTCCTCCATCTACTCTACCTCTACTCATTCCCAGATTTTCCTTGATCCTCTTCTCTCTCCCATCTTGTCGCCTTCGTCTTCTCGTCTTCTTCATCTCTTTTACTCCATCTCTTTTCTATTTCTCTCTCTTTCTTCTCTACATATATTACCCCACACTCGCCATGAGATAAATTATATGAGAAGTCAATCTGGCAAAATCATACATACATACAATACATACATACATACATACATATATATATATATATATATATATAATATAATAATACTATATATATATATATATATAATATATATATATATATATGTATATACATATATACATAACTGATATTCATACTTGCCTAAATATATGCAGACAGTCTCGTAATATGTGTGTACACTCAAAGTCAGGATGCAACACAAGTTTCAAACTAATGTAATTTTTACTCTGGCCGCCACGACAGCTGCACAAAACCACTTCTGCATATTTCATAAACTAATGAAAAATATGGATCGATGTTGGACGAGACTTCAAAAGCCAGAATGTTATATGAAATTCGTGATTGTGCGACTTTTGCTCGATGGAGAGAGAGAGAGAGAGAGAGAGAGAGATAGAGAGAGAGATAGATAGATAGAGAGATAGATAGAGAGAGAGAGAGAGAGAGAGAGAGAGAGAGAGAGAGAGAGAGAGAGAGAGAGAGAGAGAGAGAGAGAGAGAGAGAGAGAGAGAGAGAGAGAGAGAGAGAGAGAGAGGGAACAGGTGAGACCTAGTAACTACCTCTCTCTCTCTCTCTCTCTCTCTATCTTAAATAACGGTAACACTTGTAGAATTAGAACGTCAAGATTTAGATAAGAACTACCTATCCTATGTTCAATCTGATAAATGATTTAAATAGCAAGATTAAGATGTCCTTACCATCCTAAAACAAGTCCTTTCAGTAGAAGTACCGAAGTACCTGCATGCTAATGAAGGGCTCTTGATCCGAGGAGGTAAGGTCATCCCTTTCATGGATCAAACCTAATCTCAAAACATCCCATTCACGTTAGTTTTCAATGTTGGAAAGTATCTCTAGACACAATGTTCTTTTGTTTTACTAAATAGATGTGTTGCATGGTGACGTAGCAGACGTGGCTGACACACATAGCTTGAGGTAAATGGTCTTGTGAGACCAGTTTCAGAGGAGTAAATGTGGATGATAGTGATAATAATATGAATAATAATAATTGCAATAAAAATAATAGCACCGATAATAATAATAATAATAATAATAATAATAATAAGTTCGGTGCAGGTAATATGCAAGACACGTGATCCAAACTTAATTCACGTCACACGGATGACGGGGAACTTGTCCGGGTCATTAAGTTAAGAAATTAAGAAAGTTATAAGGGCAAAATTAAGTTAGGGGGGTGGGGAGAATGTTAAGGTGAGTTAGTAGGAGGGAACAGCAGCTACCTGGCTCTGACCTAGCCGGATATGATTGAGAAATATTAATGATGATAATAATGATGAAAAATCATTATATATTTCTGCTTCTCCATCTTCTTCTTCTTCTTCTTCTTCTTCTTCTTCTTCTTCATTTATTGTTGTTGTTGGTGTTGTTGTTGCTGCTGTTGTTATGGTTGTTGTTGCTGTTGTTCTTTTTCTTCTGTCAGCGGTAGTAGTAGTAGTACTAGCAGGAGTAGTAGTAGTAGTAACAGCAGTAGTAGTAGCTGAAGTGGTAATAGTAGTTTAAAGCAAGAATTAGTAATAACCGCCACAATCACTACAACAACAGCCACAGCAACCACCACCACCACCACAACAACAACAACAGCAACCCCATCTACCACCATACTTGCAATAACACCAACACCCATTTTTTTCCAACCAAATTTATATATGCCACCGAAAACCCCAGGATGGTAAAGAACTTCCCCCATTAAACTCCCACATATAACTTTTCGTGGAACTTCGTAAAAAAAAAAAAGCGGAGCTTTTATCCTCACATTGGCACAGTGGTTAATGTATATCATAAAGATGGCGGCACGATAACGAGGCCACCGTTACTACAGAACCGCAAATCGATGTCGTAACTCTGACTGCTACACAGTGTGGCTTTTAAGATTATGAAAGTTTTTTTTGGTGGAGAGAGCTTACTTCTAGAGGGAAGGGGGTGTTGTGATGGTTTTCTAAAGGGTCTGGGTCTGAGGACTTAGAGTTAATGTCTCCTAAATAAAAGAAAAAAAAATCACAATACCATGATTTTGTAAACAGTCCAAGTTTGATCCGAACGTTGTCGTAAGGTTCTCTCTCCTATGTGAGGGCTGTGTATTGTCTCAATCCATGGAACAAATTCGATAACTTTTGGTTCTTCCAAGAGATGAATCAGCGAGATCCCTTTGCTTTTCGATCCTTGACTCAAACACCTAGATAATAAACGCTATTCCTTAATCTAGACAGAAGTAGATAGTTCTTCTCAGCAGACAGCCTCGGTGTGAACTCCCAGGTACTCTATTATCTGTCTTTTTCCATATTCTTCAATGTACCGTCCGTATATAATTAAACCATAATAAAAATTCCAGGATAGACCCAAACGTCGTCTCAATTGTTACACCTTAATATTGTGACTCGAGTTCCACTTCTTTGCATAATTTCCCCTTAAGTTTTTTGATGTATAAGGCATGTTCAGAACCTGAATATCTTCATTTACGACGACATATCGCCAGCCATCGGCTCTTCCAATCTCCAATAGACAATGAAGAAAAACGCACAATACCAGCCTGATCACAGACCGAGTCGCTGGGGCGTTGACGACCCGAAACTCTCCAGGTATACTCCAGGTATACACAAATAACTCGCAGACAGAAGAGAGAACTTTACGACGACGTCACAAAGTCACAGTGTGACCGAAACACCTCGTAAGCTTCTCTCTCTCCAATAATCTCTCTATTGAATTGAAAAATCCACTGGTTGACGAAGAGTCTTAATGAAGACACTCACTCGTTTCAGTCATCAACTTCTCGGTGTGGAATGCCATTAATGTCTTAACTTATTGATATTTAAGTTGTTACATAGAGTTTTCGGGTTTTATACGGGAATACAGACTTATGCCACAGGCTGATGTTTCTCCAGTGATGCAAAGTTATTATAACCCATTGGAAAGATTAATTTCTATAAATGCATTTTTTTTAGTTATTAGAGGAAGAATATTGATTTTGTTTTTTGAATTCAAGTGTAGCACTTGAGAGTATATTAATGATAATTATGATTGCAATAATAGTAATAATAATAATAATAATAATAATAATAATAATAATAATAATAATAATAATAATAATAATAATATAATAATAATAATTAATATAATATATAATAATAATAATAATAATAAAATAATAAATAATAATATAATTATTATTATTATTATTATTATTAATTATTATTATTATTAATTATCATTATTATTATGATTTCTTCCCACTACCAATATAATCACTCCATCCCCACTATCCCCTCCTATCACTACCAGTA
>NC_069459.1:22757729-22770229 GCF_026875155.1 Cherax quadricarinatus | reverse complement strand
GGATGAGGAAGGAGGAGAGAGAATGTGGGGTAGGAGATAGGATTGAGGGGATGGTGAGGTGACTGAGACAAAGGGTGAGGGAGAGAGATGTAGAAGAAGAGAGTAGAGATGAGGTGTGCGGGGAGGTGGAGGGATGGGAGGTGTGTGGTGGAGGTGAAGGGGTGTGTGGGTGGGAGAGTGTGGAGCGAGGTGCACTATGAGGAGTACGTGGGGAGAGGTGGGGGGGGGGATGAGAGGGCGGTGTAGAAGGGAACAGGATGAGAGTGGGAGGGATGTGTGGAGGCAAGTGAGTGGGAGAGAGTGGGGAGAGAGAGAGGAGAGAGGGAGAGAGAAGAGAGAGAGAGTGGAGAGGGAGAGGAGGGGGAGAGAGAGAGAGAGAGAAGAGAGAGAGAGAGAAGGAAAGAGAGGTGAGAGAGAGAGAGAGAGAGAAGGAGAGGAGAGAGAGAGAGAGAGAGAGGAGAGAGAGAGAGAGAGAGGAGAGAGGGAGAAGAGAGAGAGAGAGAGAGAGAGAGAGAGAGAGGGAGAGATTACACTCTTCAACCTGGTTTCCTCATGCATACTTAAGAACATCACGGACAAAAAAAAATATGCCTACCCTAATCTCCTCACGAATCCATTGGCAGTTGTAATACTGCCCTCAGTTGGGAAGTTCATGGTTAGCATGCTTCCCTCTCCTTCTCTTTCTCCCCACCTTCCTCTCTCTCTCTCTACTCTTTCTCTCCTCTCTCTCTCTACATCTTCTCTCTTCTACAAGAGGGTTTATATGAAGTTAGGTTAAGGATTGTTAACTTTATTTACACGAGAAAAGCTGTTACACTACATATGATCTCTCTCATCTCTCTCTTACTCTCTGTCTCTCTATCTCGTCTCTCTCTTCTCTCTCTCTCTCTCTCGCTCGTCTCTCACTCTCTCTACCTCTCTCTCTCTCATCTCTCTCTCTCTCTCTCTCTCACACCCCTTCCTTTGTGGGTTGGGCGCCTCTGCCACCGAGGTAATGAATATCTACAGTGATTCCTTTCCACATGCTTACCCTTCCAATCCTCTTTCCTTAATCAGAATCTGTCGCATTGATGATAGTCCCTGTGTGTGTGTGTGTGTGTGTGTGTGTGTGTGTGTGTGGTGTGTGTGTGTGTGTGTGTGTGTGTGTATTGTCATGGTTACACAGCATCAACAGAGACGACGCTCATTCCTAACACTGTTTGTCTCCACCACCACCACCACTACCACCACCACCACCACCACCACCACCACCACCACCATCATCACCACTACTACCACCACCATCACCACCACCACCACCACCACACCACCACCACCACCACCACCACTACCACCATCATCATTCCCTACCTCCTTCCTTAAACCCCCATTCCCACCTTCCCTCTATTACAAAACATCTAAGTAAATATTTACAGTAGGACGTCTATCCCTGCTATATTAACCTAGCGTGTTTGATATATTTTCATGCCATAGGTGAGATTAACGGTATTTACCTCCCTATACCCCTATAATTTACAGATTGTACTGTGTACATTATTAGCGTGTTGACATGTAATTGTATTTGTAATGAAACATGTCTAACGACGTACATAAGTGACTAACACATAGAAAAGAATATAGCAGCCCACTGTTATAATGCATCCAATTATTATATTAATAAAAGTCTTGTAACGAGATTAACTGCATTATATATCTTTAAGTATATAATGATTCTACATTGTTATCTACTAATATATGTATCTGGTTAAAAATTTATTATGTCATCGTAATTCCTCTACTATCCTTCCTTCCTGTGTTTAATAATATATTTTCTCTTGCTTCATTCTGAAATACTGGAGAAATCTTGGTAAAAATTCGTCTTCTGGTGGGCACGAGTTAGACAATTCCCAAGTGACAGTAACTCCAGCGCTGCTTTGGAATGAGACCCCCTTAAGCAATAAACCCTTATATAATCTTGATTTAGTGTTTTATAGTCCATCCGCGAAGTCTGCTTTTTTTACTGCCAATATATCGAGCAAGCCAAGTGGTGTTTCCTAGTCGTTAGGTGGGAAAAATCGCCCTCAAAAATGGGTCGTTTCAGCTAAGTGCTCTTTAAATATACAACTGTAAATAGTTGGATTTTCTGGTCAGCTAATGGATATTTATGTGAGTATAAACAGGCAAAACCCTTAGTTTCTTGCTCGATCTTCTGTTAAAATGTTTCTTGGTAGTGTTGATAGTTAAAGTTATGGTGGTGCTTCTAGTTATAATAATGATAATAAAAATAATAATAATAATAATAATAATAATAATAATAATAATAATAATAATAATAATAATATTTTTTATATCAATAATAATTCCTGTTGTATTTTTAAATATTCAGGTTTATTTTGTGTCAAGAATTGCAGAGGCAAAATATCATATATTTGAGTAGTGGTTCTGAAAGGTGTATAATCTTTCTTTATTTACTCTAGAGTCTACTTAAATTCCTATGTTAAGGGGTTTTCTAGACTGGTGATACATAGGTTACAGGCAGCCTTAATGACCCTGGTATAGGTAAATGTTTAATCTCTAGAATTGTTCATTCCTCGTTCCTTTCTAATCTTCCCAATCAATTGCTTCTCCATTAAGCATTCAATCTCCACTTCCGCCACCTTCCATTTCTCTCCCCTGCTAAATTCCTATCCTGTCTCCCACCTCCACCCTCCAGCTTTCATTATTCCCTCCCTCCTTCATCCTCTCAACCTCTTCTACTTCCCTCCTCACCTCCCTTTAACCCCTTACTCTCAACCTCTTTCAGCGACTGCCACACGCCATCTTATTCCTCGTTTCTGAAACCCCAACACCACCCCCTTCGATACCTATACCCATCCAACCTACCCCATCACTGTACATGAAAAACAACAACCAAGAAAAAGAACTTTGATGAAGAGATATAACAAGTTTGATGGTCTAATCAACTTTTCCCTGGCTTACACTGTGATTTCAATTTTCCAAAGTCACACCGTCAGCTATATTCCCCCGGCAAACTTTGATTAAAAGGCAAACTAGTTTAAGACACTCTAAGTCGCCTCCGTAAAATTCTATACTGGGGATTTTCTATAGCCAGAGAGTAGCTTCAGCACCGTAAACTGTATCTGCATTAGAGACGCGTGGTTAGTTAATTTGTTTTAAAGCCCATTGCCTTCACTAGGGTCCATAACTCTACCTGTAACCAATTCTCCACCAGTTAAGAATATTTTACTCCTTAAACTAGAAATTAAGACAAACTCACAGCGTATATACAATGAGAGACATACACTTCTCTGTGTATATACACTGAGAGATATACACCTCTGGTTGTATATATCCTTGCTCTCTCGGTAGAGCAAACACCCATATTCTGAACGTATTTGCTTGAAATTCTTCATTTTTTTCTGCAACACTGCAAGCTTCTCATATGTTGATTGCAACACGAAAGGCCTAGAGTTATCATTCAACTTTCCCCGCGGTTGCTCTGCATTTTGTATCGCTTCTTAGCGATTATTGCGTAATATATATATGTCGTCCTCCATGGGAAAGTGAAACAGAATTCTTCCTCCGTAAGCCATGCGTGTTGTAAGAGGCGACTAAAATGCCGGGAGCAAAGGGCTAGTGACCCCTTCTCCTGTATAAATTACTCAATTTAAAAAGAGAAACTTTTGTTTTTCTTTTTGGGCCACCCCGCCTCGGTGGGATACGGCCGGTTCGTTGAAAGAAAGAAGAATATATATGTCGTGCCGAATAGGTAGAACTTGCTTTTTTGGCTTAAATAGCAACGCTCTTCTTGCCGAATAAGGCAAGCAAAAATTTGTACATGCAATAATTTCGCAAAAATCATTCTGAACCTAGCGATAACAATGTATTTCACTGTGTTTGTTTATTATTAAATTATTGCAAACTTAACTAAAGTATATTTAGTTGGATTAAGCTAAATGAAATTACGCTTCATATAATAAGGTTAGATAAGTTTTCTTAGGTTCTTTTGGTACAAAATTATTTTTTACATTAACATAATTGAAAAAAATATATATCTTTAAACGTGTAAGAGAAAATTTTAGAAAGGACTTAATTTTAAATGAGTTCGTGCTAACTGACCAATTGTAAATTGACAAATTGTAAATTGACAAATTGTAAATTGACAAGTTGTAAATTGACAAATTGTGAATTGACAAATTGTAAATTGACAAATTGTAATTGTATATCCAGATATGCTCCTGATAACACTTTTGGAGCCTATTTCATAGGCCTTTTGTGTATCCACATGCCTTTATGTCACAATCCACAGGATGGATATCAACTGCACAATAAACCAGCCGCTTCGGAGGTAAAATATTTACCTGCATAAATAAAATGACTTCAATAACTAAAATACGATAGCAATTACATTACCATATTAACTAAAATAACTACAATGCCACAAAAAAATTAAATATTCCAAGTAACTACAATAGCACAATAACTGAAACAAATGCAATATCTACAATACCTACGTTAATCATATTAACTACAATAACTGCAATAGCCTTAAAAATAATCCCGGTTTATTCTAATTACATTAAAAGCTCGAGAAAAATCTTAATAAATGAATAATATTAGTGTATTCTAAAGTTTGTTAAAAAGTTTATTTGCTGAGAACTTTTGTTGGTTCACTGGTTGTTGTTCTCTTCTTTCTCTGCTACTGTTTCCTACTCCTCTTTCTCCTCTTCTTCTTTCTTTCTCTCTCTTCCTCCTCCTCGTAAGCCCATTTTCTTCCTGCCTTCTTCCATCCCCCCTTCTTATATTCCTTTCCTCTCGCATTTTTTCTCGGAGGACTCTACATCTTTCCCTCTTTTCCTTTACTCTACATCTCCATTCTTTCTACCTTCCATCGACTCCCTTTCCCTCTCTCTCTCTCTCCTCTCTCTCTCTCTCTCTCTCTCTCTCTCTCTCTCTCTCTCTCTCTCTCTATTCTATTCTATCTTCTCTCTAATCTATTCTATCTATCTATTTTTTTCTATCTCTTTCTCTCCCTCTCTTCCATCCTTCAATCCCTATCTTCATCCGGTTTCTTCCCTCTCCTCTCTGTTTACCTTCCTTTTCTCCAATTGCACTTTCTTCTCCCTCTTCTTTTCCTATCTTCTCCTTTCTCCTTTCTCTGTCTCTCCGATACCATTTCCCTCTCCCCTCCTTCTCCATCTCCTCTTTTACTCTCCTAACTTTCCCCTCCTCCCATCCATTTCCCCTCTCTTTTCTCTCTCCACTCCATTTCCATTCACTCTCCTCTCTCTCTTCCTTCCATACAGTCCCTTCACTCCATCTCTCCCCACTCTCTTCTCTCTCCCCCCCCCCCCTTTTTTTTTTTTTTTTTTTTTTTTTACACAGGGTTTGACAAGGTTAAGGATTCCTAGTTTTATTGACAAGCTATTTACAGGTTAAGGATTCCTAACTTTATTGACAAGCTAAGAGCTGTTACATACATCAGCTCATTTGAAAGCATTTTTATTGTTATGAGACATGCAAGTAGGGAACAGGATGAAGTTGGAACCATCTATGGGCCAGCATTTTCATTTGATCAACTGACTTTATCTCGATGACATCATTGTGCTGTACGAATGTGTTCCATACTCGAGTAATCCTGGGTATATATGATATCAGATGGAGTGATGTTCTGGAGAAGGGAACAGCCAGAGCGAAGTTGCTGCTTTCTGCCCGTCTTGTGGTATAGAAACTTGCTTCACGCTGTCCTCGAAGTGGATCCAAGTGTGGTACTTTGACAATATTGGCCTTGTACATAACAATAAGGCCACCCACATCCCTCCTGTGTTGAAGGCTCTGCTGAAATGACAGATCTATCCAGGATGGGTCCAGGCGAGAGATGAGACGTCTTTTCTCTGTTCTCTACTCTGTCAAGCAGTCGCAGATGAGAGGGGGGGGGCAGGCAAACCAAGAAAGTGCGGCATACTCAAGGTGTGAGCGTACTTGTGCTTCGTACAGAATCTTGCAACCCCTACTTTCAAGCAGATGCGAGATACGGCGAAGTGGAGTAAGCTTCCTGGCTGCCTTGTTGGCAAGATATACAACATGGTTCTTCATGGTCAGTTTGGAGTCAAATTTCACACCAAGTATATCAACTTCCCCAGGTACCAACACCCTTCCATTCATGCTTACTACTGCACCGGCATTACCATCATGGTGCCTCTCTCTCCCCACTCTCTTCTCTCTCTCTCTCCTCTCTCTCCCCACTCTCTCTCCCTCCCCACTCTCTTCTCACTCTTTCCCCTCTATCTGTCCCCACACTCTCCAGTTGCCTCCCTCCCCCCCCCCACCATAAAAAATCAAGGATCCCATCTTTTAAAAGTTTCGTGACCTCAGATATAAAACGCAGACTAACACTAGGAAAAACCTTCTGCAATTTTCCTGGTATTTCAACTGTCCTCTTCAGTTGTGTTGAATTAAGTGGGATTTTATATGAATATTTCTTGAGAGCGAGAGAGAGAGAGACCAAGTCCCAAAACTTAGGTTCAATAGTAATAATTATAATACTAATACTACTACTACTACTACTAGTAATAATAATAATAATAATAATATTATTATTATTATTGTTATCATTATTATTATTATTATTATTATTATTATTATTTTAATACTTGGCTATATTTTGGAGCAAAAATAAGTATAATCATTGTTGCAACCCCTGAATGGTTTGCAATGATTATTATGTATATATATAATTATTATCTTTTCATATAATTTTATACTGCTTATATTTGCGATAATAGCTAAATCGTGAATATATTGCTTTATAATATTATTTGACGTAGTTATGTTGTTAGGTAGGATGTTATATATTATGTGCTCAGTTCAAGTCTTGATTGTCTAACTACTGTAATTATCGCTTGTGGCTCGTTAGACTGCCGGCTTCTGTTTCTGAGCAGCAGCTGTCCACGGAGCTATCACGTGATCGAGGGGGGTGTCCTCACCTCACCTGAAGTATTCAGTCTGGTCTAGACTCTCTTGGTGGTTGGACAGATTGTCTGTCTCATTATTCTTGTTAGTTCTGTGAGACTCTGTTCACAGAACATTGTATAGACTTAGTGATTTTCGACGTTGTACTGAGGTTGTGTGTCGCTTAGACACTCTGAGTAACTCAGGTCCTGAGCTTTAGCTTCTGACCTAACTTGTACTGGTATCTGTGTACTGTCACAGTCGGGGATTTTCTTATGATGAACTGAGATTCAGTAGTATGGGAGTTTTGTGACTTTTGTGAAGGATCGGCAGATGGTCCCTACTTAGTGTCGTTATATTATCTCCTTGTTCCTGATTCTGTGTCGCAGTTGCTTGTTATATTGCTATTGGGCTTAGCATTCCTGTTGTTGTTGTTCAAGCAGACTGTTCTGATTGCCAGTTGGTCAAGAAGTTAGTTTATTTGAGGACTTTGTCATTCACTTGTTTAAGTCTAGTCGAGTCTTGAGACATAGCGAACTACTTAGAGCATTTACATACACACAAACTTACTTGTACATACTTGTAATATCTTATTAAATGTTAATGTACCAGACGGTACTTAAGAATTATAAATGTGATATGTGCTTTCAGCACAATAATATTGTACTCGAGAGAAGTGATATTATTTTGATTACTGGGATTAATTTAATTTAATTTAATTTGATAATATACCTCTAAACTTAATAAATTTATTAAATTTTAATTTCTCTAGTTAGTAACCTACCAGTTGTAATCCTGAAGCACTATTGAATAATACTGAATTTTAATGGATAATTGGACAAGGATACTGACTACTTGTTACGAAAACCCAGTAACAGGCTGGATGCTAGAAGGGCAGTCCTTTCTAGTATTCACTGGAGATCTCTAAGCTTTTAGAATCGCGTTTTTTGTAACAATCATCTACACATTAAGATATTTTTTCTAGGCCAGCGAATCTTGGAATGAAGGTTTTCAGTTACCAAGAAAACAGAATAAAGAAAAAGTGAATGAAACAGAGAATGGCAGAAGTATTTAATAAAGATAATAAAGAGTGAGGAGGGGGGGATAAGAAAAAACGAAAGAAGTGACAGTAAATTGAGTCAGAATATGAGAACGAACAGAAGGATAAATTAGAGGACTGATAATGAAGGGAGTAAAGATAAAGAGAGGGAATGGGGGAATGAATTGTGTTGAAGGGAGAGTGGGTAAGGGGAAAAGGAAGGGAGGGGGGTTAAGGGTAACCCTTGGTGTTATCTGGCTCAGAGGATAATTAGTCATAACACCTCGCTGCTCGCCCTCAGTATTTAGTCTTGAATGTCGCTAATAATGTCAGAGTGAGGGGGAGACAAGCCGCTTTACGAGGTCCCCCCTCCCCCCTCTCCCTCTCTCTCTCTCTCTCTCCTCTCTCTCTCTCTCTCTCTCTCTCTCTCTCTCTCTCTCTCTCTCTGTCTCTCCTGGGAAGACAGTGACTGAATGAATCATGGCAAAAGTTTTTTCTTTTTTTTTTCGGGTCACCTTACCTCGGTGGGAGATGACCGGTGTGTTTTCACACGCACACACAACACACACACACACACACACACACACACACACACACACACACACACAACACACACACACACACACACACTCACACTCACACTCACACACACACACACACACTTAAAACACACACACAACACACACACACACACACACACACACACACACACACACACAACGCACACACACAAATAACCCGCATGTTGCAACCCTGAATGGGTTACAATGATTATTTATATATATATATATTATATATATATATTATATATATAATATATATATATATATATAAAATAATATATATATATATATATATATATAATAATATATATATAAATGTATATTAATGTATATTATTTATATTGCTTATATTTGCGATAATAGCTAAATCGCAAATGTATTGCCTTATATTGTTATTTGACGTAGCTTATGGTGTGAGGTAGGATGTTACATATTTAAGTGCTCAGTTCAAGTCTTGATTGTCAAACTACTGTAATTATCGCTTGTCGCTCGTTATACTGCCGGTTTCTGAGCTGTGCTGTCCACGGGGCTATCACGTGATCGAGGGGGGGTGTCCTCACCTCTCGTGAAGTATTCAGTCTGCTCTAGACTCGCTTGGTGGTTGGACAGATTGTCTGTCTCATTATTCTTGTTAGTTCTGTAGAACTCTGTTCACAGAACATTGTATAGACTTCGTGATTTTCGACGTTGTACTGAGGTTGTGTGTCACATAGACACTCTGAGCATCTCAGGTCCTTAGCTATAGCTTCTGACCTAATTTTGTACTGGTTTCTGTGTATTGTCACAGTCGGGTTTTTCCTATGCTGAACTTAGATTCAGTAGTATGGGAGTTTTGTAACTTTTGTGGTCCCTACTTAGTGTCGTTATATTATCTCCTTGATCCTGATTGTGTCGCAGTCGCTTGTTATATGGCTATTGGGCTTAGCATTCTTTTCATTGTTCAAGCAGACTGTTCTGGTTGGCAGTTGGTCAAGAAGTTAGTTTATGTGAGGACTTTGTCAGTCACTTGTTTAAGTCTAGTCGAGTCGTGAGACATAGTGAACTACTTAGAGCACTTACACACATACACAAACTTACTTGTACATATCTGTAATATCTTATTAAATGTTAATGTACCAGACGGTACTTAAGAATTATAAATGTGATATGTGCTTCCAGCACAATACTACTGTACACGAGAGAAGTGATTAATATTATTTTGATTACTGTGATTAATTTAATTTAATTTGATTTACGCCTAGACAACTTAATAAATTTATTAAATTTTAATTTCTCTAGTTAGTAGCCTACCAGTTGTAATCCTGAAGCACTATTGAATCATACTGAATTTTAATGGATAATTGGACAAGGATACTGACTAATTGTTACGAAAACCCAGTAACAGGCTGGATGCTAGAAGGGCAGTCCTTTCTAGTATTCACTGGAGATCTCTAAGCTTTTAGAATCGCGTTTTTTGTAACACCGCATATAGAAGAGAGAAATGACGACGTTTCGGCCCGACTTGGACCATTTACAAAGTCACACGGGTTATTTGTGAGTCGTTTCAATCACGGTATTGTGCCTTTTTTGTTATTTACAAAACACACACTCACACACTCTCTCTCTCTCTCTCACACACACACACACACACACACACACACACACACACACACACACACACACACACACACACACACACACACACACACAAAGCACAGACTCACACACACACACATTCACACACTGATAGAACAGGCCTAGTGTCTAATCGACATGTACCTAGGACAAAATGGTAACTAACGTAAGGGACACTGCGTGCGCGAGTCACAACTTTAGTGCTCGGCGAATATAAGTGTTTTTGAGGGCTACCCAAGGGTACTGCAGGGGTCATTAAGTGTGTCAGGGTTGTGAACAACCCTTGAAGCGATTTACAAGTTGCCCTGAGCCACGTAAGTGTGGGGAGAGCCACAATTTTATAAGTGAACTGGAAAGTGATATCTGTTGGCGAAGTCAGAGTGGGTAGGCCTAGTGTGTTCCAGGCAACGTTGCCACATGTCACCCAAGAAAGTTAATAATGTGAAATGAATATGTGCCAGTGAAAGAAATACAGTGAATAGGTGTATTATATATCGACAAGAAACGGAAGTGGATATACGCTAGGACATCGCATCGAGCTGGACAATCTACAGGCTGCTACAGGCTGCTTCGCAAGTATCTCACCTCTGCATCATTTTACATTCCCTGTGATTATATTAGTAATCCTGGGATTAATCGGGGAAAATAGGTATAATGAGGTGTGAAATCCCCTTCTTTTGGGGCATTTATTATCGAAAAGGAATCACTTACGTCCTTAGTGATGTGAGAGTGAGAGAGGGTGGGAGGGAGGGGATGGGAATATGAAAGAGTGTGAGAGAGTTTTAGAGTAAATGTAGGACTGTGAGAAACTGTGACAGAAAATGTGAGTGTGAAAGTGAATGTGAGTAAATGTGAGAGAACGTGAGTGTGTGAAAGAGGACGAGAGAATAAAGATAGTGAAGGCGTAAAAGATAGTGAAGGTGTGAGAGTGTGTGGAAGAGTGTCAGTGTGAGAGAGTTTGATGGAGTGTCAGTGTATTATTGATTTTATCTTCAATACACTATAACTGTCTCATTTCTCATTCCCTTCCTTTGTATGTTTCCATCCCTTCCCCCTTACCTTCCTATCCCAGTTCTGCTTATTCTCTCACGGGTCAACCCTCAGTATCCATTACAAAACTGGGCAGCAAAATAGGCAAAAAGATCACTATTTAACACCCTATTATAACAGGGCATTGATGTTGTGATTGATGAGACCTATTATTTTGCTCCCGTAAATATTTCCTTGAAAAATATTATAGCCGTTATCTTCCCTCAGCTAATTTACAGGCTAAGAGCTGTTATCCTACCTCAGCTAATATACAAGCTAAAAACTGTTATTATGCCGCAGCTCATTTACAGGCTGAGAATTATCTTACCTCATCTAATTTCAAAATTCAGCTCAATCTACTGTATTTTCTCTCCCCTTCGGATATTTGCTTCGGAGAGCTGACCGATATCTGAGTGATACGAACGCAGTATTGCCTGATGTCCATGACTTCTCTAAACACATGTATAATCTTCAATGACCCAGCGTTACCGTACTAACTTCCCGCTATATCCTCGAAATACTAACCACATCATTTAGCCTAATACCATCTAAACCACACCACCTAAACCGCACCACATTCTCGTCACCAAACAACTATTTTTGCTCCTGTCATCTTCCCACCACCTATTTCACCTCCCCCACCAACAGTTGTAGCCACTGACCACTAAACAAGTGACACCGTTCTGGATTCTTCAGATCCCAAGAGCTTCCCGCCTCACACGGGAATAATACCACCATCTGAGAGAGATGGATGGCGTGGGATAAGATGGATAGCGTGGGACAGTCCCCAGCTAGTTACAAAGATACATCACGACCACAACAAGGTGGGTTCCCTCCCAAACGGAATGTGGCGGTGAAGATAATGTACACAGAGTGAAACGTTGCATGTCGTTACATCAATAAATTTTCCTGCACGCAAACGAAATTTAATGGGGACCAGATCAATTAGAATGTGATAGATATGTGGGGCTGCGGGCCACCAACAGCAACAGACTGGTCGACTAGGCAAACACCAGAACAGCCTGGTCCATGGCCTGGCTCCAGGAGTAGTAAAACTCACGGAACTCATCAAAGGTATACTATCAAAGCTCTAAGATGCATCAGCCATTAACAATGAACCAGTTCAGAAGAGGTAAACTGAAATTTATTTAACGTGGTTTACCGAGAATAGAAAATTCCCACTGCTCCATACATAACTTTAATTCCATTCTACTAACTATAATTCTATTCTCCATCGTCGTCATATTTTTGGCACCATATTTTGAACGCTAGAAGTTACACCACCGAGAATTTTGGAAGTTATCCCAGCCATTCTAGGAGGATGG
>NC_069459.1:22737729-22755229 GCF_026875155.1 Cherax quadricarinatus | reverse complement strand
GATTTTGTGGGCTGCTTCTCAACATAACACTGAGGACGCTGCCAAATCATAACAGAGATATTATATACATCCTGCAGGACCACCCAATCCTACAAGAATATGTTTATGCAAGACAAGCCACGGGGGAGGGGAGTGGAAATTTTTAGCTCAAGTACTTTCACACTTCTCAGTGCGTCATCAGGAGCTATGCAATGATTTTTTGCATATATATATATATATATATATATATATATATATATATATATATATATAATATATATATATATATATATATATATATATATATATATATATATATATATACATACATGCATACATACATACATACATGCATACATACATACATACATACATACATACATACATACATAGTAGCGATCAGTGAAGAGGCGGGGCCAGGAGCTCGGACTCGACCCCCGCAACCTCAACTAGGTGAGTACTAGGTGAGTACATACATACATACATAAATACATACAAACTTTCATAAATACATACATACAACGCATAAATGGATTACTAAAACACTGTGACATATTCTGTGTATCAGGGCAAAATGGACACGTGATTCACTATCTCATATACACACCACACACACACACACACACACACACACACACACACACACACACACACACACACACACACACACACACACACACACACACACACACAGGACGAATGAAGCCAAACTACAAGAAAGGGGACTACACAGGAATGAGGAACTACCTGAACGGGGTTCAGTGGGACAGAGAACTGGCAGGGAAACCAGTTAATGAGATGATGGAATATGTAGCAATAAAATGCAAGGAGGCTGAGGAGAGGTTTGTACCCAAGGGTAACAGGAGTAATGAAAAAGCCAGGATGAGCCCATGGTTTACCCAAAGGTGCAGGGAGGCAAAAACCAAGTGTGCTAGGGAATGGAAGAAATATAGAAGGCAAAGGACCCAGGAGAATAAGGAGAACAGTCGTAGAGCCAGAAATGAATATGCACAGATAAGAAGGGAGGCCCAAAGACAATATGAAAATGACATAGCAGCGAAAGCCAAATCTGACCCGAAAACTGTTGTACAGCCACATCAGGAGGAAAACAACAGTCAAGGACCAGGTAATCAGGCTAAGGAAGGAAGGAGGAGAGACAACAGGAAATGACCGGGAAGTATGTGAAGAACTCAACAAGAGATTCAAAGAAGTGTTCACAGAGGAGACAGAAGGGACTCCAGAAAGACGGAGAGGTGGGGCACACCACCAAGTGCTGGACACAGTGCACACAACCGAGGAAGAAGTGAAGAGGCTTCTGAGTGAGCTAGATACCTCAAAGGCAATGGGGCCAGATAACATCTCCCATGGGTATTGAGAGAGGGAGCAGAGGCGCTATGTGTACCCCTAACAACAATATTCAATACATCTATCGAAACAGGGAGATTGCCTGAGGCATGGAAGACAGCAAATGTAGTCCCAATCTTTAAAAAAGGAGACAGACATGAAGCATTAAACTACAGACCAGTGTCACTGACATGTATATATGCAAAATCATGGGAAGATTATCAGGGGAAGAGTGGTGGAACACCTAGAAAGGGAAAGACTCATAAAAACAGCAGCCAGCTGGTTTCAGGGACGGGGAAAACCTGTGTCCAAAACCTTTTGGAGTTCTATGACATGGTGACAGCAGTAAGACAAGAGAGAAAAGGGGTGGGTGTTGCATTTTCTTGGACCCGCAAAAAGGCTTTACACAGTTCAGAGAACTTTTCCCCCCCCCGATTTAAATTTATAAATTTTGTGGGCGGTTTTCTCAACATAAAACTGGGGAACGTGCCAAATCATAACAGAGATATTATTACATCCTGCGGACCCCCCAAATCCTACAAGAATTTTTTATGAAAGACAAGCCCGGGGGGGGGGGATTTGGAAAATTTTTTGCTCAATCCCTTTTAAACATTCTCAGTGCGTCATCAGGACATGAAAATGTTTTTTTGCATATATATAATATTTTTTTTATTTTAAAATATATAAAATATATAAATATTTAATATTTATATATATATATATTTAAATATCAAAACAACCACCCTGGAATGGGAAATTTCCCAAGCGCTTTCGTGACTACTCCCTTTATAAAGGAACTATGAAAGAAAAAGCTCCAAGGAAGTTTATATAAGGGGTCGGCCCGCACCTCACTATCGGGACCCCCAAAAGGGTTTAAAACACGTGACCGCGGCGAGCCAACGGGAAAAGGCCCTTGGGCCCCAAAAACTCACCCCACAAACAAATTCAAACCCAAGAAATAAAAAATTTTAAAGATTATTTTGTCCAGTGAAATTATTAAATTCTTCCCAAATTCAAATTAATTATAAATGGAAAAAAAATTTTTATATAAACCAAAGGAAAAATTCATATTTTGCCCCAAACGTTTTTTATGAAACAAGTTTTCAAAAAAAATTCCTGTCGACCATGGACTGCTTGATACAAATTTTCTAAACTTTTTGAAAATAAATTTGGGAAAGGGTTAAAAAATCTCTTACATGAAAAAAAATAGAGTTTGGGAAATCTTGCCCATTTTCTTTTGCTATTTTTATGTTTTTTTTAATTTTTAGTTCGAGATTTTTCCCCCAGTTTGACCGTAAAAAATTTTATCGAAAATTTTTTACAAGGAATTTTAAAAGACACATCCATCAGCATTTTGGGGGGAATTCTTTAAAAAATTTTTTTTTTACGTATCGAGTTTTTTTGGAATACAACTTTAATTTTAAAAAAGTCTTAAGAAAAAAAGGGGCTTTCAACCAATTTTTTCCGGGTTTAAGGGAGAACCAACAATTTTTATTTGAATAAGGCTGGTTGCCCCTTTTTTGGATTGAAAAAATTTATTTCTGGAAAATTTTAAAAAGGGTTTTATCAATTACATTTCTTGGGTTTTTTAAATCTTTACCTATTTCAAAATTTTTTTTGGATATTTCCCCTCTCTATAAAACTCAGGACTACAAATTCGAAAAAGTTTCTCAAAAAACTTTGATGGGGAAAACCGGGACATTTTTGGACTCTATTTTGTTGCGGGGAAATTTAATAGTGGACTTGGGAACGTTATTGTAGGTTTTCTGTAAATTTTAAATTTGAATTCTTTTTTCCCCTTAATAATTAAAAAAATCTAGAAAAGGCAATGAGTTATTTTCTTCAAACTCAACAGTAAAGTTTATTAATGGGCAAAGCTTTTAAAATTTTTCCGGGAAAGGGTGTAATGTTTTAAAAATACCCAAAAAAATGTAATTGATAAATTTTTTAAAGTTGCCAGAAAATTTTTAAAACCCAAAAAAGGGGACAACCACCTTTTTTAAATTTAAAAAAAATATGTTGGTTTTTCCCTTACCTAAAAACCCTTGGGTATTTGCCTTCTCTCTTAAGATTTTTAATATTAAATTTTTTTGTATTCAAAAACCCTCGTTTAATTTAAAAAACCCTTTTGATAAAAAATTTCCCCCCAAAATGCTTTTGGATGTGTCTATAAGATTCCTTGAAAATTTGCGTTTTAAAGTTTTTTACGGTAAAACGGTAAAATCTCTAAAAAAAATTTTAAAACAACATAAAAATTAGAAAATTAGAACGGGACAAGATTCCAATGCTTATTTTTTAATGAAAGGGGATTTTAACCATCCAATTGATTTTCAAAAAGTTGAAAAGTAGTATAAAGCAAGCCATGGTCGACAGGAAAAAATTAAATCTTGTTTCATAAAAAGCATTTTTGGGAACAATAATAGAAATTTCCTTTGGTTTTTAAAAATTTTAGACCCAATTTAAAATTTAATAAAATTTTGGGAAAAGTTTTTTAATAATAAAGGGACAAATTTTTTTAAAAATTTTTTAAATTTTTTGGGGTTTGGGAATAGTTTGTGGGGTGAGTTGTGCCAAGGCCCTTTCCCAAGTTGGCTGCGCCGGGTCAGGGTGTTTAAACCTTTTGGGGATCTGAAAAAGGGGTTTCCCGACCAGACCCCTTATAAGTTTCCCCTTATAAGCTTTCATCAGTAGTCCTCACGATGCATTACTCAAACAAAAGAAAAGGGAAAAACCACGAGTGGAAACCCAAATTTGGGGCGCCCAAACCCCTAGCATTGCAGCGTCTTTAAAGTGGGGGCTGCAAGTCAAATTAATGCGTTTTTATCGCTAAAATAGGCCTTTGTTGTCGTTGTACGCCCGACACAGGGTGAGAAAACTCCTTACCCCCCCCCACTGCTACTCCCACTCTACGAGACCGGGGATTTCTTGTCTTAAATTCCCCAGAAACTGAGGGCCAGGAAAAACTGTGTTCTCAAGCGACCCCGAAAAACCCTTATCATTTTTACCCCCCACTGAAAAAATTTTCAAGTATTATCAAAGCAAAGAAACCCTTTGGGCCAAGGTGGACTTCATTACAAAAAATACCCAATGCTTCTCCATGCTAAAAGGTCACCTTCAGTAAAGTCAACAGGGCAGCCAGGGCTCTGGGCTGGGGGCCTGGCTATTCACTACTTCCACATAAACCCCACCCTTTCATCGAAGCAAGAAATTCCAACATATTCACAGTGCAAAAATTGTTACTCATATTTCCCACCACACAAATGATTGCCCTTTACCAAGGACAAAAAGGGTTCTGCTCCACCTGGGGCCTTTGAGGGTCATGACTTCAAAATCCCACAAACTTTCACCACCTAAATGCTTGAACTGCAAAAATGCCACCATACCTTGCCCCAGGGCCTTACCAAAAGAGACATCCCAAAAGAAACAACAACAAAAAAGAAACTAAACCCCAAAAGCAACCCAATTCTGCTATCCCCCAAGTTTCCCAACCCAAGACCTACCAAGAACTACATCCCAAAGGCAAGCGCTCCAAAAATTTTCCCTGCCAGCACCCTACTGCCGACTCCCCCAAAATTTCCTTTTTTTTTGCTTAGGGTAGGGCTAAAGTACAGAATGCAGCTGAGCCTGGTTCCTTAAACACCATTTTTCAATGAACTTTTCAAACTAAATAATATGCCTGGCCCTCCATTCCCTGATCACCCCTTCCACTGAGACCCAAAAAATCTACTGAAAAATTTTTTCCCAAGCTCACCGCTGCTCCCCCGCTTTAAAAACCCCCACTAGAAACAGAGAGGGGACCAATCAGAGACCTTTAAAGACGTGGGAAAAACCCCCCCCCCCCTGGAGTCCACTACCGCTTTCCTCCACTGTAGAGCAACGGGACCAGCGGAAATCTCCCCCTTCACCATTTCCCAAGCCACCAGCCAAAAAAAAGCAAAAAACAAGACACTGCGGATGCCCTCACGGGGGGCCACTGTCACGGGAAAAACGGCTGCACCACAAGGGGTCCGATATTGAAGGGGGGGATACTTCTACACAACCAAGGATTTATAAAACACAATGCTGTTTTCAGAAATCCACCCAAAAACCTCCAGGGGGAACAGTCAAGTATCCCTACGACCAATCCCCTTACATAACCCGAAGAAAATGCCCAGACTATCATCCCCACACCCAAACCCTTGGGGGAAAGGGTAAATTACACCCAAAGGGGAAATTCAGGTGCTTCGGGAATGGGGACCTTAAAGACGGTACCCTCTTTCTAGCACGACTACCATGACCTTTCCCACCCAGCATTTTGCTTTTCCGCAAAAAAAAAAAAACCCCCTGGGGTGGGGCTCCAATCAACCCTGTAACTGCTGCCTTCCCCGACTGCGCTTCTCTTTTGGAATCACGCAAGTTAGAAGACGACCTCCCCCAAACCCGGGGGGCCAAGAAAGAAAAAGGGATGATTATCTTTCCCCCCCCCCCGGGGGGCCACTGCCTTTTTACCATCGGGAAGAAGCCCTGGGCCGGGAAGGAACCTGCGAATAAACCCTAATGAAAAAGAACACCAACCCCCACGACACTCCACACAGGAGAGCACAGCGCACACGATCGACACCATGCATTGCCCTTATAGGGTTTGGGTTGGGGCCAGAGCCGGTTTTGTACCTTACAAGGGGGGGGGGGGTACTTGTGCCTCCTCCCATGGGAGAATTAGGTTTCAGACACCCCTTTAAAAGGGGGCCAGTGCCCGGGGCCCCCCTTGGAAGGGCCCGGGGCCCGGGGAAAAAAACCCCGGGGATTCTTTAAAAAAAAAAACAACTTTTTCTTTTAAAATTCCTTGATAATGTAGTAGTCACAAAGCGTTGGAAAAAATTTTTCTATTCTTTCAGAGGGGGTTTTTTTGCATATTTTGAAATCACCTGTTTACGTGATTTTATTGCATATATATATATCTATAAATATATATATTTTAAAAATTTTATATATATTTATTTATATTTTAAAAATATATATATATATATTTATATATATAAATTTTTACATACATACTTTCATACCTCCTTTCAAAAAATACAAACATACATAATTTTTTTACATACATCATACCCTACATACATAATACTACATTTTCAAAAAATACCTTCCAAAAATTTTTAAAAATAATACACGCATAAATGGTTTTCTAAACACTGTGACATTTCTGTGTATCAGGGCCAAAAATGGACACGGAATTTTACTATCTCATAAACACAAACCCCCACACACACACACAACAACACACACACCCACACAACACCCAACAACACCACACACACCCCACACACACCCCTACCACAAACACACAAACACACACAACATACCCCAAAACACACAACTCACACACACACACACAAACACCCCAACACTCCGGGCCCCCCGCAACCACAACGGGTGAGTAATTTAAACACAAGCTTTTAAAAATTTTCCCCATATCGGCCCCGGGTATTTTTTCGTTTAGTTTTTTGTCTGTGGCACGGCCCCCTCTCCGTTCCCAAAAAAGAAAAAACTAATTAAAAAGGGAAAGAAAATGAAATTAATTTACCAACAAAAGTGTCTGGCTCTGGTTTTGTACATTGTAAATTTGGACTCTCACCCGGAAACCCCGATTATTATTTTTTTATTTGGAAGGGCTAAAAAACTTTTGGGTTTTTTAAACCCTTGAAATGGGGAAAGGGAAAAATTTTTTTTTCCCTTGGGAAAAGATATGATAGCCCCAGTGTCTTGTACCATGTTTCCCGGGCACATAGGTAGGTGCAATAAAGCAGGGAATTTTGAGGACTTAACAATGAGGTAAGTCCGAAATTTAAAATTTTAAATTTTATATAAAACTTCTTTCAACAAACCGGCCTTATCCCCCCGAAGCAAGATGGCCCAAAAAGAAAAAAAGAAAGTTTGTGTGGGGGACCCCCACCACCCCTATGTCCTTGGATCACGGTAAAACACCTAGTTTTGTTTGGGGGCATGATTCTTGAGAAAATTTTTAGTGGTATGTGGGGCAATGCATGTGATTTTCCCCTCACTAAGAGGCACGCCAAAACGACCGGGTTTTTTTAGTCCTCGGCTAGGGGGGGGCGCCCCGTTAGGGCCTGATTAAATACCACTCGTTTTTTGGGGGGGTTTTTCCCAAAAATTTTTTAAAATATATAAATATATAATATTTTTAAAATATTAAAATATATATATATATAAAATATAATTTATATAAAAAATATTTTAATTTATATCGTTTTCGTTTTCAGACCAAAAAAGAGAATAAATGTTTAGTTTTTACATTTAATTTTATTAGCCTCCCTCTGATTCATCTCTGGCTGTTATCACGGTTTTTAATGAGGGGGACCGGCCATTCATGTCATGCCCACCCTATTTATGGTTTTTACGCTTACCCTTCCCCGATCTATAGTTACATCTTGGGGTACCTTTATTGTTTTTTTCCCCTTTTCTTGGCCAAACCAAAGGTTTAAAGATTCTTTTTTTTTTTGTAATTTGGGTTTTCTTTTTTTTTTGTTTTGTTTTTGGGAAAATATTTCCCCTACTTTAAAATTATTATTTTGGTACAAATAATAGTACTAGAAATTACATTTAAAATTTAATATTAATAATTAAAAATAAGGGTTTTTTTATAACTTTTATTCCCCCCCTATACCCACTGTTTTTCTATCTCCAGTTTAAAACAAGAATATAATTTTATATTACTACTGCTACTACTACTAACTACTACTACTACTACTACTACTACTACTACTACTACTACTACTACTACTACTACTCCCTAGCCACCAAGTACCACTCAATGGAGGTACCATGGTGCCATAAAAAGCTCTTGATCTGAGAAACTGATCACATACTACCCATTTTTGGATCCATCCTGTACACAGCGCAGCCATGATATCAGGCTGGTGGTTCCTTAAGAATGGTAAACTACTCAAAAAATAAAAAAATTCCTCTCTAAAACCATATGATTTTAAGTATATATTTAAAATGATTTAGGGTATCTAGCTTTCGTGGTCACCGGGCAGTATAATACAGTGAAAATTAAACATTAATTGAAAGATAAAATTGAGAGTTTTTGTATAAGAGGGGAGAGTGGGGTTAGTCCCCTTAGGCGCTGAGCCTATCCCTAACTCCCCTTGCACCCCTAGCCCTTAGCTCCACCACTGCCTGTTCAGTGTTGTGAATAACAAAGTCTAGTGAAGTTGTACATCTTGCAGGCGAGAAAGATACATGATAATATACACATGGTAAATCCTAGAGATATTAGTACCAAACTTGCACACGAAAATCACTCCCTACGAAAGCAAAAGATTCGGCAGGAGATGCAACATTCCCCTAATGAAAAGCAGGGGCGCCACGAGTACACTGAGAGACAACATAATAAGTGTCAGGGGCCCAAGACTGTTCACCTGCCTCCCAGCATACATACGAGGGATTACCAATACACCCCTGGCTGTCTTCATGAAGGCACTGGACAGGAACCTAAAGTCAGTACCTGATCAGCCGGGCTGTGGTTCGTACGTTGGTTTACGTGCGATCAGCAGTAACGGCATGGTTGATCAGACCCTGATCCGCCACGAGGCCTGGTCACAGACCGGGGGCATTGACCCCTGAAACCCTCTCCAGGTATACTCTTAGTTTGTCACAATTCACGTGTAATCCAGTTTTATAAAACCAATTTGGTCACTTCCTCACTGCTGCTAAAATAAATAAATACCTGAAAAAAACGCCAAAGACTCCGAAACGCAGAAATTTGCATATAAAATCGGGTTTTTCTCGTGTAACGTAAATTGGCTTTTAATTAATGTGTAATTAACGCACAGTAATGGAAAAAAAATCATCAACGGCTTCGGCTAACGTCTGTCAGCCCGGGAATAACGTAGGCACTAAAAGCGTTGGTATTACAACTAAGAGTGTTAGTATCCTCGCCAAGAGAGTTGGTATTCTCGTTATTGAGAGCAATGGTATCACCATTCAGAGCGTTGGTATCCCGACTAAAATCACTGGAATCCCAACCGTGAGTGTTGATAGCCTCACTAAGAGCGTTGGTGTCCCACTAAGAGAGTTGATAGCCCCACCAAGAGCGTTGGTATCCCATTAATATCCCCAATAAGATACATAATAGCATAGCAATCACCACTAAGAGCATTAGAATCGTCACTAAGACCGTTGGTATTCCACTAAGAGCAGTGGAATCCCCACTAAAAGCCTTGGTATCCCGACTAAGAGCGTTCGTATCTCGACTATTAGCCTTGGTATCCTCCCGCTAAGAGAACTGGTATCCCCAGGCACAATGTGTAAGTTGAAGGACGGGCATCCCTGGGGTGGCAGTGATTACTATATATATAAACCTCTGATTATATCTCTTGTTTATTAAATGTGCGAAGAATCTTTAAATTTGTATAATTCACCATAATTAAGAAAGTCATTAACTCAAGACGTAACTCAGATGTAATCAAATAGATACAATTAAAATTTTGTTAAGCGAATGCTCATCAGCATACGATCGATCCCGAAGTTTTCAATTACAGGGCCCAACAGCATCGTTTAGTGGACGGAGAATCGAGCCTCCACCACCCCTTATGCTAAGTAGCTCAAAAGGGTTTAGCACTTTCTGAAATAAAATCCAGAAAAAAGCACAAGTCATATCCCCTGCTGCAACTGCACTGATGTTACTTGTGTAGGAGAAACCTACGATATTTTCTAGCTTTCAGTGACCCACACTGGTTTAGTGTTTAATGAAATACAATAAATCAATATCTATTACAGCTGCAATTACTTTGATGTATTATTATTATTATTATTATTATTATTATTATTATTATTATTATTATTATTATTATTATTATTATTATTATTATTATTATTTTTATTATTTTAATTATTATTATTATTATTATTATTATTTATTATTATTATTATTGTTGTTGTTGTTACTACTACTATAATTACTATTGCTAGTCTATGGATAATGGGAGGTAATCAGGTTCGATCTTTCAGGAGCTACATGTGAGGGAGGAGGTCGCTAGTGTCCACGATCCGAATCTGAGAACGTCATCTGGGTTTCGGAAACGGTTCGTAAGTAACCCACACTTTGCAAACGAACCTTGATGAGACGTTTTGAACCTTCCGACTTGATGCAGGTCCAGGACGAGCCAAAGTGCCTTAAAGTTTGATACCAGTTCTGTGTTATGCCATTTACTTATCGGAATTCAACAAGTATATAAGCCATTACCAAGTCAAAACTGTGAGAGGAAATGATAGAAAGGATTCATGTTGATTCGCCGGTACTTCCGGCCCAGGTCTTCTCCAGATGGTGACCCGGCAGTGGCCCCCCGGGTGGGGGGTGACGATCATCTTCTTTCTTGGCCCTCCGGTTGGAGGGTGTCGTCTTCTTCTATCTTGCGCTGACTTCCCCGAAGAGAAGCGCAGTCGGGGAGAGGCAGCAGTTACAGGGTCGACTGGAGCCACACCCCAGCTTTAGCAGACAACAAAGTGCTGGGGAAAATTATCTTCATGGTGAATGGTCATGGATAGTCGTGCTAGAGGAGGGTACCGTCTTCAAGGTCCCCATTCTGAAGCATCCTGAATTTCCTCTTTGAGGTGTACTCGACTTCCACAAGGTGTTGAGTGTTGGCAGTGAGTAGTCTGGTCATGTCTGCAGTGGTGTATGTAACAGTTTGGTCGTAGGTATACTTGACTGTTCCGTCCTGGAGGTGCTGATGGATTTCTGAAGACAGCATTGTGTTCTCATACTGCTTGGTTGTGTAGAAGTATACACCCTTCAGATATCGGACTTGTTGTAGTGCAGCAGTGTCAGTGGCACCGTGAGGTGCATCCGCAGTTTCTTGTGTTTTTGCTTTCTTGGCTGGTGGCTGAACTGGTG
Source organism: Cherax quadricarinatus (assembly GCF_026875155.1). Taxonomy (NCBI): domain Eukaryota; kingdom Metazoa; phylum Arthropoda; class Malacostraca; order Decapoda; family Parastacidae; genus Cherax; species Cherax quadricarinatus. The sequence goes on along the minus strand of NC_069459.1, from coordinate 22,744,005 downwards.
AAGGCGAGATTTCCGACTGGTCAGTTGCTCTACCAGTGGATGCAAGCGGTAGTGTACTCTCATTGGTGGGGTTTGCCGACGTCTCAGTGGTCTCTGATTGGTCCATCTCTGTGTCTAGTGGAGGTTGTGACAGCGGTGGAGCAGCGGTGATGCTGGTAATATTTGCAGTAGATCTTAGGATCTCAGTGGAAGGTGGTGATGCAGGGAATGTGAGGCCAGGCATTATTATTTAGTTTGAAAAGTTCATTGATGGTGGTGTTGAAGGAACCAGGTTCAGCTGCATTATGTACATGAGCATACATAATGCAATAAAGAATCTTGGTGGAGTCTGCAGTAGGTGCTGGCAGGGAAGTGGTGGGAGCAGCTTGCGTGGCATGTAATATCTTGGTAGTGTCTGCTTGAAGCTTGGCGATAGCAGAATATGTAGCTGCTTGTGGGTTAGGTTTCTTTTGTTGTTGTTTCTTGAGTATGTCTCTTCTGGTAAGGCACCTGGCAGCAAGAGTATGGTGGTCATTCTTGCAGCTCAAGCATTTAGGTGGTGAAGCAGTAGTGCAATTCTTGAAGTCATGACCCTCACGGCCACAGGTGGAGCAGAACTTCTTGTCCTTGGTAGGACAATCATTTGTGGTGTGTAAGTATGAGTAACAATTATAGCACTGTGAGATATGTTGGAATTTCTCTGCTTCGATGAAGGCTGGTTTGATGTGGAAGTAGTGAATTGCCAGGCCCTCAGCGAGAGCTCTGGCTGCCATGTTGACGTCACTGAAGGTGACCTTCAGCATGGATGAAGCATTGGGTATTTTAGTAATGAAGTCCACCTTGGTCCAAGGGTTCTTTGCTTCGATAGATGACTTGAATTCTTCAGTGGCCTGTACAGTGATAAGGTTGTCGAGTCGCTTGAGGAACACAGTTCTCCTGGCCCTCAGTGCTGGGGAAGTCAAGACAAGAAATCCCTGGTCTCGTAGAGTGGTAGTAGCAGTAGTGGTAAGTAGTTTCTCAGCCTCTGTGTCGTTTGTACAGACGACAACAAAGGCCTCCTTGAGCGATAAAATCGCATTACATTTGACTTGCAGCCTGCCACTAACGACAGCTGCAAGTGCTAGTTTGGACGACTCATTGGTTGTGCCACTCTCGCTGGTTTGATCTTTACTCTCAGAAAGGAAGACAATGGATCGTATAAATGAGGAGGAGTTCAGGAGTGAGGTGAAGAGATGAGGAGCAAGTTAGGAGTTAGATGAGGCGACTAATGTACCAGAAAACAGTTGAGTAATAGCTGTAGTAGTTGTAGTAGTTGTATTATTATTATTATTATTATTAGTAGTAGTAGTAGTAGTAGTAGTATTGGTGGTAGTAGTAGTAGTAGATATTGTTGTAGTAGTGGTAGCAGTAGTGGTGGTGGTAATACAAGGAATGGTAGTAAAAGCAGTAGCAGTAGAAGCAACAGTAATGGTGGTGATGGAAGCAAAAATAATGGTAGTAGGAATAGTGATGGTGGTGGTGGTAGTAAAAGTAATGGTAGTAGTAGCAGTAGAAGTATTAACTGAGCGTTAGTATCCCGAGGCTACTTCCTCAAGTCGGAGGCCCAGTTGTATAATAAGATCACAAATATTGGAGTGTTAAATCACAGCAAGCGCCTCTTTAAAAACCTCTCGGGGTATATTGATACTGGTGAAGGGTTCTTGATTCAAGTAATTGGAGCTATGTCAGCATAGTTGCTGATCCCTGTGTTGTATAGCATATCAGTATCATCCATGTGCTTTAGATAGGAGATCCCTAGGCCTGTGACTGTTTGTGTGACGTCACTGGATGCAGCTTGAGTGTGAAGCTAGCTACCTCGCTCTCAGTCGGCGTTTGACACAGGCTAGAACAGGCAGAGGCTGGGCTCCATTTCCCATCATCACAGTCTGACAATATATCGTTACCATCCAACCAGTGTGTCTACCTTCAACCCTCGATATCTCCATTTAAGAACCCCTACGATAGCTATTCTCTTTCTCAAATTCAAGCTGATAATTATTACGGATTTAGCTACTCCACGTGAAAACAGAAATAACGAATTTTTAAATGTAAATCATAAATAGAACGTTCGAAAGCCACATTCATACCTGGAAGGGGTTCCGGGGGTCAACGCCCCCATGGCCCCGTCCATTACATAAAATCACTAAAGAATGAGTGTGACTCGAAGAAGAGGACAATATCTCTAGTTCCATGGATAAAGAGCTCTTCAACAGCACCATACCTCACAAAGGTCCTTGAACCAAAAAGTATTTGATAGATTTTTTACAAAATCGACAAGCTAGAGAACGATTCACTTGTGTAACATTTGAGAATAATTACTGAGGGAACGTTTTGCCAACCAGTGACTTCGTCAGTCCACTACAGAGAAGAAAGGTGGAAAAAAGAGGAGGAATTTGAGGTAACCAGTCTCTCAGCCTGGAATCGATGATCTCAGTCCTTCAGTCTTGATGGCTTACCGCTGCGTCCACAACTCTACGACCACAGCTCTACGACCACACTTCTACGTCCACAATTCTACGTCCGCAATTCTACGTCCACAATTCTACGTCCACAATTCTACGTCCACAATTCTACGTCCACAATTCAACGTCCACATTCTACGTCCACAATTCTACATCCACAATTCTACATCCACAATTCTACGTCCACAATTCTACGTCCACATTCTACGTCCTGGCTTTCATGAGTAGGGATGTTTCTTTCTAACTTACGTGCTCCATCTTGATCACACACTGAACAAAGGAAAGAATATGTATATATTATTCAGAAGATGCATTAGATAAACAATAACAATGTGAACACTAGATAACTAACAGTGGGACATTAACATAGACTAGGAATATATGAAAGATAATCAGATTAATAATTAATTTGGAAAAATTTTTGCCACTGTCATTGATCCCACATTGACTGCTGCTGCTACTACAAGTACTGTTACTATAAGTATTGATATTATTAATGCTACTGTTGCTACTGTTACTGCTACTACTGCTGCTGCTGCTACTGCTACTGCTTATTTCACTACCACTTCTACTACTGCTGTCACTATCTCTACCACTACTACAATCACTACAGTACCATTACTATTACTATTACTACTTCTGCTAATACCACTACTGGAATTACTATTACTACTACTAATAATAATAACACTGCAAATAACAACAGGTACTGCAACTACTACTACTACTACAACTCTGCTACTACTGCTGCTGCTACTACTACTATTACTAATACTACTACTGTTACTACTACTACTGCTGCTGCTGCTACTACTACTACTACTACTTCTGCTACTACTACTGATAGTTTAGCTGATTATATATTAGCAGACACAGCTGGCTATACGTTTTCGTTTTTTTGCATCAGTGAGATGATTATTATTATTATTATTATTATAATCAAGGGGGAAGCGCTAAACCCGGAGGATTATACAGCGCCTGGGGGGGGGTGTGGAAGGCATTCAGGCTTAATTCGGGGAACTGGAGCACAGATCCAATTCCCTAAATCAAGAGCCCCTCACCAACATCAAGGAACCTTCCTTGAGGGGATCAGTGAGATGAGGAGGACGAGCTGTGCAAAAACAGTTATCAGAACCAACGTTTCGCTCTAAGCTGGCCCTATTCAGGTCGAAACGTCGTCTAATATGAAGACTAGCTATGATATTTGTGTTTAATATTCCTTGTTTGTCAACTATTAGTCAATCCTTATGGTCAGATTGACAAGATTTTAATTAGTTCGACTAACATAGCTTCAGCTGAGCGAAACGTTTCAATACAAAATGGTCCTAGTGCTCCTTCATGTATGTCTGGCCGTTAACACACGGAGGATCGAGTTTGCACCGCTCCCTTTGACGAATGACCCAGACGGGCTTAGCCCTTAACACAGATAAAACAAATATTTCTTATAGGGCTTATAGACTTGAGGTCCACTTGGCTATTGCCATCAGTGACAGTCACAAGACTGAAATACAATCAGGCTACTCAGTTAACGACTTTTACTGCTGAAGGAAGAGTTTGGCGTGAGACGAAGAGAGGACACATTCTGCAGATCCATCTTCTTCAAATAGCACAACGTTTCGCACTGTGTAGAGCCTCGTTTCTCTTTTACTGCCGGGAGTACATCATCTGGATCCAGGAGTGACTTGGATAGAAACATGATCAGGAAATATTGGGTATTTATGTCCATCACTAATTTTAAAGAAACTCAAAAATGATAATTAAACCAGACGATTCATTCTTCCTGAGATTATTATTAATTCGCGACGGAAACGTAGCTCTCTAATTTATTGGTTAATTGAGAAAGGTATATATATATATATATATATATATATATATATATATATATATATATATATATATATATATATATATATATATATATATATATATATATATATATAATATCTCGAATACCAGAAATATGTCTTGTATTGCATTCTAGTGTGTTAGGATCCCAGTCATTCTCAACGCACGGTCAACCCACAAGAGACATTTAACTCCAGTCAGTCCGGTGCTCTGTCAGAAGGAGCTAAAGTAATCGCTGGCATGTAGAGTAGAAATAAGACTGTCTTCCAGTGATATTTTTATCTCTCTGCCTCAAGGACTCAGCAGGTTGATTAGCGCAGCGGCTGGTGGCTCCGGCACTAAGAGAGGTGTGTATCTGTGTATAAATAAAGAGGTGTTGAGTGTATCTCTTAATGTATATACACCGATGAGTGCGTATTTCTAAGTGTATATACACCGAAGGGTGTGTATCTTTGTGCATATTCACCGAAACGTGTTTATCTGTTTGGGTATATACCGTACGCTGAGAAGCAACTTTAGTTCCAATCTTAGAAATTACAGCATCCCTGACTGGTGGTGATCAGGTGATATAGAGCTTTAATGACCCTCGTGTAGTCGATGGGCTTTAAACCTAATAAACTAACCAACCAATTCTCTAAATAGAAGTTCATTGGCTCGTTTGTGGTACCTGTGTTTATTACCTGTCTGTTCGCTTAAAATTGTTTGTTCACCTCCATCGTGGTCTCATTGTAGATTGCTTGAGCTCGTGTGCTCCCCTAGAGGGAGTACCAATATTACTATTATTATCATATATATATTTATATATATATATATATATATATATATATATATATATATATATATATATATATATATATATATATATATATATATATATATATATACATATATTATTTTTATTATTAACACACTGGTCGATTCCCACCAAGGCAGGGTGGCCCGAAAAAGAAAAACTTTCACCATCATTCACTCCATCACTGTCTTGCTAGAAGGGTGCTTTACACTCCAGTTTTTAAACTGCAACATTAACACCCCTCCTTTAGAGTGCAGGCACTGTACTTCCCATCTCCAGGATTCAAGTCCGGCCTGCCGGTTTCCCTGAATCCCTTCATAAATGTTACTTTGTTCACACTACAACAGCACTTCAAGTATTAAAAACCATTTGTCCCCATTTACTCCTATCAAACACTCTCACGCATGCCCGCTGGAAGTCCAAGCCCCTCGCACGCAAAACCTCCTTTACCCCCTCCCTCCAACCTTTCCTAGGTCGACCCCTACCCCGCCTTACTTCCACTACAGACTGATACACTCTTGAAGTCATTCTGTTTCGCTCCATTCTCTCTACATGTCCGAACCACCTCAATAACCCTTCTTCAGCCCTCTGGACAACAGTTTTGGTAATCCCACACCTCCTCCTAACTTCCAAACTACGAATTCTCTGCATTATATTCACACCACACATTGCCCTCAGACATGACATCTCCACTGCCTCCAACCTTCTCCTCGCTGCAACATTCATCACCCATGCTTCACACCCATATAAGAGCGTTGGTAAAACTATACTCTCATACATTCCCCTCTTTGCCTCCAAGGACAAAGTTCTTTGTCTCCACAGACTCCTTAGTGCACCGCTCACCCTTTTCTCCTCATCAATTCTATGATTCACCTCATCATTCATAGACCCATCCGCTGACACGTCCACTCCCAAATATCTGAATGCATTCACCTCTTCCATACTCTCTCCCTCCAATCTGATATCTAATCTTTCATCACCTAATCTTTTGTTATCCTCATAACCTTACTCTTTCCTTTATTCACTTTTAATTTTCTTTTTTACATACCCTACAAAATTCATCCACCAAACTCTGCAACTTCTCTTCAGAATCTTCCAAGAGCACAGTGTCATCAGCAAAGAGCAACTGTAACAACTCCCCACTTTATGTGTGATTAT
>NC_069459.1:22707729-22732729 GCF_026875155.1 Cherax quadricarinatus | reverse complement strand
TAAAAATATTTATATAAACAATATTATTAACAGCAACTAACGTTGGCAGTTGTGAATTGAATAATAATAATAATAATAATAATAATAATATAATAATAATAATAATAATAATAATAATAATAATAATAATAATAATAATAATAATAATAATAATAATAATAATAATAATAATAATAATAATAATAATAATAATTCTTGCAAAATCTCCCTCTGCCTCCCAGGATGTGCTTGTCATAATTAGCAATCAAACTTCAGCAACAATGGGATGAGATGACAGTCACTCTCGCTAGAGTAAACAAGAGATAATTACACAGGTAGAGTTACTCTGTATCTCTGAGCTCTGTACCTTCTGGTCCTCAGCAGGAGTACACTTTTTTTGCCAGCGTTCGAATCCTGACCAATAATTAGCTCATTTTGATAATTAATTTTTGTTTTAATAACTTATCAGCGGACGCATTATCATGACGAGAAGACAGCGTCTTCAGGGGGTGTTATTACGACTAAGAATAGGGAGGCCAAGGTGTTTTTTTCACACCTATTCGCTCGTTATTCAGCGTAATTTATCGTTATTCATGCGCCAGGTCTCAGCGTTTATTATAATGATCTTTATTTATTAGCGAGACTCTCAGAGTAGGCTGTTATTAATATCACATATGTCAGTGGTTCACAGTGGTTAGCGTCGGGGAAGGTGTTATGGACAGAGTCGCTCTAGCCTGTCTATATTAAGCTTTTATCTCTTGTTACGGTCTTCCCAGCCTCTTATTACAGAGGACCATGGCTGCAGGACCCTCGTTGGCTTTCACGCTGGCGATCTAGTTAATCAGAGCGTAAGCGATGTTTTTTTGGGGGTACGTTGTTAGGGGGTGGGGTTGGGGAATCTCCCTTTGGGATTGGGTAGGGTGTGGGAGATGGGGGGAACGAGTATACGAAATTCCCATCAATTAGCATAGACGAAAATACATAAATTGAGAAAACGTGAACATTTGCCTTTTAAGGGGATAACGTGTATATATATATATATATATATATATATATTATATATATATATATATATATTTTATATATATATATTATATATATATATATATATATATATATATGCCCGTGCCGAATATGTAAAACTGGTCAATTAGCAAGAATTCATTTAAAATTAAGTCCTTTCTAAAATTTTCTCTTATACGTTTAAAGATACATTTTTTTCATTAATATTAATGTAAAAATTTTTAATTTTGCTCCAAAAGTATCTTAGAAAACTTACCTAACCTTATTATAACAAGAACAATTCATTTTAGCCTAACCCAAGAAAATATATTTTAGATTTGTTGACAGTAATTTAATACTAAACAAACACAGTGAAATATATTTTTTTCGTTAGGTTCAGAATGATTTTGACGAAATTATTGCATACACAAATTTTCGCTGGTCCTATATGGCAAGATGACGTTGATATTTAAGCCAAGATCGCAAGTTCTGCCTATTCGGCACGACATATATATTAATATTATAAATTTAAAATTTATAAAATATAAATATATATAATTATAATATAAAATATATATATAAATATAATATATTTTGTTGTGTGGAGGTTTGGAGGGGGGGTAAAAAAGGGTTTTTGGTGCGGGGGGCTTGGACTTCCGCAGGCAGCGGAGCGTTTTTGAAAGGATGAAGGAGAAAAATGGTTTTTAAACTTGACAGCTTGGGGGTGTGAGCAAAGAAAATTTAGAAGGGATTCAGGGAAACCGGGCGGGCCGACTTAGTCCGGGAGAGGGGAAGACAGTGCCTGCCTCTAAAGGAGGGGGTTAATGTTCAGTTAAAAACTGTATGTAAGCCCCCTTCGGGCAAGACAGTGATGGAGTGAATGATGGTGAAAGTTTTTCTTTTGGGGCCACCCCCCTTGGGGGGAATCGCATGTATAATAATATAATATAAGTATATATTATATAATATAAAATATATATATATAAAATATATATATATATATATATATAATATATATATAATATATATATATAATGGTAGTTTGCATAAAAAATACAAAGAAAAAGTGTAAAAGAGAAGATTTGAGATAGTAAGTCCTCAGCCTGAATCGAAGTGTTGAATCCTTTAAATTTTGAAAAGTACAGCAGAGGCTGGGAGAAGTGGCCTATACACTGTATCAAGTGAAAAATGAGACCGGGAGTGTCTAATAAAGGCAGCCTAATGCCTCTTTCAAACCTTAGGAGTCTAGTAACGTGAAATAAATTTCATTTGGCTTTCAAAATATTCCGCAGTGTGTAAAATAAATAAACTTTGACTTAAATAGAGCACAGCTAGAATTTAATTATAACCATTAGGGCCATTTGAAAAGCATGGCCGGGAGTGTCTTGATTCTGAGCCCAATAAGTAAGTACAACACAAGCACACATATACACACACTCAGTTAATATTCCAAACACCACGCAGGTACAACATACATTGCAATTAATATAGCTGCTCCTGGCAAAAGGGAGAGTGTAAATGGAGTATTGCTAGCTGGATAGGGAGGGAGGGAGGGTGAGTAGGCGCCAGAATGGGCGGGGAGGTGAAAAGTATTGAGGGAAGATTGGTTAGGAAATGGAGAGAGGGAGGGGTTTAAAAGAGGAGAGCTTAGAAGAGGAATGGGAGAGAGTGGAAAGTGGAAGTGGGTGAGAAAGTGAGGAAATTGGTGGAATGAGAAAAAATAAGGGTTAGGTAAGAAAGTGTTGCAGGTAGTTTAGAATGAAAAACGAATTGAGAGAGAGAAAGGGAAAAGGGGAAAAAAAGAGGGGGGGGAGAGAGAGAGAGAGAGAGAGAGAGAGGGAGGTATGCTCCACTTTCTTGGTTTGCTGCCCCCCCCCTCTAAATCTGCAAACTGCTTGCCATTTAAGAAACAGAGCAAGACTCCATCTCTCGCCTAGCCCATCCTGGATAAAATCTATCATTTCAGCAGACCTTCAACATAGGGATGTGGTGGCCTTACTGAAAAATTACAAGCCAACTTCGAGGACAGCGTGAAACAGCTTTTAGCCCAATACGGCAGAAAGCAGCAACTTCACTCTGGCTGTATACCCTACTCCATAACACACACCATCGTAGATATACAACCCAGGATAACTCGATATGGAACACATTCGTACAGGCATAATGATGTCATAACGAGATAAGTCGGGTTGATTACAAATGAAAATGCTTGCCCACAGATGCTCCAACTCATCTGATTCCTAACTTGTATGTCTCATAACAATAAAAAATCAAATGAGCTGATGTAGAGTAACACTCTTAGCTTGGACCATAAATTGGAATCCATAATGTAAATAGCTGTCAAAAAGCTAGTGGATCCTTAACCTTGTCAAACCCTGTGTAAAAAAAAAAAAAAAAAAAAAAAAAAAAAAAAAAAAAAAAAAAGAGAGAGAGAGAGAGAGAGAGAGAGAGAGAGAGAGAGAGAGAGAGAGAGAGAGAGAGAGAGAGAGAGAGAGAGAGAGAGAGAGAGAGAGAGAGAGAAATAATACATTGCAGAGGAGCGAGAAATGGTCTTTCTCTCTCTGAACTATCTTCTTCCACCTGGACAAGACACCATGTCCATGTCACAGCCGCGGCTCTCTGGCCTACCTGATGCACTTCAAGGAGAAGGAACATAGTGGGACCATCACTGCCTCTTCCCCCTCCCTCACTAGTCCCTGTGTAGCGCGAACGTGACACTTGCTTTGGCCACGCCGCGTCCTTCAAGATCTCAGGAGATTATCTGATCAGATGTGTCCATCCCAATCTCTGGATTAAGCTCAGTATTATGTGGGAATCACGCACCACACTGGCCGTAAATGGGGTCTGTATTGCACTATGCTTTACCTACGTGCTCTTGAGACCACGTCACGCTGACCGGTGGAGTTTCCTAGGTCTCACGACCCTCGGGTTCATCATCTTAATAAAATACAGATCATGGTTGCTATGAATCAAGTAGGTGACTTTGAGAAATTTTAAACAGTGATTATCTGACTATGATTCTTCTCCTGCAGACGATGGGTTCCAGTTGTTTTTAGGGGTTAATTTTTAATGATAGCGAGCAATCTAACCTAACCTAAACTATCCCAGCCCTACCTAGCCTAACCTAATCTAACCTAACCTAAACTAATCTAATCTAACCTAACTAAACCTAACCTAGCCTAAACAGCACAAGTCGATAAGTTTGCTGCAAACCTTAGGTGAAAAATCCACATAGACTTTTGCAAGGCTGGGTTGAGACCCTTGGTGTCTCCTGTGAAGAGATGTTCCCTGTTCCTGCCGTAGTGTGATTTTACAACACAGTAAAGTCACGTCTCCGAGCTCTGCGCCACCTAGTGAGTCACTTTAGTATGTTGAGTTTACGGCTACACTAAATCATTTATTTCACTGAAGTGAGTTTGCTGCGCAACAGTCACGCTTATTTATACCTTGTGTATCGAATCAGTGTCATGAGCATTGTACCCTTCAAGAAAAACTTTCTCTAATGGTGTGTGCTTACGACACGACAAGGAATTTCTGAACTGGCTTGTGTTTGCGTTACAAAAATGGTTTTCAGCGAGTATCCTCTTCCTCCTCCTCCTGTTCTTCCTCGCCATTTTTATTTTTCTCTCTCTTTGTCTTCCTCGTTTTCGTGTACCACACTCCCAGTCTCAATACACCTCAGACGGTTCCACACCTTCAAACACTCGCATACCCCTTCCCACACCCTCACACTTTCCACACACACACACACCACCACACACACACACACACACACACCACACACACACACACACACAACACACACACACATATGCACCTTCAAACCCTCGCATACCCCTTTCCCACACTCCTCACACTTTTCACACACCACACACACACACACTCATACTTTCCAATTCCCTCACACTTTCCACACATCATCACCTTACCACATAACCCTCACATTTCCATACACACACTTTCCAACACTCTCACACGTTTCTACATACCTATACAAATTCATACACACGCCTCACACTTTCCCCACATACTGTTACACCCTTTCACACACCTTTAACCCTTCCCACACACCTTTACACCTTCCCATACACCTACACATCTTCCACATCCCCACACATTCCCTTACTTCTTCCAACACTCGCCCACACGTCTGTACTCACCCCTCACATCTTTCCACACATTTCCAAACATCCCACATCTTCCAACACAGCTCCATACCTTCTCTTCTCCCACACATTCAAAAACTTCACACAGTCCGCAGCACTTAGCTGTTGTGCATTTGCTCTCTTACGCTGCCTGGTAGGCAACGCTCTTGTATCACACACTGAGTGTTCGTGGTTCGATTCCCGGCCGGGTGAAAATATTGTGCGACTTTCCTTATATCTTCTGTCCCCATTCACCTAGCAAGTAAGTAGGTACCTGGGTGTTAGTCGACTGGTGTGGGTAGCATCCTGGGGGACAAGATTGAAGGAGCACAATGGAAATAAGACTGACTTTCTTGGGTTTTCCTGGGTGGGTAACCCTCGGTGTTAAAAATCGGAATTTTTTTTTTTATCTTATCTTGCCTTTCTGTTCACTATTAGTTCCCTTCCCTCTAGCCTTGGGTATTTCTCTCTCCCTTCCTCCCACTGGCCATGGGTATTTCTTCTCACCTTCCTCCCACTTACCTTGGGCAAAGGAGACAAGAAAGAGAGGGAGGAGGGATGAATAAGGGGGTCAAAAGAGGAGGGTCGTGAGACAGGGGAGGGCAGTTTGGTTCACGATGTTCTCCAGGGAGATACTCTCCCTCACTTACCTTCTTTTTTTACGTTCACTCTTTTATTATAATTAATTATTATTAATTATTAATTATTATTAATTATTAATTATTATTAATTATTATTAATTATTAATTATTATTATTATCGTTATTATTATTATTATTTATTTCGAAGCCCTGAATCCATCAGGTTCATTCATTACTAGGCACGTTTTTATTTGATTCGTCATTCCTGGGTGCTGACTTGACTCATCATTACTCAATGCTGACTTGATTCATCATTACTTAAATATGGGTTTTCTTATTCATCATTACTCAGCACACAGAGTTAGCTGAATCACCACCTCAACATGACTCAGAGAAAGTTAGCTTTCTTGCTCACTAATGACGCTTTCTCGAAGATTTTCTTTAAGGCTTCAGCAAGTCCAGGCTAAAAAGAATTGAAGAATGAGAAAGAAAATGAGCTGGCTTACACAAGACGTCAGCTCGCTGGGAAAAGCAAAGCCATTTGTTACAATAATGGAAAGCTAAATGTTGAAGTATTGTTAACGATGAAATCATTATCGTGATCTAATTTAAGAGAAAGAGAGAGAGAGAGAAAGAGAAAGAGAGAGGGAGAGAGACAAACAGACAGAATAAAACTGTGAGTAAAAATCATTCAGTTATTGTTATTATTATAATAATAATAATAATAATAATAATAATAATAATAATTATTATTATTTATTATTATTATTATTATTATTATTATTATTATTATTATTATTATTATTATTATTATCATCATCATCATTTATCTTCTCTATCATTTTCCCTCTCATTCTTTTTTCCCATTCTTATTCATTATTTTTTCCTGTCATTCTTCTTCCCCTTTCTTCTTCTTCTTCTCATTTTAATCAGAGAGGTGAAGACGCACTTGACACAATGCTCAGTGTTCAAAGGAAGCCTGTCTGTCACCTCTCACCAGATAAGAACATAAATTCCTCACCACGATGGGGAAGCTAGTGTGACCTCCAAGTGAAAAGTGGTTGGTTATGTGAAAAGTAGCAGGTTATGTGAAAAGTAGCAGGTTATGTGAAAAGTAGCAGGTTATGTGAAAAGTAGCAGGTTATATGAAAAGTAGCATATGTGAAAAGTAGTAGGTTATGTGAAAAGTAGTAGGTTATGTGAAAAGTAGCAGGTTATGTGAAAAGTAGTAGTTATGTGAAAAGTAGCTATGTGAAAAGTATAGGTATGTGAAAAGTAGTAGGTTATGTGAAAAGTAGCAGGTTATGTGAAAAGTAGCAGGTTATGTGAAAAGTAGCAGGTTATGTGAAAAGTAGCAGGTTATGTGAAAAGTAGCAGGTTATGTGAAAAGTAGTAGGTTATGTGAAAAGTAGCAGGTTATGTGAAAAGTAGTAGGTTATGTGAAAAGTAGTAGGTTATGTGAAAAGTAGCAGGTTATGTGAAAAGTAGTAGGTTATGTGAAAAGTAGCAGGTTATGTGAAAAGTAGCAGGTTATGTGAAAAGTAGAGGTTATGTGAAAAGTAGCAGGTTTATGTGAAAAGTAGCAGGTTATGTGAAAAGTAGCAGGTTATGTGAAAAGTAGTAGGTTATGTGAAAAGTAGCAGGTTATGTGAAAAGTAGCAGGTTATGTGAAAAGTAGTAGGTTATGTGAAAATTAGCATATGTGAAAAGTAGTAGGTTATGTGAAAAGTAGCAGGTTATGTGAAAAATAACAGATAATGTGAAAATTAACAGGTTATGTAACAGCAGGGTATGTGAAAAGTAGCAAGATGTTATATGAAAAGCAGCAGGATGTCATTGGAAAAGTAGCAGGTTGTGAACAATAGCAGAAGCTATGTAAAAAGTAGAAGGTTATGCGAAAATAGCAGGTTATGTGAAAAGTAGTAGGTTATGTGAAAAGTAGCAGGTTATGTGAAAAGTAGTAGGTTATGTGAAAATAGAGTTATGGAAAAGTAGCAGGTTATGTGAAAAGTAGTAGGTTATGTGAAAAGTACAGGTTATGTGAAAAGTTACAGGTTATGTAAAAGTAGTAGGTATGTGAAAAGTAGCAGGTTATTGAAAAGTAGCAGGTTATGTGAAAAGTAGCAGGTTATGTGAAAAAGTAGGTAGGTATGTGAAAAGTAGCAGGTTATGTGAAAAGTAGCAGTTATGTGAAAAGTAGTAGGTTATGTGAAAAAGAGCATATGTGAAAAGTATAGGTATGTGAAAAGTAGCAGTAATGTGAAAAAATAACAGATAATGTGAAAATTAACAGGTTATGTAACAGCAGGGTATGTGAAAAGTAGCAAGATGTTATATGAAAAGCAGCAGGATGTCATTGGAAAAGTAGCAGGTTGTGAACAATAGCAGGAAGCTATGTAAAAAGTAGAAGGTTATGCGAAAAGTAGCAGAATGTCATGCGAAAAGTAGCAGGTTATATGTTAAAAGTAGGAGGATTTATGTGATAAGTGGATGTATGTGAAAAGAAAAAGAAACTTGAGCAAAAAGTCGACCTTAAAACTTCAATTCTTCCTGTCATTATTTCAGCTGTCAAAGACTTCACCTCTCAGCCCAATCCACCAAGGAGGCACCTTGATGTCTGCCAGGGGCTCTTGATCAAACAAATTGTAGCTGCCATTCCCATCCTTGATAAAAATTCTTTAAGTCCTTTTACCCCAATATTCGCCCAGCGGTAAATAGGAGTCTGGATGATAGTCGACTGTTGTAGGTGACAGCCCAGGGAGTGGACGGGAAGCATAGTGCCAACAATGATTGGTAGTCAACAGGCACTTAGAGCAGAGCAAGTTTCTCTCAAGCAGCTTTCATGAAGCTCTCCTTGAGCGAAACGTTTTCTTAATTAAGCCTTATTCTGCTGTGTTTTGCTACTGGTGGATTGTTTTCTTTGGATTGAAATAAGGTGAAAAAATGCTCTTAATCTAAATCTGGGACAACGTTTGGCTTTACACAAAGCGAAACACTATCTTAATGAAGTCTCGATCTCTTCCTTTGACTTCTCTTCTTGTCTTTTATAAAGAAACTGCCCTCGAAAAGGGTGTGCTTTTCCTGAAGTGTGAGGACTATTTAGTAATAAATATCTACCAAGAAAAAGGATGGGAAAGATTTTAAAGGCGTTACTCTTCCCTATTTTATGTACCCCATTTCGTCTCTCCTTTCTATTCCTTGCTTCTGATTCCTTCTTCCACCACTACAGCTGCCTTGAGGCACTAGTAATCCTTCTGAACACCTCTCACACTTCTTCCTCCTTCTCTCCCACTTCTCCCTTCCCACCACCCCCCTCACCCATATCCCCTCTCCCATCTCCCTTTTCCCACCTTCTCCTAGTACCTCCAGCTCCGGCTGGCTCCCTACAGGTAAAGTAAGAAACACAGGTAATCAGCATATTTCCTAATAACAGGTAAGCGATATGACAGTTACGAGATTCCCAACTTTAAATGAACTCATTTCATCGGGTTAAAATTCCCCAGAACAGCGAGAGATACAACAGTGGTTGGTAATTATTTTCACGGTGGGGGGTAGAGGTGCGTAGATTGCGTAGATAAGAGGAGGTAGAGATTGAAGGACGGAAGTAGTAGAAGGGCAGATGGGAGGACATACATAGGTGTAGAAGGGCAGATCTAGATTTGCTGATTAATAATAATAATAATAATAATAATAATAATAATAATAATAATAATAATAAAATACTAATACTAATACTAATAAAAATAACAGAAAAATTACACTATACAATACTACTATATAACAATAATAATAATATATAATAATAATATAATAATAATAATAATAATAATAATAATAATAATAATAATAATAATAATAATATATAATAATATAATAATAATAATATAATATAATAATAATAATAATAATAATAATAATAATAATAATAATAATAATAATAATAATAATAATAATAATATTAATTATTATTATTATATAATAATAATAATAATATAATTATATTATTATTATTATTATTATTATTATTTATTATTATTTTATTATTATTATTATTATTATTATGTATGCTAGATGAGCGATATTAAACATATGGATCAATCAGCAGTCTCAAGAGGCAGCGAAGCTGCTCATTGCCTGGCTTGGATAACTATCGATCCATGGCGATTAATCACCACAGTGAAAAAGGTGATTAAGTACACCTTTCGTTGACCCACTGGGAAATATTGCTTAATCAATATCATCATTGGGAAGTGATAAATCCGTAGGGGGTCGAATAGCTGTGAAAAGGTAGGGTAGCTCCAGTTCCTTGAATCAAGAGTCCTTCACTAGCATTAAGGTCAGTATATGCCTTTATCTTGTCCCCAAGGGTCAGAGATCGAATTTTTCTGGACTGGTTTCTTATTGGTTTATAGAAAGTACGAGTATGTTTGTCCTTGATAAACCTGACAACTTAAACCGGACTGGACTGAGTTTTTTTGGGGGGGCTCCAAAGCCATCAACTTGTGTGGGACCCTAAAGCAAGTAACTTGTAGGGCCGTAGGCTAAGCAACTTGAGTTGGTCCCTAAGCATGCAACTTGTATGTGCTATAAGGTAAACGATTTGTGGTGTCCCAGTGCAAGCCACTATTAGGACCCTAGGGCCAGTAACTTGTAGGGGTCTACGGTAAGCAACTTGTGGAGGTCCAAAGGCAAGTAATATATGGCAGCCCTAGTGCAAGCAACTTAAGGGATTGTCACTAAAATTTCATGGTACGAACTTATCTGAAAACAAGGTCCCGGGCAAGTAATGCCCGGGACCCTGTTAAGTGAGGCCCCTTTTGTGAGGGGGCCCCTTTTGTGCGTGAGCCACTATGATAGTGCCCCTGTTGTTCCCAGTTTAATGCAGAATCCCGATTTAATTTAATCATTGATTGACTAAGTGTGGTGATCATTTTGGATGAATCATCTGTCATTATTCCACTCGTTGGTTGAGTGTTGATGTCTGTGGATCACTCCTCGTGAAGACACTAAATGCTGAACCTCGCACCTTCCTCCAGGTGGTATCTACGATGGACTGTGTGCTGTACACCAACAGGTTGGCTGAACAGGTCTTCAGCCAGGAAACCTGGTCCGAGAGCGGACCTAGGAGAACGATGATTGGGGACCATCACGTCAGTAATGAGATATAAAGTTATTACTGGCAGTTAGAAGCGCATGACCTTGCGTGAAGATCACTCGTACCCAGTAAGTTTGCCACTGGGTACCACTGGTGCATTTTAACCAGTTGGGAACAGTCCTCACTCAGAAAGCTTTTCATTGGTTATAATATTTGCATGATGATCCTAGGAGCCAATTACTAATCCGAGAATTTTTTACTGGTTGGTTGAGGTAAGTCTTGATCCAAAGGGACCAGTATTTCCCAGAATGCTCCTCATTGGCTGCTGTATGTGCATGTTGGTCCTAGCAACCAGTCACCACCTAGGGGGTGTGTCATTCTCTGGCTGAAGTACCAATCATTTCCCCGAAATGCTTCTCATTGGCTGTTGCATCTCCATGTTGATCTTTGAAACAAGTCACTTGACGGGACGTTTCTTACTGGCTGATAGAAACACGTTTCGACACTAAGGAAGTCTTTTATTATCTGGTTGAAGTACATTTCAATCTCCATACACCAATCATTACCTAGAAATGCTCCTTATTGGCTGGTGCATGTGCGTGTTGATCCTAGGAGCCAATCCCCCTGCAGGAAGTCTTTTACTGGCTAGCAGAGGTGCGTGTCCAGCCCCAGGGACCAATGGAAGGGCCGTCACGGCTAAGTAGTGGTGTGAGAGAGGGGAGAATAAGTCTATAATAGGCAGGAGGCGGCAAGGGACAGTTATAATGAAAAGTCTGCTAACACCGCCGACATTCCTGGCTCTGGCTAGCACCTTCAGTCCTGTGGCCTAGCACCTTCAGTCTTGCAGCCTAGCACCTTCAGTCTTGCAGCTTAGCACCTTCAGTCTCGCAATCTAACACCCTCAGTCTTACAACCTAGCACCTTCAGCCTTACAACCTAGCACCTTCAGCCTTACAACCTAGCACCTTCAGCCTTACAACCTAGCACCTTCAGTCTTACAACAGCCTCGGAACTGTGGGTAAGATGCACATTGTTCCAGCCACGGTATCGTGAGTTGTGAATTGTTCTAGCCACGGTATTGCAGGCTAGTTGTGAATTGTTCCAGCCACGGTATTGTGGATAAGCTGGTAACTGTTCCAGCCACGGTGCTGTAACTTTAATTCCAAAAGTTTGAGAATCGGAATCTTTGTCTAGTTTAGTACTGAAAAAAGTAAAGAAAACGGGTGACATCCACCACAGAATTTATTAATTAATAAAGTCAATGGTGGGCGAATTACCTTCATAATAAAATCAAATAACCGCCATTTTACTTCTTATCTTCATTACATAAAAGCATACATACATACACTCAGTTGTTATTAACGATATTTTATTCTAAATACTGCTAATAACAATTAATAATAATAGATCGACACCATGCCTAACCCTTCTAGGGTAGGGTAGGTGCCTGAGCCCGAGCCTTTAGCTCATAAGACTGTCATTCCCATTTGCCCCCTTGTGGCGGGGATGGCAGACCAGAGAGGCCTAG
This sequence comes from Cherax quadricarinatus, assembly GCF_026875155.1. Classification (NCBI taxonomy): domain Eukaryota; kingdom Metazoa; phylum Arthropoda; class Malacostraca; order Decapoda; family Parastacidae; genus Cherax; species Cherax quadricarinatus. The sequence goes on along the minus strand of NC_069459.1, from coordinate 22,720,399 downwards.
CTTGTGGCTAGGCCTGGGGACAGTTGGTCCCAAAGATGAGGAGGTACATGTGCCTCCTCCCATGGGAGACTTAGGTCTCAGACACTCCCTAAAGAGGGAGCCAAGGCCGGGCCACCACTTGGAAAAGGCCCGGGCCGGGAGAATACCGGCTAATCTTTTAACTAACTAAAATTAATAATAATAATAATAATAATAATAATAATAATATAGTCAGTTTCTTTACTCGTTATGTGAACTGCATTGAAAGTTCTCATTTTTCTCTCTTAACTTGCAACACAATAATGGTTAATTAAGATACATTTAGGGATCTTGAATACACCCAAGCGTCGCACATGTGTCTTATTCATCAACATCACGTTACTGCATACCATAAATAACATGACAGCTGTCTCAGGTGTTCTCTCAGAAGAAATGTGGTTTAGTTGGTATAAGAAAGAGGCTATGTAAAATTAAAAAAAAAATGTCTTTCAAGGTGAAGAAAGGAAGTCATGAGAGGTTGAAGATACCTCACCAGGTCATTTGAGTGTGACTAGATAATGGTCCAAGTCGGACCGAAACGCAGTCATAAGCTTCATTGTCCACTGTGCAGACTATCTGGGTATCATTTGAGTTGATGATATCAGAATGTCAGGAAGGTTCAAACATTACTCACCAGGTCATTTGAGTTTATATGAAAAAAAAAACACGAAAGGTCAAAGACCCTTCATCAGGTCATTTATGCTCATGATATCATTAAACCAGACAAAGGTTAGCACTGCTGTCTTCCCATTTAATACCGTAACCGGTTTCTTGCTCCTGCCAGTCCATCCACAGTGCCTAACTCAACATTCTCATGCAGAAATGTGCCTTATTACGCACCCTGCGAGACTTAGTAGGTAATGAGGTGGTTTGATGATGCCTCAACCAGCTTTGTTATGGGTTTATGTGTTCCTGAGAGGATTTCTAGTTCCTATTAAATAAGCAATAAGGAAGCAAGCTGAGGATACTCTTTGTTGTAGTAGTTTAGACAGGAGAGAGTTGCACAGCACAAGCACAGATATACCAAGACACACACGCATATATTGAGTGACTGACAAATAGACAGACACAGAGGCATGCATACATACGAACATACATATGTATGTATGTTAATATATATAGGTGAGTACATACATAAATGCATACATACATGCACACACAATGCTATCATATTTCATGAATTTCATTATATATACTGTTTATAATAATAATAATAATAATAATAATAATAATAATAATAATAATAATAATAATAATAATAATAATAATAATAATAATAATAATAGGAAATACAGAGAGGAATGAGGGGTAGGTAGGAGGAGAAGTAGACAGGGAGAAAAAAGGAGAAGACGAAGATGAGGAAGATGACGATAAAGATGAAGATGAAGAAGATGAAGAAGAAGATGATGAAGAAGAAGAATGAGGAGGAGAAAGAGGAGATGGTGCTGAATCTTGCCGCCTACCACATTCTTCTTCTCACGGGGATCACCAGTCTGACTGCCTTCGTAAGAGGGTTTCCCCGTCTTCATCTTTTTCCTCTTTCTTCATTTTTTTTTTACTTCTTCCTCCTCATCCTACTCATCTCTACCATACTCATTCTTATCCCTTTTTCCTTTCATTTAGCCTTTCGTCGCTCTCCACGCTCTCTTCCCATGTTCTAAAATGCTCTGCATAACAATAGGTTTTTAATATCCTCAAAACTCTCGCTCATTTCTTTGTAAACTGTACGTTGAAATAAATTCGTATTTTGTATATTTATTTTATATCCTATTCCTCCGCCTCCTCTTCCTCCTCTTCATATAGAGAGAATAAGAGTAATTTTAGTTTTGGATGCGAGACTGACCCTGAGATGCCTCAGAGTAGCTGAGTGTATCGTGTGGGGTACCTCAAGGATCAGCACTCAGCCTCATGCTTTTCAAGTGACTTATTTTAGCACACTGTTATATTAAGAAGTGTTATTTGAAGTGCAAGAAGGAGATTTGGTATAAATTAAACAACACAAAATGTAACTTTCAGGATGTTAGTGTAATACGTATTTGGGAACAGAAGGTGAAACACAGATTTAGGGAAAGGTTTTGGGGTACATTTCCGGGCAAATGCCCGGGTACATTCGTTTCTTTTGTCGGAGTTCGTTGGTTCGAGCCTACAGCGTTGACTTGCACTTTTTTAAATTTAAATATATCTAGAAATTTTAATAAATTCTTTGGTGATCTTTTTTATATGCAATACAAAGCAGCAGTAAGTGCAATAAAACCTTTTTTACTTATAAGTGACATGTAAACTTAAGAGCACTATGTGCAATTCACATTTAAGTAAGGAAAGGTACTAACAAAATTTCTGGGGAAAGGATTCTTTGCCTGTACCTAAGTAATTTACAGATTGATGTTAAAAGTGTCCAAAAAAACTAATTTACAAATTTGTCATGAATTTGCTAAGTATATTTTTTGCTCATTGTTCGCCAGGGCTGATTGGTTGGGATTTTCTGGTCTTGTTTGATACCTTTCAGAATTAATACAGAAATTCCAGCTCAAATCCACTTACTTCCTGGAACATATCTTGATTCTTGATAACGAGAGAAAAGCGAGGAAGGGGAGCAGGAGTGTGTTAGTAATAATATTATGAATATAGCTGATAAGAAATCACAAATGACGACGTTTCGCCCATGCTGATTGCCAGCAAATATATGGCAGTGAGTTATTTAGTAGTGAGAAGCGGTGTGGTGAAAAGAAGTGAGGTATGAGTCAGGTCACCTTAATTCTCAAATATTTAGTTGTTTTCTGGCAAGAAGTTCATCTAAATTGGAGAAACCGTTGTTGTGGTTCAACTTTTTGGAGATATTAGTGAGGGGAGATTCAAGGTCTCTTCTTCCCTGTGTCTTGCCCTCCTTGGAAAATCGTAGCGTGAGTCATTACAGCTTATTAAGCAGCTGTGAGAATTACAGTGTATAATGTGGCTTGGTAATGGACCAGGCGGCGGGGGGCGTTGATCCCCGGAATACTCTCCAGGTAGACTCCAGGTATGCAGGTTAGAGTCTCACCACTGGTCCACGCAGGCTAGAGCTCTCACACTAGATCCATACGGTTTAGCCCTCACTCCTGATCCATATAACTAGAGCTAGCTTTAACTCTAAACCTCATTCTTGACTCTACCTCCTTCAGTTAAAATGCTGGTAGAATTCAGGGGACAAAATACTGTGCAAATTCCAAAATAAATGTGTGAATAAAACTTTACCTTAAGAAATGATAAAATATTTTTACTTAGGGCGTTTTCAGCTGAGACCAAAATCTCGAAAGGGGTAAAATCCTCGGAAAATCCAAGATGCTTCAGCGCCAAGATGTAGATGGATCAGTGAGGTAAACACAACACTTGGGGTGTGTTGGGGAAGGGACTGGTGGCTCTGTGGTGGTGGTGGTGGTGGTGGTGGTGGTAGTGGTGGTGGTGGTAGTGGTGGTGGTGGTAGTGGGGTTAGTTGTGATGGGGGAGGGGCTGCCGGCTCTGTGGTGGTGGAAGTGGTGGGGGTAGCTGTTGTGATGGGGAGAGGCAGGTGGATTTGTGGTGGTGAGGTTAGTTGCTGTGACGGAGGAGAGGCGGCTGGCTCTGTGGCGTTGGGGATGGTGTCTGTGTTTTCAGTGCTGTGAGATGGTGAGTAGGGTTGTGGTGGTTAGGGAGGAGGCTAGTAGCGCTGCTTGTGGTGGTGGGGGATGGTGGTAGGAAAGGAGAGAAAGAGAGAGAGAGAGAGAGAGAGAGAGAGAGAGAGAGAGAGAGAGAGAGAGAGAGAGAGAGAGAGAGAGATAATCTTAACTTCTCAAGTATATACCACAAGTTATATCTGTCAAGTATCTCTCTTAAGGAATTGCGTCAGGTGCTTCAGAAGGTCTTAATGTCTGAACTCATTTATATTCACCTATTTGTAGTTGCAGTGGTTGAGTCTCAGCTCCTGGCCCTGTCTCTTAACTTACCATTAGAGGATTCACTATCTCCAAGTCTCGTGAGCCCTACCATCCCTAACCACCGAACGGCTGAGGTTTGAACCCATGGTAAGAGAGTCGTAAAACTCCACGGTTTAAACTCCAACCGTTCCGTGGTTTTATTCCCTTTTTTTTTTTTTTTTTTTTTTTTTTGCAATCGTATTATTACCTATCATACCTGTTCTTAAAGCTCAGAGGTCACTCAATATTTTCCAGTAGGAATCGTGAAAGCGGAAGTGTGTGCATTGATTCCCTCTCGGTCGACGACCTTAATCCTCTTATTTCCAGCGGATTTGGCAGAGGATTTTCCCTTATTATCGACACTCCAAAGCAGCTTCTGCAGCTCTGGTGGTGATGACTGAACTTCTCTGAGCAGTTCGTAACTTGACACCTGAAATTTGAATGATTGAGGAGTTAGGAGTCGTCTAAACCTCTCTGAGACTCTTGAACGAAGATTCGACCTTTGGGTATTGGTAGTTACTGAAATATTTCTTGGTCTGGGATTTGTCGAGCATAGGATTTTAAAATCGTTTCAGCATGGTTGTGTTTGGTTTCAAGCTGTTTCGTACGAGGAATGAAGATAGTCTAACTTCCCTAGAAATCTCAGTTCTCTCTATCCTGGTCTCCCTCTTCCCTTTTCTTCTAGTCTTTTTGCTGACCCTTTCTTTATCCCTTCCGTACCTTTGTTATCTCAGTCCTTTTTTTTCTCTCTCCCCCTATATTCTCTATCCTATTTCCTACTCCCACATTCTCTCTCCTCTCGCAAATTCACTGACGTTATCTCTCCCTGGCTCCCTAGAGGTCGCCCACTTCAAACCTATCAGCACTCCCTTATTATCTTCCCTCTTCCTCCCTTTCCCCTCCCCCTGAATCCCCTTCCCTTTCCTTCCCACTTCTCCTTTCTCCCTTAGGAGCAAGGAGGACGTCGCCAGGGTCGTTCATCTTCCTGGTTTGGATAATAATCTCACCCCTAATGAGTTTGAACATTAGTGAGTTTGATACCCTAATAGTGGAGTCTGATTTTGGCTCAGTGTCTCTGTTGGTTGGTCTTGGCTATTGTGTGTGTGTGTGTGTGTGTGTGTGTGTGTGTGTGTGTGTGTGTGTGTGTGTGTGTGTGTGTGTGTGGTGTGTGTTCACTTAATTGTACTCATCTAATTGTGGTTGCAGGGGTCGATTCACAGCTCTTGGCCCCGCCTCTTCACTGGTCGCTTCCAGGTCCACTCTCTCCCTGCATCTTGAGCTTTATCATACCTCTTCTTAAAGCTATGTATTGATCCTGCCTCCACTACATCGCTTTCCACATTATTCCACTTCCTGACAACGCTATGACTAAAGAAATACTTCCTAACATCCCTGTGACTCATCTGAGTCTTCAACTTCCAATTTTGACCCCTTGTTGCTGCGTCCCATCCATTGTGTATTCACCTAGTTGTGGTTGCAGGAGTCGAGTCACAGTTCTTGGCCTCGCCTCTTCACTGTGTGTGTGTGTGTGTGTGTGTGTGTGTGTGTGCAGTAACACTTCGACTGGCCAGTGTATCATTATTTGCGTTTAGACCCTTACATAAATAATTTCCTTTAAAAATACTCTGTGTGTGTGTGTGCTGTCTGTCTGTCTGTCTCTGTCTGTCTGTCTGTCTGTCTGTCTGTCTCTCTCTCTCTCTCTCTCTCTCTCTCTCTCTCTCTCTCTCTCTCTCTCTCTCTCTCTCTCTCTCTCTCTCTCTCTCTCTCTCTCTTTCTCTGAATGATCAAAGGATCCGGACTTTAAGTGCATTTCAATAAATATTTCTAAGAAATCCTCTACGTTAAGACAGGTCCGGAAGAGCCACTTCAAGAGCACAGGTGTGAGGTCTGCAGGTGTGCTCTCACCTTATAAAATACTGAAAGACATGTGTACTGAGTTGGCAGGTGTGTTAGGGGTGTGTTAGAGGATCCATACACAAGTTTGGGGTGAGAGAGGGGCCACTGCACAAGATGGGGTGTGTGGGGTGATACACAGGTTAGAATTTGGGGATCTATACATAGGTTGGGGGTGTGGGGAGATCTAGTATACAGACGGTGCAGGTGGGGGGCCCATAAATAAGTTGCGGAATGTCAGTACACAGGTTGGAGGGCTGCGGTTGTGGCTGCTGTTGCTGCTACTGTTGTTGCTGCTACTGTTGTTGCTGCTACTGTTGTTGCTGCTACTGTTGTTGCTGCTACTGTTGTTGCTGCTACTGTTGTTGCTGCTACTGTTGTTGATGCTACTGTTGTTGCTGCTACTGTTGTTGTGCACTGTTGTTGATGCTACTGTTGTTGCTGCTACTGTTGTTGCTGCTACTGTTGTTGTGCACTTGCTATCTACTGTTGTTGATGCTACTGTTGTTGCTGCTACTGTTGTTGCTTTTTGCTGCTACTGTTGTTTATGCTACTGTTGCTGCTACTACTGTTGTTGCTACTACTGTTGTTGCTGCTATTTCTCCTCTTCCTCCTCCTCCTGCTGTTCCTCTTGCTCCTGCTCTTTCTCCTCCTATTTCAGTTACTTTTACCAATACTACTATTTTCAGTTCCCTCTTTCTCTTCTCTCCATCTCTCTCTCTCTCTCTCTCTCTCTCTCTCTCTCTCTCTCTCTCTCTCTCTCTCTCTCTCTCTCTCTCTCTCACTCTCTCTCTTTTTCTCTCTCCATTTCGTGACGACGTCGATCAAAAAAATACCTTAAATTAGAAGCAACTAACCCTATTACAAGGCCCCCCAGTTCCTGAGGTTTTCACTAACGTATTAAGCTGCTGTCAGACTGGATGAAAGGAGAAGGAAATAAGACCCTCATTTCTGGACACGATCCGACACCACATAGCACGATCCGCCACGCCCTAACGCGATCCGATACGCAAAGACATAATCCGCGATAAAAGCTGACGTCTCGTGACACAATTTGATGAGTTTCGACACAATGTGACACTCTCTGACACGATCCAAGTGAAAATGGACACCAAATCAGCGATTAAATGCTGTATGACACAATGCTGAGTGATGCTATGTATTTTAAAGTGTATTGTGAAGGGACTGGAGAAGATGCCATGCAGTTATATGTAATTTTCTACGATCAAATATATTAAGACAAAGCGCAATGAATGCGGACCTAATACAATGCAGATTTAGACAATGTAGTGGATTTGCGCAAAAAATTAATTTGGACTATATAATGTGGTTTAAGATTTAACATACTGGGATTGGAACTTCATGTCCTGTAGGCAGACACAACATAATGTATTCGAATATAATGAAGTGCAATCGAAGACATAATGCCATTAATTCGGACAAGTTGTGAGTCGATTTACACAGCCTCGATCTGCACTGACATACCTCGGTATGATTTGGCCAAAACACGACATAATCAGCCAAAACACGACACAATCAGCCAAAACATGGCACAATCTGACTAAGCACAACACAGGTTAACAAAACACGACGCGTTTTGACATAAATCTGCTGCAGTATGATACGAAATGAGGAGGAAAAACAAACACGACATGATATAAAACAGAATGCTACTGTCGAACTGTTCGTAATAATGACGTGATCAAGTCTTTATTCTCCTCAATTGACATGTCTAGGGGCATTACTCAATTTTCAATCATATTTTGTATTGTTAGCGAATATTGAAAGACTGTTGGTGAAAATTCACACCAATACGTCGGGAAATTTTTTCACATATACAATTATCACCAGAATGCTTTTGATTCTTTGACTGCAAATTTACGTTCGTAATTAACTGTTTGACTGTGTCTTCTTGCTAGTTTGGTTATGATTTTATGTTTGGGATTTTTTTTACTGTGATTGAGATTGTCTGTTTGGCTGTGATTTCTTGCTTGACTTGCTGACTGCTAGAGTTTAAGTATACATTGATGTATATTCTTTCCTGAGTTCCTGCTTTCCTGTTCTGCTTCTCTCTCTCTCTCTCTCTCTCTCTCTCTCTCTCTCTCTCTCTCTGTCTATCTATCTAAGTATTTATCTCACCTCTCCACCCACATAAACACTCCCCGTCCTTCAGGTGTTTATAAAGGATCCAGAGGAACAACAAACGTTAAGACAGATTCCAACGCCACACTTAACGCAGGTAGAAGAGGGATCGAACGAACGCAAACACAGTCCTCGAACCCCCTCCCAGGTCCCTTCCAAAGGAGGATTCAATAGGGTTCTGGCCGACCTCTAAATCATAAACACTTGAACGCTCTGTTGTGCGGGATTCGATTCCATGTTGTGACCGAATCAATTTTTCTGAATGAATTCGTCCTTTACCTCTTTTTCACAAGTGATTTTTAAGATTTTTTTTCGTTTATATACCTAATTATCATTAAAGCAGTCATCTGGCTCAGTGGTTAACGCACTGGCCTGAGTTTTAAAACTCACTTGCAATGGGTTCAGTCCCCACCCGTTCTGTGGTTTAATTGGTATAGTTATACAAATATGCATCCTAACCTAATCTACCCTAATTGAAGTCAGTCCTAAAACTCACAGGCCAGTGCGTTAACCATTGGGCCAGCTGGTTCTAAGTAGATTGATCCAACTAGGTATATTTCTAAACACCATAGTGATGTTAGAATGGGTCTCATTGTTACCAATCTCTCTAAAATACAGTGTAATATATATTAAAGTATTTCAGTGATACACTGAAAGTGAAGTGCAGTAAGCAGACTAAATGATCGTTCTTCTCCTGACATATACAGTATTTCTCCAAGAATGTACACTCCGTGAACGTACGTACTCTTATTTGTGCATAAACACGGACATGGCTGGATAAATATGCTTCAGAGTCATGTCTCAGCGTATCTGTCAGTGCATTCTCATGTGGATACCTGGTCATGGACTTCCTGTGTTAATAAAATACGTATATTTTCACCAAGACTGTTCAACTGCCTCCCACCATACATAAGGGGGATTACCAATAGACCCCTGGCTGTCTTTAAGAAGTCACTGGACAGGCATCTAAAGTCAGTACCTGACCAGCCGGGCTGTGGTTCGTACGTCGGGTTGCGTGCGGCCAAGAGTAACAGCTTGATTGATTAGGTCTTGATCCACCATGAGGTTTAGTCACAGACCGGGCCGCGGCGGCGCTGACCCCCCGAAGCCTTCTCCAGGTATACTCCAGGTAAACCCCTCTGGTGAACTTTCTCGTTGAACATTAAAATGGTATAAAATACCGACAGATTGTTAGGTAAGACACATATGCAACAGTTAGGTATCTTTATTATGAAACGTTTCGCCTACACAGTAGGCTTCTTCAGTCAAGTACAGAAAAGTTGATAGAAGCAGAAGATACTTGAAGACGATGTAATCAGTCTTTAAGGGTGATGGACTGATTACATCGTCTTCAAGTATCTTCTGCTTCTATCAACTTTTCTGTACTTGACTGAAGAAGCCTACTGTGTAGGCGAAACGTTTCATAATAAAGATACCTAACTGTTGCATATGTGTCTTACCTAACGAACTTTCTCGTGTGTGCACGATCGATGAGTGATTGAAATCCTTTTTTCTAAAGTTAAACTGTTCTTGGTGTGCATTGATTAATAACGCATCAAACATTTTTCAAGACACGTATACATAACATTCATACATAAGACAATCATGAATACTCTTTGGTAGTGACGAAGGGTAAGAAAAATCTATATCTTGTATTATATTTTCGTTTTAAACTACAAAAGTCTACTTCTATAACGGGAGAAAAAATGGATGTTCTTCTAAGATAGATTTTTACCCTAAGTTAAAGAGATTTGATGGGATTATATATTAGAGATGTATCGGATATCCGCACTTGCATCCGCATCCGCGGAACATCTGCACAATTTCTTACATCCGCATCTGCATCCGTATCCGCATTTTACTGTAAACAGATATCCACATATGCATCCACTTCCGCAAAATAAGTAAGACATCCTCATTCACATCCACATCCGCGGATATCTAAATTTTCACATCCGATACATCTCTATTGTATATGCTACTGTTGTCCTCTTTCCTCCCACATTCCCAAATTACTCTCCCTAACATTCCCAACATTTGCACTGGTGTTCCCTACTTCTCTCTAACACCCCAGTTACCTGAAGATTACCTGGAGTCGCTTCCGGGGTTCACCGCTCCCTCACGGCCCGGTCTCTGACTAGGCCTCCTGGTTGCAGACCTGATCGATCAAATTGTTATTGCCCGATACCCGCAGTCCAATGTATGCACCACAATCCGGCTCATCAGGGAATGATTTCAGGAATTTATTGAGTTCCTTCTTGCAGTTGGCCAGGGGTAGGTTGGTAATCCCTTCTTGTGCATGAAGGAAGGGTGTTGAAGAGCCGTGGTCCCTTCAGACTTACTGAGTTCTCAGTGTACTCAATGTTTCCTTCTTTTCATAGGAGGTTCCTGCATCGTCTTTTAACTATGTTCCAACCATGTCCCAACCATGTCCCAACAATGTCCCACATCCAACTTTCCCAACCTATAATAACTTTATAGTTATTTAATATAATCACTAAATAATTAAAATTAATAATAAAATTAATAATAATAATGACAATCATAGGAATAATAAAAAATAATTATATAAAATAATAATAATAATAATAACAATAATTATAATAATAAAATAATATAAATAATAATAAAATAATTATATAAAACAATACTAATAATAATGGTAATAGTAATAATAATATAAATAATAATAAAAATAATGATTATCATCATTTTCATAATAAAAAATTAAATTTAATGTCTCCAAATTCAAGGTGACACCAGTAGCTGCTTTTTTCTTACGTCCGCCGCTGTAATACACGACATAAATGGAGGAATTCATAAAAAAATATTTGAGATCACTGTAATTCTGTTGTATTCCTGAGTTACGATGCGAAAACACAAAAAAAATTAATCATTAAAAAAAATATTCTCGGTTACCCCGGAGGGGCGAACGCAGCTAATATTATTTCTGTAAGTTTCGCTCACATTTCGCTCGATTTGGGTGGCCGAAAGGTATAAGACTTACCCATAAATATAAGATAAATACCTCGGCGACACTGGTAACGACCCAAACACGACCAGCAACAGAGAATAAACACCTCTTCGCAAAACGTAATATATAATAAAGTCGTGAATCTTAGCTTGAAAAAAATCATAAGGTGATGAATCTGCAGAACTAAACAGCAGACAAAAGACGGTCGGTATCAACCTTGTTCAGTGTAACACGAAGGATCGGATGCCATCTAAGAAATTTCCTCAGTGTTAATATGTGATAATTGTAAAAAGATTTGTGCTGGAAAAGTTTTAATGGAGAGTTTTCACCCAGATGAGGTTTTATTTTCCATATTGAGGTTTTATCATCCACTGGACGGCTTTAATAATGCTTGATAAGGGTTCAGGTGTGGGTGGTGCCATTACTGTGGCTGGCGTCATCACTGTGGGTGGTGCCATTACTGTGGCTGGCGTCATCACTGTGGGTGGTGCCATTACTGTGGCTGGCGTCATCACTGTGGGTGGTGACATTACTGTGGCTAACGTCATCACTGTGGGTGGTGCCATTACTGTGGCTGGCGTCATCACTGTGGGTGGTGCCATTACCGTGGCTAGCGTCATCACTGTGGGTGGTGCCATTACCGTGGCTGGCGTCATCACTGTGGGTGGTGACATTACTGTGGCTAACGTCATTACTGTGGGTGGTGACATCACTGTGGCTAGCGTCATCACCGTAGGTGGTGCCGTCACTGTGGCTAACGTCATCACTGTGGGTGGTGCCATCACCCTTGGTTGATGGAGTAATTACATCAACAAGGTTGATGGATTGATTACATCGTTAGATTAGAACGTTTGAACAATAAAGACCACTGTTGCAATTGTGTCTTAATCATCTCTAATAGTATTGCTGGTGCTAGTAACTATGGCTGGTTAACTGGGCTTGCAACATGTCGACTACTCGAGGGTCGTTAAGGCTACATGACACCTGTTGATCACCAGTCAAGAATAGTTTAATTCCTTAAGGTAGGGTTAAAAGTAAACTTTCAGTGTATACACACTGAGAGACATACACCTCACGGTACATATATCCTATGAAAGTAATTATTTGGACCATATCACCTACACTGCATGCTATTTCCCTGTTTTTGTCTCTGTATTGGATTGATATAAGTAGTACATGGTGGGTACTACAGTGTCGAACAGCGACAATGTGAAGTATGTATGTGTGTGTGTGTGTGTGTGTGTGTGTGTGTGTGTGTGTGTGTGTGTGTGTGTGTGTGTTGTGTGTGGTGGTGTGTGTGTGTGTGTGTGTGTTGTGTGTGTGTGTGTGTGTGTGAGGTGTTGTGTGTGTGTGTGTGTGTGTGTGTGTGGTGTGTGTGTGTGTGTGTGTGTGTGTGTGGGGTGTGTGTGTGTGTGTGTGTGTGGTGTGTGTGTGTGTGTGTTGTGTGTGTGTGTGTGTGTTGTGTGTGTGTGTGTGTGTGTGTGTGTGGTGGTGTGTGTGTGTGTTGTGTGTGTGTGTGTGTGGTGTGTGTGTGTGTGTGTGTGTGGTGTGTGTGTGTGTGTGTGTGTGTGTGGTGTGTGTGGTGTGTGATGTGGGGTGTGTGTGTGTGTGTGTGTGTGTGAGTGTGTGTGTGTGTGTGTGTGTGTGTGTGTGTGCAATTAATTTTCATATTACAATTGTGGCTGTCTTTTGGTGTTTCTAGTAAGCTGTGTCT
>NC_069459.1:22690229-22702729 GCF_026875155.1 Cherax quadricarinatus | reverse complement strand
TAGGATGGCGAATAGAAGGAGGAGGAATATTAGGATGGCGAATAAAAGGGAGAGGAAGATTAGGATGGCGAATAGAAGGAGGAGGAAGATTGGGAAGGCGAATAAAAAGAGGAGGAAGATTAGGAAGGCGAATAAAAGGAAGAGGAAGATTAGGAAGGCGGATAGAAGGAAGAGGAAGATTAGGAAGGCGAATAGAAGGAGGAGGAAGATTAGGAAGGCGAATAGAAGGAAGAAGAAGAATAGGAAGGAGAATAGAAGGAAGAGGCATATTAGGAAGAGGTGGACGACGAGGTGATTGATGATGGGGATAGCAATAATGGTGATAAAACATCAACAACTACAACAACAAGAATAACAGCAACAAAAATAGCAACAAAGAATGGAAGTGAAGCTGCGAAAGATGTGACACAAGGAATTTAATTAGGCATAGAAGGGAAGCAGAGAGAGAGAGAGAGAGAGAGAGAGAGAGAGAGAGAGAGAGAGACCGAGGGATGAAGGATGAGAAAGGAGAAGAGGGACAAGAAAGGAAATAGGATGGAAAATAATAGCTCAGCTTTTTTCCTGTATCTTTGCTAGTTAGGTAAAAAGGACATTAGTACAACTACTGCGACATTTTATTGTGGCAACGTTTTGCTCCTGGAGAGCGAAACGTTGTCACAATGAACTCTCACATTTGTTACACTTGTGTCCTTGACCTAACATATTGTTGGTAATTCTACCAACATTATTACAATATACTTAGTTACAGGAGTTAAAACTACCACCACTACTACCACAACTACCACCACACAACTACCACAACTACCACACGACTACCACAACTACCACCACACAACTACCACAACTACCACACGACTACCACAACTACCACCACACAACTACCACAACTACTACAGAACTACTACAATTACCACACAACTACCACACAACTATCATAACTACCACACAACTACCATAACTACCACACAACTGTCACAACTACCACAACTACCACACAACTACCACAACTACCACACAGCTATCACAACTACCACAACTATCACACAGCTATCACAACTACCACAACCACTACACAACTACCACAACTACCACACAACTACCACACAATTACCACACAACTACCACACAACTACCACACTACCATAAGTGCTACAAAACTACCACACAACTACCACACAACTACCCACACAACTACCACAACTACCACACAACTACCACACAACTATCACAACTACTAACACCGGCTACCACAACTACCACACAACTACCACACAACTATCACAACTACTAGCACACGGCTCCCACAACTACCACACAACTACCACAACTACCAAATAACTACCACACAACTACCACACAACCACCACACAACTACCACAACTACCACACAACTACCACACAACTACCACACAACTACCACACAACTACCACACAACAACCACAACTACCACACAACTACCACACAACTACCCACACAACTACCACATAACTACCACACAACTACCACACAACTACCACACAACTACCACACAACTACCACACAATTACTACACAACTACCACACAACTACCACACAACTACCACAACTGCCACACAACTACCACACAGCTACCACACAACTACCACACAACTACCACACAACTACCGCACAACAACCACAACTACAACACAACTCCCACACAACTACCACACAACTACCACACAACTACCACACAACTAACCACACAACTACCACAACAACAACCACAACTACCAACACAACTCCACACAACTACCACACAACTACCACACAACTACCACACAGCTACCACAACTACCACAACTACCACACAACTACCACACAACTACCACACAACTCCCACACAACTACCACACAACTCCCACACAACTACCACACAACTACCACACAACTACCACAACTACCACACAACTACCACACAACTACCACACAACTACCACACAACTCCCACACAACTACCAACACAACTACCCACACAACTACCACACAACTACCACACAACTACCACAACTCCCACGCAACTACCACACAACTACCACACAACTACCACACAACTACCACAACTCCCACACAACTACCACACAACTACCACACAACTGCCACACAACTACCACACAACTACTACACAACTACCACACAACTCCCACACAACTACCACACAACTACCACACAACTCCCACACAACTACCACACAACTACCACACAACTCCCACACAATTACCACAAAACTACCACACAACTACCACACAACTACCGCACAACTACCACACGGCTACCACACAAACTACCACACAACTACCACACAACTACCACACAACTCCCACACAACTACCACACAACTGTCACACAACTACCACACAACTACCACAACAACTACCACACAACTACCACACAACGACCACACAACTACCACACAACTACCACACAACTACCCCACTCCTACCACACAACAACCACACAACAAACCACAACTACCACACAACTACCACACAACTACCACACAGCTACCACACAACTACCACACAACTACCACACAACTACCACACACCTACCACACAACTCCCACACAACTACCACACAACTACCACACAACTACCACACAACTACCACACAACTACCACACAACTACCACACAACTACCACACAACTACCACACACCTACCACACAACTACCACACAACTACCCACAACTACCACACAACTACCACACAACTACCACACAACTACCACACAACACTACCACACAACTCCCACACAACTACCACATATCTACCACACAACTACCACAAAACAGCCACAACTACCACACAACTACCTCACAAACTACCACACAACTCCCACACAACTACCACATAACTACCACACGCTACCACAAAGATAAAGGTAGAAAAACCTCCATAAAGACGATTAATATATTGCAGAAAGAAAATGAAAGAATGATGAATGTAAAAATAATGGAAAGAAATGATAGGGCGGTGTGAAGTCTTGCTGGGGATGGGAGGGAGAAAGCTTCCCTCATGGTACCATCATCAACGGATTCTCCATCATTGCCCATTGCCACTTACATTTATGTCCTGAAAATTGAAGATATTGTGTATCATATGATATTACTATTGAATTTTCGATTATTTATTATTTATATTATTATTATTATTTATTATTATTATTATTTATTATTTATTCTATAATTATATTATATTTTATTATTATTATAATTATTATATTATTTATTATTATTAATATATATTATTATTATTATTATTATATTATTATTATTATTATTATTTATTATTATTATTATATTAGCCATTATTATTATTATATTATTATTGTATTATTATATTATTAAATTGAATTAATTATTATTATAGATATAGAGTATTATTAAAAGAGAATAGTAATTATTAGTATTATTATATAGATTATAGTTAGATATGAAGATATAGAGAGAGATGAGAGAGAAGAGAAGAGAGAGGAGAGATTGAGATAGAGAGAGAAAGAGAGAGAGAGAGAAAGAAAAGAGGAGAGGTAGAGAGATGAGATGAAAGATAGTTAGAGAGAGAGGTAGTCATTATGATGATGAGAGAGTGAGAGAGAAGAGAGATGGGGGGAGGGAGGAGAGATGAGAAGAGAGAGATATGAGAGAGAGAGAGAAGAGAAGAGAGAAGAGAGGAGAAAGAGAGAGAGAAGAGAGAGAGAGAGAGAGAGAGGAGAGAGGAAGAGAGGAAAGAGAGAAGAGGAGAGAAGGGAGAGGAAGAGAGGAGAGAAAGGGAGAGAGGGGGGGAGAGAAGAGAGAAAAGAAGAGGGGAAGAAGGGAGAGAGAGAGAGAGAGAGAGAGAGGAGGAGAGAGAGAGGGAGAGAAGAGGAGAGAGGAGGGAGAGAGGGTAGTGACAAAGAAGGCAGTTTTTTGTAATGTTGAGGTACAAAGAATCCAATTTTTGTTATTGTGCTACTCATGATTTCCGCCTAAAGGGTCCGGCTTCACGTTTTTCTGTCTACGACACAGGCACTCAGGTGTGGGCGTGGTGGGTGGGTGGGTAGGTTAGTCGTGGGCGTGGTGAACGGTGGTAGGCGTGGGTGTAGTTGACAGTGATAGGCGTGGGTGTGATTGACAGTGATAGATTTGGGCGTGGTGGGTGGAGGCTGGATTTTGCAGGGTAGAGACAGGCGTGGGCATGGTGGATTGAGACAGACGTGGGTGGCGTGGGTAGGTGAAAGGAAAACCCACTCAACAACCACTCAGCAGCAGTAACAGGTAAATGGATCATGAAACAACAAGAAAGAAAAAAGTCTGTAGCAACACAAAAAACATGGAAATAAAATGAGGTGTCTAAGGCGGTAATTGATTCCTGGAGAGAGGAGGTGAGGGAAAGGAGGGAGGGAGGGAGGGAGGGAGGGAGGGAGGGAGGGGATGATGACGGGAGGGAAAAGGAAGGAGAATGAAGGGAAATAGGGGAAAAAGATAAAGAATGGCAAAAAAAGAATTGGTGGAAAAGATATTTAATCGAATTCACCCTCTTATCCCATCCCATAAAATATTCCCTCCCATCCACTATTCACCATCACCACTACCATCTATGTCACCATCACCACTAACCCCTCTATGCCCCCATCCCACTACCATTATTTCCCATCACACTACCCTCTATGCCCCCATCACCACTACCATCTTTGTCACCATCACCACTACCATCTATGTCACCATCACCACTACCATCTATGTCACCTTTCACCACTACCATCTATGCCACCATCACCACTACCATCTATGTCACCATCACCACTACCATCTATGTCACCATCACCACTACCATCTATGTCACCATCACCACTACCATCTATGTCACCATCACCACTACCATCTAAGTCACCATCACCACTACCATCTATGTCACCATCACCACTACCATCTAAGTCACCATCACCACTACCATCTATGTCACCATCACCACTACCATCTACGTCACCATCACTACTACCATCTATGCCACCATCACCACTACCATCTACGTCACCGTCACCACTACCATCTATGCCACTATCACCACTACCATCTACGTCACCATCACTACTACCATCTATGCCACCATCACCACTACCATCTATGTCACCATCACCACTACCATCTACGTCACCATCACCCCTACCATCTATGCCACCATCACCACTACCATCTACGTCACCATCACTACTACCATCTATGCACCATCACCATTACCATCTATGTCACCATCACCAGTACCATCTATGTCACCATCACCACTACCATCTATGTCACCATCACTACTACCATCTATGTCACCATCACCACTGCCATCTATGCCACCATCACCACTACCATCTACGTCACCATCACCACTACCATCTATGCCACCATCACCACTACCATCTATGCCACCATCACCACTACCATCTATGCCACCATCACCACTACCATCTATGCCACCATCCCCACTACCATCTATGCCACCATCACCACCACTACAGCTATTCCACCAACACCACTTTACCATAAACACCCTTACCACCAACTCCGTCACCACCATCCCCATCTCCGCTACCACCATCCCCTCAACCCCACCACAATCCACATCACTACCACTTACATAATGAAGTAATCCCCCCACACGATCAACCCCATCCAAACACTAGCATTTGAAGTTCATCATCCTGCCAGATGAGCACATCAAACCCGGCATCACATCTCCTTCTCCTTACTTATCCACACCCTCACGGACACCCTCAAAGCACTTGTTTCCGTCCCGCTCTTAAATTTCCACCCACTCTCATTTCTAAACCCCAAAAAAAGAAAACTTAATATCCTTCATCTCACGTTGCCCCTGCAGTCATGTGATACTGTGGCCGCTGACCACTGGGAGACAACAACACCGATATATCGTATATATATATATTATATATATATATATATATATATATATATATATATATATATATATATATATTTATATATATATTATATATATATATATATATTATATATATATATATAATAGTATAAATATATATATATATATATATAAAATATTATATATATATATATATTCTATATATTATATATATATATATATATATATATATATATATATATATATATATATTAATGTATAAATATATATATATATATATATATATATATATATATATATATATATATATATATATATATATATATATATATATATATATATATAATTTATATATAATATGCTGTTTATATGGTGTGGATTAATTATTCCTGTTATTAGACACAATGGATGTGAAGGCAGTATTTAGATTAATTTATATAAAAACATTAGAGTTCATGATTCAGGTTTAGGGTGTGAAAATTCATTAAGCAATAGAAGCTTGTATTGGGGCAACGTTTCGCTCTATTTAGGGTTTAACCGCATCATGAATGATGTGATGTCAGCAGTAACAGCCTGGTTGATCAGACGCTGATCCACCACGAGGCCTGATCTCAGACCGGGCCGCGGGGGCGTTGACCCCTGAAACCCTCTCCAGGTATCTCCAGGTATGTCCGAATAGAATTTTATATTCTGGGGAGGTTAGATCCAATTCCTTGCATCAAGAGCCCCTCACTGGCGTCGAGATACCCACTTTATGAGGACATTATAATTATTATTATCATGGGGAACGCTAAACCCGTAGGGGATTTACAGTGCCTGTGAGTGGGGGGAATGTAAGGCATTCAGGAAACTGGAGCACAGATCCAATTCCCTAGATCAAGAGCCCCTCGCCAGCCTCAAGGAACCTCCCTTGAGGGGTCTTAAGGGGGCAGAACATTGAGAACATTTTAGAGCTATAACGCAATAACCACCGGGAACAAAAAAAAGAGAACTTTTGTCCCAGAACTACGGAAATCCAGGTGAATCGTGACCCGCTTACACGTGATGGGAAGGACTGACACAATTAGGTAATGATGGATCTCAGTATCGCCAGGTGTTATGCGTTCAGGCTGACAGTCGGTGCCTTCAGGCTGACAGTATCGGTGGCTCGGCAAGGCTCAGTACACCAAGAGAAGTGTATCTCTCAATATATATACACAGCAGCAATAACCTTCACAACAACGCTAATTATCATAATAACAATATCACAGCAACAATAACAATCATAGCAACAGTACCAGCACTGAACGAGGGGCTCTGGTGGCCTGGTGGTTAACGCTCTCGCTTCACACGGTGAGGGCCTGGGTTCGATTCCCAGCCAGAGTAGAAACATTGGACGTGTTTCTTTCCACCTGTTGTCTATGTTCCCCATCAGTAAAATGGGTACCTGGGTGTTAGTCGACTGGTGTGGGTCGCATCCTGGGACACTGACCTAAGGAGGCCTGGTCACAGACCGGGTCGCGGGGGCGTTGACCCCCGGAACTCTCTCCAGATAAACTCCAGATATAGGGATCACTGTCAGTACGCAAGCAGTCACATATTAACCCATTTATCACAGCTGTGCTTGCAACTGAGACAAATTACCAGTAAGAAGGTGCTTTAGCAGTGACAACACGAGAGGAAACTATAGTGGAAGGGAACAGAGGAAAATAAGGTAAAGAAAGAGAAGAGGATATTGGAAACTGGAAATGGAAGTTGCATGGGAAGTGAATAGGTAGTAGATATTAAAGGAAGGGAAGGAAATGGGGTTTGAAAACAATGTAATATGGGGGGAGAAGGGGAGAGGGGAATACAGTATTGAGTGGGGAAAGGGGAAGGAATGGGAATGGGGAGAATAGATGATCTCTTAATCACTTACCTCCTGCTTGTTTGGTGGTGTTGACTGTCTTGTGTTTTGGAAGGGAGAGGAGAGGACGCTGATGGGAATAACAAGGGTGGGATGAATTGTTGACGTTTAATTACTACTTTCCCCTTTACTCTCTTCACATCTCCTCTTTCTATTCTTCCCCCCTCTATCCCTCTTTATCTCCAGTCGTATCCTCCCCACATCTCTCCTTTTCCATATAAGCTTATTAATATCAATACGAACTAATGAAGTGTCATGTGTCAACAAAAAATACCTTCTGAAGAATGTTATTTGGCTTAATACGTCACTGTCAAAGATCTGTTTACAAGGTCGATTGAACACAAAAGAGTGAACAGGACTCGCAATGTCTCGGGCATTTCTTAAAAATGCTAATACAATAGGGAAGTCAAAATAAATTAGTAATAGAAGTTTACTTTGTTTACTCTTTTAGGATTTAAAATGTTCTTGAATGTGTGTGTTAAATAAAGTGAAAGACTCTCGTGAATATGTGGACTCTAAGTTGACCAGCCAACCAAGCAACCAGTTAATGAAACAAATAGGCATTAATAATTTTAGTAAAAATAAATATTATTATTTTTTTTTATTAACACACTGGCCGATTCCCACCAAGGCAGGGTGGCCCGAAAAAGAAAAACTTTCACCATCATTCACTCCATCACTGTCTTGCCAGAAGGGTGCTTTACACTACAGTTTTTAAACTGCAACATTAACACCCCTCCTTCAGAGTGCAGGCACTGTACTTCCCATCTCCAGGACTCAAGTCCGGCCTGCCGGTTTCCCTGAACCCCTTCATAAATGTTACTTTGCTCACACTCCAACAGCACGTCAAGTATTAAAAACCATTTGTCTCCATTCACTCCTATCAAACACGCTCACGCACGCCTGCTGGAAGTCCAAGCCCCTCGCACACAAAACCTCCTTTACCCCCTTATTAACATTATTATTATTGTTATTGTTATTATTATTATTATTATTATTATTATTATTATTATTATTATTATTATTATTATTATTATCATCATTGTTGTTATAATTGTTATTATTGTTGTCATCATCGTTTCTCCTCATCAGTATTCGTATACTAATATAAATGTTTACAAAAGCAATTCCGTGATAACCTTTGCCTCCAGGGAGATTCTTAGGCGGAACTGAAGGATCTTTCCAGCCAAAATAGAGATTGATAGAGCGCTTTAGCTCGGGTAAAAACAGGAGATTTGCGTCAATAATTCGCAGGTAAGTTTAGGGAGTCAATCATCTGTCATTCTCTCAGACTTGTTCATTCACCTCTGCTTTCCTACACTTTTTCTTTTTTCCTTTGATACCCCTTCGTTTTCTTCTTCTTCTGATTATTATTATTATTATTATTATTATTATTATTATTATTATTATTTATTATTATTATTATTATTATAAAGGGAAGCGCTAAACACGCAGGGATCATACAGCACCTGGGAAATGGGGAGACAGTCACTACTAGTAGTAGCAACAACAGTAGCAACATAGTGTTACTATTTAATTAAAAACTAAGCTAGTAGCAGCAGCTAAAGCAAAGTAGAACACACACACACACACACACACACACACACACACACACACACAGATTGGACACAGTAACAAGGGGACACAGTTGGAAGCTGAAGACACAGATGAATCACAGGGATGTTAGGAAGTATTTCTTCAGCCACAGAGTAGTCAGTAAGTGGAATAGTTTGGGAAGCGATGTCATGGAGGCAGGATCCATACATAGCTTTAAGCAGAGGTATGATAAAGCTCACGGCTCAGGGAGAGTGACCTAGTAGCGATCAGTGAAGAGGCGGGGCCAGGAGCTCGGACTCGACCCCCGCAACCTCAACTAGGTGAGTACAACTAGGTGAGTACACACACACACACACACACACACATCACAGTTGCCCTCAACTGAGGAATCATATAAAGGGCTGAAAGGACTCAGGTCAGACAAAAAAAACTCATTAACCTGAATGACTCAAGACATATTTTTGAAGTAACGACGCTGTGTTTATTATTATTATTATTATTATTATTATTATTATTATTATTATTATTATTATTATTATTATTATTATAAAATTAATAGTAGTTGTAGTGACAGTAATAGTAGCAGTGACAGCAGTATTCGTACTAGCATTGGTAGCTGTAATAGTAGTTATAGTAGTGGCAGTACGAGTGGTAATCACAGGAGCCTGATACACGTAAACAGAAATAAATATAATAATAATCATCTTATGTTGCGCTAGAACTCGATATTTGCAAACGTTTCGCTCACGGAGTGCTTCATCGATCCAATTCCAAATTATATACTCCCACGAGTATATCTACATGTAGTCCACCAAACCCATGAGTATACCAACAGGTAGACCACTAAATCCACGAGTACACCCACAAGTACTTCACTAAACCCAAGAGTATACCCGCAGGTAGGCCACTAAACCCACGAGTATAACCACAGGTAGTCCACCAAACCCACGAGTATGCCCACAGGTAGACCACTAAACCCACGAGTACACCCACAGGTAGACCACTAAACCCACGAGTATACCCACAGGTAGACCACTAAACCCACGAGTACACCCACAGGTAGACCACTAAACTCACGAGTATACCCACAGGTTAGTCCCACCAAACCCACGAGTATGCCCAACAGCAGTAGACCACTAAACCACACGAGTATAACAAGGTTAGTCAACAAACACCACGAGTATGCCCACGGTAGTCTCTAAACCACGAGTACACCCAGGTAACCACTAAACACACGAGTTATACCCACAGTAGACATAAACCACAGTACACCCAGGTAGACACTGAACTCACGAGTATCCCGTATACTATTCCCTGCAACTGGTTAAAACACAGCGTGGACACAAACAGTCCAGTGATCTGTCACTTGGTAAAACCACTGTGTAGGCGAAATGTTATCAGGAAAGCTTATAAATTAATGCATTTGCGTCGCCGTACTGTAGTGTTGGTATTTCAGACCACGACATATCCAGTCACTGGAGTTTCATAACCCAGCAGCAGTAATAGCCAGCAGTAGCAGCCTGGTTGATCAGATCCTGATCCACCGCGAGCCGGGGGGGCGTTGACCCCCGAAATCTTCTCCAGATATAACCCTGTAGGCATCAGTAAAGTTCTCCAAGACCATATTTCTTGCCACCGGGAAAATTTTCGCCCTGGGTTCTTCTAAATAATAATAATAATAATAAATAATTAACTTTAAGCGCTAAACCCATGTGGGTCAGCGCAAGACGCGGTGGAGGCCTGGCTTCTCCTAATATTGGAACGCACGCAACCTGGCCATAAATCATCACCAGCCACGGACGACAAAGGTCTTCATAAAACGTGATTTATAAATAACTTTGAGATTTGCGCTGGCCACAATGCGTTAGTCCGGGGATTATCCGCCTGTGTGTGATTAGTTTGGCTGATTAGCTTGTTTTTTTCGTGTTTTATACCTGTTTTATTATATCTCAGTGTTTTTTTTTTATTCAGGGTGTATAACGTGCGGGAATGATACATTATGGTGTTTTGAATTGCAGAATGTAAGTGAATATTTAAGAAACATTGGTGCTTTGCGCACTCTCTCTCTCTCTCTCTCTCTTCTCTCTCTCTCTCTCTCTCCTCTCTCTCAGTCCAGTCTTCAGGGGCGTAAATATCAACCTTAGATGTTTTTCTGTCGCTGCCGGATCCGAGAAAGGTATATATAGACATAGGTACACATAAGTACAATTATCATAGTGTAAATTACGTAGCATAAACCAAAAAAGCCAAAGTGACTTGTTTCCACAAGGATTTTTGATTTCCATTGGGGTCTTTGTATCTCAGTACTCGTAAGCCAGGGAATCCAGGGATGGCAGCTGCAGTTGCTAGGATAAAGACCTCTTCTCGGGCATTAAGTAAGCCTCCCTGGATGGGTAATAACCCTCAGATATGAAGCTTCGTGAAGCCTGCTGCTGAACCCTCCTGTTTCGTCTCCTTGTAACAATGACACACTGGAATTAATAGTGACCAGCATACAATTTCTTCCTCTCTCCATCCTTCACTCTCCCTATTTCTTTCCCCCTTTCCATTTCTAATCTACGCCTTCCCTCCTTCTCCCCCTCTTCTCCTGACCATTTCCAAACTTTATTTTCCTCCCCTCCAACCTCAGATCCCATCTTCTCCCTCCCATCCATTCCTAAATTCCATCTCCCTCCTATCCATCCCCAAAGACCATCTTCAGCCTCCTGTCCATCCCTTAGATCCAATCTCCTCCGTCCCATCCATTCCCAAACTCTATCTTCTCCCTCATTCACCCTCTTAAACTTCACTTCCTCCTTCCTCTTCATCCCCAAACCCCATCTTCCTCAAGGTGAGGAGGGGAAGAAAATTTGACCTCTATGTTCTATATTCATAAAGTGCAGTGTTTACCTGCCTCAAAAATGCGACAAATCATTGTAGCTTGTGTGTTGCTGGTTACCAACTTTCTTCTGACCTCCAGAGTAAAGTTTATCATTCAGTTTGAACTCTCTTGACCCCTTGAAGAGGTTAGCAAGGGTCAGGGTCAAACAGCTTCTGGAGAACAGGAGGGAATCAGGTTTGATCCAGGGAAAGAAGAATGCAGCTTATCTTTGTATGAAGCCTTTTACCAAGGATAAAGTCATCTTCAACGAGTAGGACAACTTTTTTTCATAATAATAATAATAATAATAAT
>NC_069459.1:22662729-22685229 GCF_026875155.1 Cherax quadricarinatus | reverse complement strand
CGAGGGACAGTGATTCTACATATATCAAATTAATAAATCCGGTGTTTGTGAGCTCCGCCCGAACATAAACAATACCTGGGCCGAGGGACTTGCCGCCTCCGACGCAGCCTCGTAGTAACTCTTTCTTCTGTGCCCTGACGTATTTATAACCTCCAAGTCATGTTTACAGGCTCCACATCATATTTACAGTCTTAAAGTCATATTTACAAATGCGATCTCATCTATTAGAGGTAAATCATGATAAACTAACGTTGTGCTTCCGATATGTATGTGAATAAGCAAGTTGATGTGTAGCTCTGAGTATTTTGGTGGTATAGCTTGCTGGTGTTCTGTACTCGTTTATTTGTAGTTACAGGGGGTCGGGTTTCAGCTCATAACTCCCATCTACCTTGGTAGATGGGAGTAAATCCCATCTACCAAGGTAGATGGATGTGTATGGAGTTTGCTCCCACTGCTTTTCTTGCTTAGGTCCTTCCACTTCCTGACAGCCCTGAGGCTGAATAATTATTTCCTGACAACCCTGAGACTCACCTGTGTATTTAACTTTCAACTGTTCAATCGTGTACCCGTTCCCATCTCTATCCCTGTCCACCTTGCCAAGTCCTCTGTGTATTTTGTGTCATTATTATGTCTCCTCAAGTTTTTCTTTTGCATACAGTATCAAATGCCATCTTACAGTCCATTAAAATGTAATCCACCCATCTTTCTGTTAATTATCTTCTCCGTTACCTTGCATAGTGTGCATATCAGGTATACTGGTGTATACTTTAAGTCTTCCTGTCTGTCTCCTTTTTTAAATATTGGAATTGCATTTGCTGTTATCCAGATCTCTGGGAGCTGCCTTGTGCCTATTGACTTTCTGTAGATTTTAAATTTTTTTTTTTTCAGAAAGATATTCTGTTCCCTCTCTCGGAATCCATGGTGACACTGACGGGTCCCATTGCTTTTGATATATCCAGCTCACTCACATTTTCACCTCTCCTCCAGTTGTATGTATGGTATGCACTACCTCTTAGTGTGTGCCCTTTCTCTCTGAATCTCCGGTTTTGCCTTTGTTTCCACAGAGAATTCCTCTTTAAATCCTAGCGGATTTTTTTTTTTTTGCCATTTCTCGTGAGCTTTCCTTCCCTTTCCCGGTCATTTACTGATGCTTTTCTTCTGATATGGTTGTGAAACAGTTTGTCTTCAGGCTTGGCATCAGCTAATATGATATTCTTAAATGACATATTACCAGGTTTTCCTCTCAACCTTACATGTTCGATTCTGGCTTTCCTGTTCACTACGTTTTCTTTTGTTTATAGCCTTCTGAAGTTTCCTTCGCTCCTGCACTTTCTAAACACTGCATCTCTGAAAACAGTCGATCATCCAAGGCTTCATTTCGCAGTATATAGTGCAGGGCAACTGGATTTTTCTTAACATTACACCTAGGAATGATGTTCTCTGCCTCTCGGCATTATCTAGCTAAGAACTCAATCTCATTCGCTGACTTTCCTTCCAGCTTTCTTTCCCATTGTGCCTCATTCAGGTAATCTCTCATCCCTGCAAAGTTTCCACTTCTGAAATCTGGTTTCTCCTCTCTCTCCGTACCTACATTTCTTCTCTCACTGTTAACTGCTTTCAGTGTTGAGTTTTCAGTGTGTCGTAGGTGTTTAGGTACCGGTGGTTGTAACGCTTCCTTCCACTTCTAAGAATCCTTACAACGCCTGGGAGTTAAAGGTAATTAGGTTCGATTCAAAACATGGAAATGGTGCTCCAATTCCTTAGATCAAGAGCCCTTCATCAGGTCAGGGTCCACTTAGCTAGTAAAATGAATATATCAGTTTGTGGGAATATGGATTTAAAATAAGTTTGGTTTAATGTGTAATCACCCACTGTCTTCTGCCTGCTGTCTCTGCTGCCTAACTGTGTCTACCTTTTCGTCTACCGGTCTACGATTCAGGGGTTATCGCCCTGAGGACCAGTCCCACGATAGCACGTCTGGTTGATAGCTTGACCAGTGTAGGGAAACCGTGAGGAGGACAATTTAAAGAAAGCTTGATAAAGAATAGTAGATGAGGCAAAACTTGATAAATTGTAGAATGTGTGTGTGTGTGTGTGTGTGTGTGTGTGTGTGTGTGTGTGTGTGTGTGTATTTTAATATGTAGATGAGAGAGAGAGAGAGAGAGAGAGAGGAGAGAGAGAGAGAGAGAGAGAGAGAGAATACAAAGGGTTAAGGCCACACGGAATGGAGAAAAGATGAAGGAACGCATGGAATAAGAGGCGCGATGATGGTAAAGAAAAGTGGCGGTCAGGAGTGTAATAATCATGGTGGGACAGGGAGGAGATAATATAGGAGGGAAGTAGGAGGGGGTGTAGGAGGGGTGTGGGAGGAACGTAGGATGGAGGGAGAGGAGGAGCCTCACATGATAATAACCGGGCGGTGTGGACGGCAACCAAAGCACTAAAGACTATGGGGGAAGGAGTTCAAACCAAGTTTGTCTCCGACGTAAAAAGAGAAAAAAAAATCATGGGTGTATTCCATATTATCTTTTGTTCTTAAGGTGGGAGGAGGCAGCGTCTATATTCAGTATTATATCGCCGAGAAGTGTTTAGTATCAGAGGCTTTGCACCATACCTGAGAGATTTATTGTGTTGCAACATCAATCAGAGGAAATGTTGTGTCCTCTACTGAACGCTCAACAGGACTTAATCGTATGAAGAGCCACATTTTCATTGTGGTTCACCAGAATCTTTTTCCTCTTTCATACCATCAAGGAAGGTGCCTTGATGTCGACTCTTAATCCTAGAAATTGGTGATAACCATCCTTTCCTAGGATCAAAAATGATTTCATTCTATTCCCTATAACCCTTACGGGTTTAGCTCTGCCCTAGGAATAATAATAATAATAATTTTCTTTTATGACTAAAACCGATGAAATTCTCAATAATTCATTTAACAGTGTTGTGATAAATTAAAAATACTATATACTTCTCTTGAGTTTGCTTGTATAATCAATAAGCATAAAATAATGGTAATATATATCTGTATTACATTTTTTATCGAGCAAATACGATATCAAGAGCAAAAGCATGAAATTAGATATTGACATTTAGAAGTTAAATATTTGTTACATAAAAACCACCAGATACTGTACACAGACATGAGTCCTTATGTAGAAATGAAATTTTGTTATATATATATATATATATATATATATATATATATAATATATTATATATATATATATATATATATATATATATATATATATATATATGCAATAAGATCACAGTAAACAGGTGATTTCAAAATATGCAAAACAACCACTCTGAAAAAATAGAGAAATTCCAAGCGCTTTCGTGACTACTCACATTATCAAGGAACTATGAAAGTAAAGCATCCAAGGAAGCTATATAAGGGGTCTGGCCAGCACCTCACTATCAGATCCCACAACGGTTAAACACCTGACGCGCGCCGGCCCAACTGGACAGGTCCTTTGCACAACCCACCAACAAACTATTCTACCCAAGAAAATTTTTAAAATTATTATTTGTCCAGTGTATTATTAAATTCTTCCCAAATTCTATTAATTACAAATGGATTTAATTTATATAAACCAAAGGAAATATTCATATTATTGTCAAAACTGCTTTTTATGAAACAAGATTCAATTATATTCCTGTCGACCATGGACTTGCTTGATACTACTTTCTCAACTTTTTGAAAATCAATTGGATGGTTAAAATCTCTTACATGAATAAATAGAGCATTGGAATCTTGTCCAGTTCTAATGCTATATTTATGTTGTTTTAATCTTAGTTCGAGATTTTTACCAGTTTGACCGTAATAAACTTTATCGCAAATTTTACAAGGAATCTTATAGACTCATCCATCAGCATTCTGGGGGGAATTCTTTATCAAAAGTTTTTATTACTGTATTCAAGATTTTTGAATACAACTTTAATATTAAAAGTCTTAAGAAGAGAAGGCATATCAACCAAGTTTTCATGGTAAGGGAGAACCAACATATTTTTAGTTGAATAAGGCTGGTTGTCCCTTTTTGGATTGTAAAAAGTATTTCTAGCAACTTTAAAAGATTTATCAATTACATTTCTTGGGTATTTTAAATCATTACCTATTTCATTAATTTTCGATATTTCCTCATCTATGAACTCAGGACTACAAATTCGTAAAGCTCTTAAAAACATTGATGAGAAAACAGACAGTTTGACTCTATCTTGATTGGGAAGAATAATAGTGGACATAGGAACAGTTATTTGTAGGTTTTCTGTAAATTTTAAATTTGACATATTACTATGGTTATTATTCTCCCAGTAAAGTTTATGGAATGGTTAGCCATTATAAAAATTAGAAATAGGTTGTGGTTGTAGTTCTTCAGGCCATCAGTAAAGTTGTGGATTGGAGGTTGGGCCGATCCCCATATAATTTTATTTTTTCACTAGTTTGTTGTGAGTAGTGCGAAAGGGACTCTATTCCAGTTGGCTGGCGTCACGTTATGTGTTTAATCCGTATATGATATATAGTTAAATTTGCATATATTTATATACTTATTGATTTTTACTTATTACATATTTACCTTAATAATTAGTAATCACGAATGAGCTTGAATATTACATTATTCTATTCATAGTGTATTTTTTCATATTCTGAAATCATGTTTACTATATCTTATTCATATATATATATATAATATATATATATATATATATATAATATATATATATAATATTATTATATATATATATATATATATATATATATATATATATATATATAAAAAAATATATATTTACTGTAACCACGAGCGAGTGGTATTTAATCAATAACAACACTGCGACTAGCAGGGGAATCGAAACCGTGTTGTTTTAACCCTCTCATGGTGAACGAAAATTCTATGACGTTCTAGCCCATAGGACCATACAGACCCACAAGAATCAATACTATATTTACTATTTATACTGCTTGTGGAGGCTAGTACAACAAACGGGGAGTAGAATAAAATTAGCTCTTATGCACCCACACCATTGTATGTCCTCGGATCACGGTACAACTCCTAGCTCTGCTGAGCGCTTGATTCTTGTAAGATTGTGTGGCCCGTGGGTTAGAGCGTCGTGGAATTTTCGCTCATCATGAGGCGGGCTAAAACAACACGGGTTCGATTCCCGGCTAGTCATATATATATATATATATATTATTGTAACCACGAACGAGTGGTATTGATCAATAACAACACTGTGCTAGCCAAGGATTCGAACCCATGTTGTGTCATGTGGGGTTCGATTACGTGGATTTGGTAAAATAAAGTCACATAGACAATAATGGAGTATAATTATAACGGAATATATGGGAAGCACCAGGCCCGCCCTGCCTCTCTGCTCTCTATCTTAAGACTGACTGGCGAACTGGGTCCTAGGGGTGAGCGGCGTTCAAAAACATGCTATGGTCAGCTGTAACGTCAGTGAATAACAGTGAATCACACAGACGGTTGGTAGTGAGTCATACTACTGGTAACTGGTTACTAGGAACTGATACTACTGAGAGTTGTACTGGCCTGCCTCACGGTAAGCGAGAACCACATGACGCTTTAAACCACAGGACCACCCAACCCAAAGCGTCATGTGGTTCTCGCTTACCATGACACAGGCCAGTACAACATGGGTTCGAATCCTTGGCTAGCGCAGTGTATTAAAAGTATTCTCAACAACAGGTGCCTTTATTCCCACTTGTTGTCCCTTATATTATTTATAATAAAAGAGCTAAGCCACAAGGGCTATACACTTGTTGTCCCTTAGAGCGTTTGTACCTCTACGTTCAAGGCTCCAGTCGGAAATGGGCAAGGCAAAGTAAGGTAAAGTTTGTCAGGAAACAGGTCAAGTGTTTCCTGATGCGGGACTTAGTTATATGATGACCCGCAGCTAGAACTTTTGATCATCTGAACGAGGCCTTCCGCGGGCTTTTCGGTCCACCCCTTTAAAAAATTATAATTATAACCAAATGGGTAGTTTCAGCTTGAAATTTAATTTGGCACAATGTAGGGTATAAAACATTATAAATAGTTCATTAATTCTCATATACATCCCTTTAGTGAAAGCATTAAGATTTTTTTTAATATTCAAATGAAGAAAAATATATATATAATATTCTTTTTTAGTTATTCTGGAAATTGAATATTCCGTTGAGGAAAATCATGACACGTCTGGCGTCATGTGCTTATAGTGTGACGAATGCTTGACAGGCTTGTGATGGACGCTTGACAGGTTTGTGATGAACGCTTGACAGCTTTCCCACGAAGCAACTTTGTACTTTCAGTTCCATTACGTGATTTGAAACTAACTTTGGAGGACAAGCAGCTACTGATCGGGAATAAGCAGTTGCTTGGAGGAACCACATTTAATGCTCCAGTTTCTTATGAAATATATATTATTCTGGGTAGATAATGAAAGCCTCTGTCTGACAGGTAAATCACCCATAATGCTTTATTTGTTAATAATATTAATAATAATCATTTATAATTTATAAACTGAAAACGATATTACGAATTTATAATAGAAAAAAATTGAGGTAGATTATGAATATCTTCTGTCACACACACAAACATACAATACACAAATATATATATATATATATATATATATATATATATATATATATATATATATATTCTTGCACATACATGTACATTGATGAGGCAACATAGCATAGCGTGTGGTCTGCCTTAATCACCACTTCAAAACACAATGATCTGCATAATCCACACTGGGATTACTGGGACTAGCTGTGATTAAGTCTATTCATACAGTATGCAGGTCGGGGCGCAGCCAGCCACCCCACAAATGACACTATGATTTACTCCCTGGAATACGAGGCCCTGAGATTCTCTTTTCTTTATGTTAACCCCATTCACGTACATTGCTATATTTTTCAATTCAAAAAAAATAAAATTATGCAGTGCGTGGAAATCTCAGTAAAGCATTTTATAATTGATCTGTATATTTCGACCCGATACTGGGATCCTCTTCAGTAGATCGAGTGTTCATTACTATTTAGTTATTCATGTATATATATATATATATATATATATATATATATATATATATATATATATATATATATATATATATATATAAAAATATATATGTCGTGCCGAATAGGCAGAATTTGAGATTTTGGCTTAAATAGCAACGTTCATCTTGCCATATAGGACAAGTGAAAATTTGTGTATGCAATAATTTCGCCAAAATTATTCCGAACCTAACGAAAAAAATATATTTCACTGTGTTTGTTTAGTATTAAATTACTGTAAACAAATCTAAAATATATTTAGTTGGGTTAGGCTAAAATAAATTTTTCTTGTTACAATAAGGTTAGGTAAGTTTTCTAAGTTTCTTTTGGTGCAAAATTAAATTTTATTTACATTAACATTAATGAAAAAAATATATATATTTAAGCGTATAAGAGAAAATTTTAGAAAGGACTTAATTTTAAATGAGTTCTTGCTAATTGACAAGTTTTACATATATAATTTCGCCCAAATTATTCTGAACCTAACGAAAAAAATATATTTCATTGTTTGTTTAGTATTAAATTATTGTAAACAAACCTAAAATATATTTAGTTGGGTTAGGCTAAAATAAATTGCGCTTGTTATAATAAGGTTAGGTAAGTTTTCTAAGATTCTTTTCGTGCAAAATTAAAATTTTTTACATTAACATTAATGAAAAAAATATATCTTTAAACGTATAAGAGAAAATTTCGGAAAGGACTTAATTTTAAATGAGTTCTTGCTAATTGACCAGTTTTACATATTCTGCACGACATATATAAATATATATATATATATATATATATATATATATATATATATATATATAATATATTATTATGTTATTTTTTATTGTTATTTATTGTGTGTGTGTGTGTGTGTGTGTGTGTGTGTGTGTATTTGTTTCAGCAAACTAAAAATCTGTTTCAGTTCGAGTATCTTGGGGTCCAATTGTTTTAGTATTTAAGTTCGGTATTTCAAAACACAAGAGCATCGTGAAATATTTGGTCTGTTATTCATGATTATACACGGTGTGATGTTTTTTTCATTTGAGTTGAGGGGGAGTGGGGGTGAGGGATGAGAAAGGAGCGGAAATGGCAAGTGGGAGGGGAGGGTGGGTTTAGAGCAAGGGCATGGAG
Source organism: Cherax quadricarinatus (assembly GCF_026875155.1). Taxonomy (NCBI): domain Eukaryota; kingdom Metazoa; phylum Arthropoda; class Malacostraca; order Decapoda; family Parastacidae; genus Cherax; species Cherax quadricarinatus. The sequence continues at coordinate 22,677,047 of NC_069459.1, read as the reverse complement.
AGTTGAGGGGAAGTTAGAGATAGGTTAATGGTTCCTCGACTTCTAACAAGTCGCTTTTCTTTGCAGAGTCATTAATCGCCTTAGAATGGACGATGCTTACAATCGATTCCCAAGAAGAGAGTGTGAGTGAGTGTGTGTGTGTGTGTGTGTGTGTGTGTGTGTGTGTGTGTGTGTGTGTGTGTGTGTGCGGCGTGTGTGTGTACGTACGTATCTGTGCACTCACCTATATATAGTCATTAAGGCTGAATATCCAGCCCAGGCCGCGCATCTCATCTAACAGAACATCCCTCGCAAGTTTCTTGCTTCATGTTAGCTTCTACCACCTCCTGGTCATCATTTCACATAACCACTCTAAAGCTAAGAAGTTCTTACTAACATCCTTGTAGCTAACCAGTTCTTACTAACATCCTGGTAGCTAACCAGTTCTTACTAACATCCTGGTAGTTAACCAGTTCTTACTAACATCCTGGTGGCTAACCAGTTCTTACTAACATCCTGGTAGCTAACCAGTTCTTACTAACATCCTGGTAGCTAACCAGTTCTTACTAACATCCTGGTAGCTAGCCATTTCTTACTAACATCCTGGTAGCTAACCAGTTTTTACTAACATCCTGGTGGCTAACCAGTTCTTACTAACATCCTGGTAGCTAACCTGTTCTTACTAACATCCTGGTAGCTAACCATTTCTTACTAACATCCTGGTGGCTAACCAGTTTTTACTAACATCCTGGTGGCTAACCAGTTCTTACTACATCCTGGTGCTAACCAGTTCTTACTAACATCCTGGTAGCTAACCAGTTCTTACTAACATCCTGGTAGCTAACCAGTTCTTACTAACATCCTGGTAGCTAACCAGTTCTTACTAACATCCTGGTAGCTAACAGTTTTACTAACATCCTGGTAGCTAACCAGTTCTTACTAACATCCTGGTAGCTAACCAGTTCTTACTAACATCCTGGTAGCTAACCAGTTCTTACTAACATCCTGGTAGCTAACCAGTTCTTACTAACATCCTGGTAGCTAACCAGTTCTTACTAACATCCTGGTAGCTAACCAGTTCTTACTAACATCCTGGTAGCTAACCAGTTCTTACTAACATCCTGGTAGCTAACCAGTTCTTACTAACATCCTGGTAGCTAACCAGTTCTTACTAACATCCTGGTAGCTAACCAGTTCTTACTAACATCCTGGTAGCTAACCAGTTCTTACTAACATCCTGGTAGCTAACCAGTTCTTACTAACATCCTGGTAGCTAACCAGTTCTTACTAACATCCTGGTGGCTAACCAGTTCTTACTAACATCCTGGTGGCTAACCAGTTCTTACTAACATCCTGGTAGCTAACCAGTTCTTACTAACATCCTGGTAGCTAACCATTCTTACTAACATCCTGGTGGCTAACCAGTTCTTACTAACATCCTGGTAGCTAACCAGTTCTAACATCCTGGTAGCTAACCAGTTCTTACTAACATCCTGGTAGCTAACCAGTTCTTACTAACATCCTGGTAGCTAACCAGTTCTTACTAACATCCTGGTAGCTAACCAGTTCTTACTAACATCCTGGTGGCTAACCAGTTCTTACTAACATCCTGGTAGCTAACCAGTGTATTTATCATTCATCTGTTTGTCCTTGTTCCCGATTTCCTCAAACCAACCCATCCTTTTCCAAACAGTTTGGCCCTGTCTCCCTTTATCAAGTTTACCGAGTTTCTTTGCGTTATGTCTTTGTCTTTATCGGCTCTTATTTCCTTTAAAATCAGTAGTTCTTTTAAGCCTCTCCCATTAAGTCAGTTCCCTCAGCTCTGAGACTAGTCTTGCTGCAGATCTTTGGACATACGCTTCTTTAAGCTGGATGAGGTGTTGTCCTCAGGGATTCACTGCATACTTTACGACAGGTCTGACTGATGTGGTTAACAGTACTCCACATAATTCCATGCCGAGGTTCCTAAAAGTCGTTCTCCAGTTCGCTAGGCGAGCATATGTGCCAGAACCTATTCTATTTACAATCTCCTCTGGCAATATGCCTGGTACTAATTGTACCATAGGGTTAGCACACTCTGTAGTTCGGCTTGTATCCCGTCAGTAATCTTCTGGTGCTTTCATAAATTCTAAACTCTTTCCTTATAGTGAGACTGAATTCCAGTGGTCATTTATCCTACTATTGCTGTAGTCTGTCCAAGCCATCTTGGCTTCAGTTCATATCTCTTCCAGTATTTTAATTCTTCAGTGTGCAATTACCTATTACTAATTACCCATTCGTAGGTACAAGAGCAAAAAAAGCGATGCTTGCCGTGTCCCGTCTTCAATAATTCGTGCATTATAAAAGGTAGTATGCTAATGGTTGCACCGCTTCTTCCTGTTGTAATTAATTCCATTTGTTTACGACTCTGTTTGCTAGAAAAGATTGTCTATTATCGTTTCGGCTCCACTTGTGGCCTCTTGATATCCCATCAGCCAGCCTGAGCATTTCTAATATGTATATGTGGGGACGAGGTTGTACATAAGAGCAGCTAAACTTAAATCAGAAAAAAAAAAATTATAACACATGACCTATTAAATTAAACACAGGATTAAGGCTAAAATGAAGTCGAAAGATAAAAGGCTTGCTGCTGCTTCTTCCTTCTTACTACATTAAGCGTTTGACACAAAGGCTTCGACTCGTCTATAAGGGCCGCTGTAAACGACGTCTGACCTGTAATTTCGCCCGAATGAGGGGTAATAATCACAAGGTGGGACGTGAATGACCTGTGCTAAATTATTTATTCTGCGAAGGTCATTCACTACACAAGAAACTTTATTACAGATTAGTCGCGGGCCGCAGGAGGAATGATAGATCCTCGTGGTCAATTCTGGATTTATTTCCTCGTAAACTTGGGTTGGACAAAACAGCGTGCCGATGAATGCAGGAAAATAGCGTGTTCCCTAGATTGGCCCCAGGCGTCACTATCATTATCATCATCATTATCATCACCCTCCTCATTATCATCATCGTTTATCATCCCTTGAGTGAAAAGGCAGTATATCTGTATAAGCTAGTTTCCGGATATTACCCACATCACAACCGGGTTGAAAAAATACGACTAACTAATATGTAGTTAAATACGACAGATGTTTTTTTCGGTCTCAGTGTTCAGAAATGTAAATAAATTGCACTCGGGAGAGGAAATGTTCAGGGACGTATCGGTTCGTCGTGAACAGCTTGCGACTTAAAAATGGTCAAAGACTGATGGAAAATTCTGTTTTAAGTAGCTTCTCCAGTGTGTGTTACTTGGGAATTGTTCCAGCCATGGTATTGTGAGTTTTATTCATCTCTTCGTGTGTATGGTGGTGAGTTCAGAATCATGTAGGTTTTAGCTCGTAGGAAAACGTTATTTTCTTTTCTCACTCGCTGTCTGTGAATGTATGTATGTATGTGTCTGTCTCAAAGTAACACGTTAAATCCCAAGGGCTTGACCACGAAGTCAGGGAACATAATAACGGGATTTATGGTTGGGATGGGCACGCTCACATCTCAACAAGAAAAACGCCCAAACACCCACCCACCCACCCACCCACCCACCTGACCGCCCATCCTCCTCTAACTCCCCACACACCCTATCTGCCCGCCCACCTGCCCGAAACCACTATCCTACCCACTTGAAACTATAACCCCTCCTCTCACACCTGAAATTTCCCACTTGTCCACTCACCCACAAACCCTCTCACTCTTTTCTTACTAGTCTTTGCTATTTTCGTGCATTTTCAGAAAATAGCAGCTTTTCCTGCCCGTAATTATAGGTGAAATTATTATAATCAAAATCAAGCTCTAAACCCACAAGTGTCATACAGAGCTGCAGGGCAGGGTGTGCTTGCTTGATTAGAGACTATGGAGAGCGGAAAGGATAACAGAGGTAGAGTTAGAAAGAGTTGTGAAGAGTGCTAAAGGAAGTGTTATAAAAATTTGTATATTATTATAATCATGGGGGAGCGCTAAACCTGTAGGATTATACAGCAAAATGTGTATGGTAAATCGGCGGCTGTCAAAGTCAAAGAGGGAGTCTGCGTGTAAGATGGGGCCGTCAAAGAGGAGGGAAGATATAGGTGAAAGAGATGGATGTCATTATATAAAGTCGGTAATATTAATATTGTAATATATGTTAAAATTAGAAAATAACATTAAGTATCCCCGAAGTGGAAACCTTTAAGTGATTGGCACTTTTCTTCTTCTTGAGACTCCACGTTTTTGTCTCGCTCATAACTTGAGAACCCCTCATCCGATCGGGTTCATTATTATTATAATCAAGAGGGAAGCGCTAAACCCGGAGGATTATACAGCTCCTGGGGGGGGATGGGGGGATGTGGAAGGAATTCAGGCTTAATTCGGGGAACTGGAGCACAGTTCCAATTTCCTAAATCAAGAGCCCCTCGCCAACATCAAAGAACCTTCCTTGAGGGGCCGATCGGGTACAAATCTTCAAACTTTGTGTACGGTAACGAGGACCAGTTCCTACACAGAACTGGCATGTTCAGGCACCGTGTGACCCAAGTTATTGAACCCATTAACTTTTTAGTCATATTAATAGCAATTAGAACACTAACCAAAGAACGATTAGCTTCTATTTTTCTATTTTAATTTGTTAGGAAGTTAAAAGTTATTTAATTTGCTGGGGTTTCAAAATTACATCATTTTAGATAAACGAAAAGTCATCCCTTACTATAATTGATGAAGAGGTAAAGTTTAATATTTCAGTCTGAAAGATTTCCATTAAAAAAAATAAAAAATTAAAAAAGCCAAAATTATCATGAACAGAACGTCAGAATTTAAAGGGCCCTAGAGAAATATAATAAAGGGGGAGCCGCTGAACCTGTAGGATTAGCAGCGCTTGGGGGGGGGGGGGATGTGGAAGGTATTCAGGCTTAATTCAGGGATTATTGTAATCAAAAGAAGCGCTAAGCCACAAGGGCTATACAGCTTAATTCGGGAACTGTACGACATCAGATATTTATAATCAAAACTAAAGATAGACCCACGACGCCCAGAGACGTGAGAGGTTGGGTACTGTTCCATCAACTCCTCTCCAGATCGAGTCGCTAACAGTGAACTTGTTCTTCAGCAAAAAAAACCGAAAGTAATGAACACTTGCATGTTTAGTAATAAAGAACATGGAGAAAAAACTGAGAAGATTAATTTGATCTGTATATTTCGACCCCTTTTGGGTTTCCTTCAGTTTTTGGGTTATTTTAACCAGTTTACCATTACAAATAATGACTTTCAAAAAGAAATAAAATACTTCCTATTTTACATTACGCCTCCGGGGTCTTTTAACCATTTTAGCTTAGTTGTGGTCAGCTCCAGAAGAGAGATTTTGGATCAGACGAGACTGACCAAGTCTTAATAATTAGAGACCTCGTTATTATATTATTATAACCAAAACGAAGCGCTAAGCCACAAGGGCTATACAGCAGACCTCATTATAATCAAATATAAAGCTTTAAACCGGCAAGGGTCATGTAGCGCTGCGGGGCAGAAAATTAGTGCCGGATCTATCAACAGCTAGTTGGAAAGATCATTATTATTATTATTATAATCAAAAAGAATGGAAAGGAGATCAGTGTGAGGGAAATTAAAGGTCTGGAAGTGACCCCAAAGGCTATATGACAAAGTTCGTGTAGAAAAAATTTTGACAAATTAAAAAGTGAGCCTAAGTTAGTCAAGGTCGTCAACAAAGAGGGAAGATACAGAGGTAGAGCAGCGGCGACGGTGGAGACGAGATCTCCAAACAGAGGAAAGACAGCATCATCCACAAATTCATTTCTGAAAGCCCCGCACATAGATACAGCCCTGTGCTAAACACGAGGCTGTTTTTATGTGACCTTTGAGGTAACCAGCCATCTTGGAGACCCACCTCTTTATCAGGGTGACCCGAATGAGAAGAAAGTTTTTATCACTCACTCCATCACCGTCTTGGCAGAGGCGAGCCTAGACTACAGTTCAAAAAACTGCAACGTACCTCCACTCCTATGTTTATGTAAACTAATCGCTAAATCTGAGAGGAACTAATGGGGGGGAAACATACAGCACCTAAGAATGCAAAGTAATCATATCTGATCCAAGGAGAGGAACTTATTCTCTGAATGCTGTAAGGGTGGAACGCTAAACCCATACGGATTATACAGTGCCTGTGGCATGGGGAAGGGAGAAGTTAGACTTAATTCAGGAAGTGGATCACAGATCCAATTCCCTAGATCAAGGGGCCCCTCACCAGCATCAAGGAACCACCCTAAAGGGGCTTCCCCTGGATAAAGGGTACTTCAAGAAGGGGAAAAAAGGTTACAGCTTGAATCTGGTGAAATTGAGCAGCTTCCCAAGAGGAACATTTTTGCAGTTGCTCGCTGGCTGTGTAACCAAGTGTTTTACGTTGCCGGGACTAAGATTTCCGGCGGCTTTTACAGATTCGGGTCACAAAGGTGCCAATTTAACACTTTTCACCTCTTACTTTATACAGTCATTCCCAAACTTGTTTCTTATGCAGTAATAACTTTTATAAATAAAAATATTTAAGTAAATGGTAATTCTTGTCTAGTATCAGGTGATTTAGCAAGATTAAGTCCAAGTATTATTATTATTATAATCAAAAAGAAGCGCTAAGCCACAAGGGCTATACAGCGCAGCAGGGTAGGGAAGGAAGCGAGGGTATTGGATGGCAGAAGGGAGGAGGGATGATCAGTAGGTTACAGAAAACAGCGGGGCAGGGGATAGAACGGGGGTAGAGGGTAGCAAGAGATTGAAGTAGAAAGGGCTGAAGGTATCAGAATTTGTGAAGTAAGTCAATTGTTGTCAAAAAGTCAATGAGAGAGTCCGGATGAAAGGTGGGTCGATCAGCGAGAAGGGAAGGTAAAGATAATTATTATTATAATCAAGGGGGAAGCGCTAAACCCGGAGGATTATACAGCGCCTGGGGGGGGATGTGGAAGGCATTCAGGCTTAATTCGGGGAACTGGAGCACAGATCCAATTCCCTAAATCAAGAGCCCCTCACCAACATCAAGGAACCTTCCTTGAGGGGGGGAAGGTAAAGAGAAAGCAGCGGAGCGAAGACGACGACGGAGGTAAATTCAGCGTGCTCGTTGATAAAATGGGCAGTCCAACAGAATGTGGCTGACTGATAATGGAACTTGGCAATTCTCACAGAGAGGAGCAGGGCGCCTCTCCATGAGATATCCATAAGTAAGACGAGTATGGCCAATGTGAAGACGGGAGAGAGTAGTCTCCCAACCTCGACACTGGTGATAAGAAGACGGCCAGTAACCTATACTTGGTTTAATAGATTGAAGTTTGTGCCGGGGATAGTAGACCAACGGTGTTGCCAACGGGTGTGAAGGTGGGAAGATTTTTTGCAGAAAAATAGTCCGTAAATGGAATACCTCTATATAAAAACTGGTAGGTCATGTACTGCTGACCGTGCAGCAGTGTCTGCCTGTTCATTGCTCTGTACGTCAACACGACCAGGGACCCAACAAAAAACTATCTTTATGCTTGGTAAAGATGCGGCATAGCCAAAGTTGGATACGGAGGACTAAGGGGTGAGGTGTATCAAATTTCTGTATAGCCTGTAAAGCACTAAGGGAGTCTGAGACAACCACAAATGATGACACAGGCATAGATGCAATACGGATAAGTGCTGCAAGGATGGCATACAATTCAGCAGCAAAAATACTAGCCGAAGATAGTAAATGCCCTCGTACGACGCTGTCCGGAAACACTGCTGCGAATCCTATGCCATCAGAAGACTTAGAGCCATCTGTGTACAAAGCAATGCCATGAGAATGAGAGTGAAAATGGTCAAGGAAAAGAGAGCGGGAAGCGACCATAGACAGTTGGGCTTTCGAGCAAGGGAGAGAGAAAGAACAGACTCGAACAGCTGGAACTTCCCAGGGGGGTAGGGAAAAGTGAGATGCTACATGAACATAGAAAGGTGGTAATTGAAGAGAAGACAAGAGCGAATGAAGGCGAAGAGAGAAGGGATGGAGTAAACAGGGGAGGCGAACAAATAATGTCTATTAATATCAGTGACCACTCTATAAATGGAAGGATTGCAGAGATCATGAGAGCGTACATAGAAGCGAAAGCAATGGGCATCACAGCGATTGGATAAGGATGGAACGTTCGCTTCTGCATAGAGGCTCTCGACAGGGGAAGAGCGAAAAGCACCAAGGCATAAACGTAATCCTTGGTGATGAATGGGGTTAAGGCTAGAGGGAGTAGCAGGAGATGCCGCTGAATAGATCTGGTCACCATAATCAAGTTTCGATAAAATAAGGGTGGAACGTAGGCGAAGGAGGGTTCGACGATCAGCTCCCCATGAAATATGAGCAAGGGTTTTAAGAAAGTTCAGCCGGCTGTGACAATTTGCCTTCAAGAGGTAATGTGAGGTTTCCAGGATAACCTATATCAAAGAGGAGGCCCAGAAACTTGACTATCATGTTCAGGGATACGGAGCCATAGAGGTACAAAGGAGATCGGAGAGACAGGGGCGTCTAGTGAAAGTAATTTGGTGGGTTTTAGTGTGGAAAATTTAAACCCACGTGTGGTGGCCCAATTTGGGAAAAACGGTCGACTGCTGCTGGAGAGAAACTGTAATGAGGTGGGCAGCGCCTGCACAGGCAATAGCGAAGTCATCAACATAGAGTGATGACCAAATATTTGATGGAAGACTAGAGGCCAAATCATTAATAGCAAGGAGAAAAAGTGTTGTGCTCAGAACACATCCCTGGGGGACACCTTCAGCTTGGATAAAGTCCGGGGAGAGCACATTATTAACCCGAACACGGAAAGTCTGTCAGTTAAAAAGTTTTAAGGAAGGATGGTAGATGCCTCGAAGGCCTAAGGAGTGGGCTTGGAAAAATATTATACCTCCAAGTTGTGTTTATATGCCTTCTCAAGGTCAAAAAATATGGCAAATAACTGAGTGGGTTTTTCGCAAAGGCATTACGAACATACGTATCCAAGTGTAGTAAGGGGTCTATGGTAGAAGTCCCTTACGAAAGCCATATTGGACGAGTGGAGAGACTGTTGTTCTAAATCACACTAGAACGTCTATTTACTAGGCGTTCCATCACTTTGCAAACTGCACGGTAAGAGCAATGGGACGATAGTGGGAGGTTTCTTGTCCCGTAGTGCCTGGTTTGCGGAAAGGGAGAACAATTGGGGGATTTCCACAGCTGTGGGAAAAACTCCTTTTGACCAAATAAGATTGTAAAGGCGTAATAAAGGGCTGCAAGGGCTGACTGATGTAAATGTTTGTAGCATACGAATATGAATGTCGTTTTGGGGCCCCGCTCCCGATGACGGCAAGCTGAGAGTGTTGCCTCCAGCTCTTGAAGGTAAAAGGCACATTATATGTTCTTCCTGAGAGAAGAAAAGTCCAAGGGTGCTAACTCTCTGGCAGACTGAGGGAAAAAAATGAGGGGCATAAATGGAGTCCCTGAGAAATACGGACCAGATGAATTGCCAAATTTTATTGGCAACATCTAGTGGGTTTGCTATTTTAACACTGGCAACCCCCAGAACAGGAGCCCGGGGCAGGAAATATTTACCACTCAGTTTTCGTACTTTTTTCCAGACTGCACTCAAGAGGGGAAACAGAGGTGATGGTGGAGACAATCTCGCCAGCAAGTGCATTTAGTGTCACGGACGACACGGCGAGCGATCGCACGCTTCTGCTTAAAATCAAGATGTCTCTCTGTGGTTCTATTGTACTGGTACCTGCCCCATGCAGCGCATTTCAAATGTACTGCATGAGCACAAGCAGGAGACCACCAAGGCACGCATTTCTGAGAATGCCTGCCCGAAGTTTTGGGTATAGAATGAGAAGCTGCAGTTAAAACAAAGGACGAGAAGAGGTGTAAAAGCTCATCGATGGAGGACGAAGAAGGAACCTCTCTAAAAACAGTTAGGTGTGAGTAAAGGTTCCAATTTGAATGATCAAATTGCCAGCGTGGGATGCGAAGAGGCGGTGAATATGAAGGGGAAGCAAGAATGATTGGGAAATGATCACTGTCATGTAAGTCCGGGAGAACAGACCAAGTGAAGTCTAATGCGGTGGAGGAAGAGCAGACCGAGAGATCGATGCAAGAGAGAGTGAGAGTCCGAGGATCAAAATGGGTGCGAGTTACCTGTATTTTAAAAAATGGAGGGGGTGGGGGGCCAAGAAAAGCCTCTAACTGAATGCCACGGGAATCACAGAGAGATCCCCCCCCCCCAGAGGAAATGGTGAGCATTAAAATCACCAAGTAACAGAATAGGTGGCGGTAATGACAAAACAAGAAAGGCAATATCCGGAATAGATAATGCCCGAGAAGGAGAGATGTAAAGAACAGAGCATATACCACCTATGCAAGTGGATACGGGCTGCTGTATAATGCAGCAAAGTACGAACAAATAGCTGATGGTACGGAATATCAGTGTGTAGAAGAAGGGCACTTTCATTAAAGGTCCCATCAGGAAAAGGATCTGAAGAATACAATAAATTAAGCCGAGATGGGAGAGATAACAGCAGTGTAATTTTGGTTCCTGTAAGCAAACACCAACAGGGGAAAACTGGGAGTGTAACATCTGAAGCTCACCCCGATTACCCGAGGCTGCGTATATTCCCCTGTAAATAGGCCACGAATTGGCCCAAAGATAAAGATACCTGAAATCCGCAGGTAAGGGTTCCTATGGACTAGAGGGGTTTAGAAAAGTCCACATGCGGAGGCAGTGGAAAACGTTCAAGCAGTGAAGGAACGGTGCACTGTGAAGAAAGGAGTTGTGCAGATGGAGCAGACGAGAGAGAAGGAGCGGAGGGTGGATCAGTGTCCATTGATGGTTGGTCTCTGCAATATATTCAAGATTGCTTCAAGTGTTTCGGAATTCAGAGACGTCGTATGGGTGACAATATTGGAAATGGTAGGGGGAGGATGAGTAAAGATTGGAACTGTATTGGACTCTACCAAAGTAGCGGGGGGGGGCGAAAGGGTGGAGGGAACTGGAGAAGCGTGGAAGGGGACAGAAGAGGCAGAAACCTGGGAGGTTTGGGAGAAGAGGAAGAAACTTGGGAGGGAACAGGGGAGGAAGGTACAGTACGAGGAGGAGGGTGAACCTCTACAACTTGTAACAGAGCCAGTGAGAGGGGAGAACCAGGTCAGAGACAGGAAGGGAAAATGAGGAGGAGAAGATGGGTAGGAGGTGTTAACGGACCTTTTTTTGACTTTTGAGAAGTAGAGGGACGATTGGGAGGAGGTGTCATACGAGATCTCATCGCTACTGAGGCTTGTGAGAGAACACGAAGAAGCGAAATCAGACTGAGGCGTTGAAGTAGGGACGTCTGAGCCTAGGACAGCAAAAGAATTAGATACAGGAGAGACTATGGGAGAGGTAACCACAGAAGTGGGTGCAGAAGATGGGATACCAGAAGTGGGGGGACGTTCTGAAACACAGGAATAAGAAACACGAGGTAGTCTCCCTTGAAGGCGGAGATGAGAAACTGCCATGGCATAAGGGAGACCTTCTGCCTCTTTGAGGTAATGGATTTCCCGCTCGTTTAAGTAGACTTGACAATGGCGAGAGTATGAAGGGGGAGCCTCATGACAATTTAGGCAAGAGGGAGGTCGATTACAAGACGTATTAGAATGGTCATCGGCACCACAGACTGGGCATTCGGCGATAGATCTGCGATATTTCGCTGGATGGCCGAATCGCCAGCAATTTCTACACTGTTCGTGTAGGATCACCTTCGAACTTGTAACCGATGTCCTGCTACATAACTGAGGATGGGGGTTCACAGTGTCAAAAGTTAAATGGCCACATTGTAGGGTATCGTCTCCCCGCGGGCAGGGGAAAAACGTAAGTGTCTACCTTGAGGATTGGGAGATCTTGGAGTTCCAGCTGTTCAAGAATGTCAGTGCCACACCTCTGGAAATTTTGTTGAACTATGGTATGGGGCAGAATGACGGTACCACTACAAGAATTGAAGGAATGATATTTTTCAATAGTGACAGGAACAGTATCGATATGGGAAAGACGAGAAAGCTCATGAGCCTGGGTAGCATTCTGTACGGTGATGATGCACGTACCACTCTTAAGAGCATGAAAAGAAATATCTTTACCAACATGGCATAGGAGTGCCTTGCCAATACTGTGGTCAGAAAGATAGGCAGTAGAGGAAGTCGGTCGTAAAGTGAAGAATTTAGTCCATTGTGCAGTCTGAAACAGTGTGGAAAGGTAGCAAAGGACGTGTCCATCTTTTCTGAGAAGAGCGAGAAGGTGGAGAAGTATCATCCGCAGGTAATTGTCGTTGGCATTTAGGCGTGGGACCAGAGTTGGTCTGACGTGGAACGGGTCGGCGATTCGAAAATTGCCGCACCGTAGAGGGAGAGGCCAGAAGCATAGTCAGAGGAGAGCGAAGGTCAGATAAATCGAAGGGGTCAGTCGAGGCCTCAGTACCTGAAGCGGGTGAGGAAACAGCACAGGCAAGAGGTACAGAGGCAAGAGGTACAGAGGCATGAGGAGTGTCTGAAGAGTGGTCCAAAGACGAGGCGGGGTCAGAACGGGGTGCGGTATCAAGAAGGGGCCCGGGGGTAGCAGGTTCATGGACTAGGGCTGCCATGGTTAGGTTACTTTTCTTTGTTTTTAAGAAAAAAAAATAAAAAAAAAAAAAAAAGGGGGGGGACCGGGGAGGGATAATTCCTAGGAGGAATGAAAGGGCCAGAAATCTCCCTCTGCGCCCAAGAGGACCTCAGCACCACAAGTAGCGCAGATGCAGCATGGAACCCGTGCCATACCCTACCCATCATTCCAGTAAACCGGCAATCCGGGATAGCAACCTCACATCTGCCGAGCTACCTCGGTGGACAAAAGAGAGGGCGGCCGGAAATCCACCACAAAGCATACCTCCTTCGGCCACCACCCCCGGAATCCGAAAGGTGGCTTCCAGAGATACACCCGTCGCCCGAGACACACCCAAAGCCACCCTCCCGGGGTACTGGAGGGGATCGGGACATCCCCAGGAATCCAGATTCCACGGCAAACTACGCCACCGCCAAGAACCTCAACGGAATGGGATGGACCCCGGTACCCTTTCCCCTACCTAGGAACTAGCGTGCCTGTGGGAAAAAAAAAACCCAAAGGGCAAAAAGGAAGGGCAAAAGGGAGGGGTGGGGAGGAGGAGGAGGAAAGGAAAAAGGGGAGGATGGGATAGGGAACGGGGGATTGGGGGGTAATTAGGTTCGGTCTGAGGAAGGAGACCGACAGGTCTAATTCCTCAGACCAAGAGCCTGTTCACCACACCAAGGAGCCCCCCTTGAAGAGGTTAAGTCCGAGTAGGAACGATGGGAGGAATAAAAGGACATGAACAAGAAATTATCATGGAAAGCTAAACCCGTAAGGATTATACAGCTCAAAATGGAAAATGAAATTATATTCGGGGAGTAAGCACTAAACCCGTCGGGGTTATACAGTACCTGTGCAATGAGAAAACCAGCCGATGTAAGCACTACACTTTATGCAAAGCCAGATTATTATTATAATAAAAAAGAAGCGCTAAGCCACAAGGGCTATACAGCGCTGCAGGGTAGGGTAGGAAGCGAGGGTATTGGATGGCAGAAGGGAGGAGGGATGATCAGCCAGTTACAGAAAACAGCGGGGCAGGGGATAGTACAGGGGTAGAGGGTAGCAAGAGTGTGAAGTAGAAAGGGCTGAAGGTATCAGAATTTGTGAAGCAAGTCAGTTGTCAAAAAGTCAATGAGAGAGTCCGGATGAAAGGTGGGTCCATCAGCGAGAAGGGAAGGTAAAGAGAGAGCAGCGGAGCGAAGACGACGACAGAGGTAAATTCTGCGTGCTCATTGATAAAGTGGGCAGTTCAACAGAATGTGGCTGACTGATAATGGAGCTTGGCAGTTCTCACAGAGAGGAGCAAGACGCCTCTCCATGAGATATCCACGAGTAAGACGAGTATGGCCAACGCGAAGACGGGAGAGAGTAGTCTCCCAACCTCAACCCCTGGTGATAAGAAGACGGCCAGTAACCTATACTAGGTTTAATAGATTGAAGTTTGTTGCCGAGCATAGTAGACCCAAAGTTGTTGCAACGGTGTGAAGGGGGGAAGATGTTGCAGCAAAATAATCCATAAATGGAATACCTCTATAAGAAACTGGTAGGTCATGTACTGCTGACCCCGCAGCAGTGTCGCCTGTTCATTGCCCTGTACGTCAACATGACCAGGGACCCAAAAAAAACAATATCTTATGCTTGGGAAAGAGCGGCTAGCCAAAATTGGAAAACGGAGGGCCAAGGGGGGAGTGT
>NC_069459.1:22652450-22662229 GCF_026875155.1 Cherax quadricarinatus | reverse complement strand
TGAGACATGCTTTAAAAACACCTTCTGGAAAAGTGTTTAATAGAATTCCTTTAACAAAATATTTTTCTGCGCGAGAATTTTGCGCGGATACAGGTTTTGCGTTTGATATATGTGAAGGAAGTTGCATAAAAAATGAATGTTTATTATAAATAACTAAATATATAAATAAACCTATATACACACATATATATATATATATATATACACATTACATTTATATATATATATATATGTCGTGCCGAATAGGCAGAACTTGCGATCTTGGCTTAAATAGCAACGTTCATCTTGCCATATAGGACAAGTGAAAATTTGTGTATGCAATAATTTCGCCAAAATCATTCTAAACCTAACGAAAAAAATATATTTCACTGTGTTTGTTTAGTATTAAATTACTGTAAACAAATTTAAAATACATTTAGTTGGGTTAGGCTAAAATAAATTGTTCTTGTTATAATAAGGTTAGGTAAGTTTTCTAAGTTCCTTTTGGTGCAAAATTATTTTTTTTTACATTAACATTAATGAAAAAAATATATCTTTAAACGTATAAGAGAAAATTTCAGAAAGGACTTAATTTTAAATGAGTTCTTGCTAATTGACCAGTTTTACATATTCGCACGACATATATATATATATAATATATATATATATATATATATATATATATATATATATATATATTTTTTTTTTTTTTTTTTTTTTTTTTTTTTTTTTTTTTTTTTTTTCAACAAGTCGGCCGCTCCCACCGAGGCAGGGTGACCCAAAAAAGAAAGAAAATCCCAAAAAGAAAATACTTTCATCATCATTCAACACTTTCACCACACTCGCTTCACATTATCACTGTTTTTGCAGAGGTGCTCAGAATACAACAGTCTAGAAGCATAAACATATAAAGATACACAACATATCCTCCAAACTGCCAATATCCCAAACCCCTCCTTTAAAGTGCAGGCATTGTACTTCCCATTTCCAGGACTCAAGTCCGACTATATGAAAATAACCGGTTTCCCCCGAATCCCTTCACTAAATATTACCCTGCTCACACTCCAACAGATCGTCAGGTCCCAAGTACCATTCGTCTCCATTCACTCCTATCTAACACGCTCACGCACGCTTGCTGGAAGTCCAAGCCCCTTACCCACAAAACCTCCTTTACCCCCTCTCTCCAACCCTTTCGAGGACGACCCCTACCCGCCTTCCTTCCCCTATAGATTTATATGCTTTCCATGTCATTCTACTGTGATCCATTCTCTCTAAATGACCAAACCACCTCAACAACCCCTCTTCTGCCCTCTGACTAATACTTTTTATACTCCACACCTTCTCCTAATTTCCACACTCCGAATTTTTCTGCATAATATTTACACCACACATTGCCCTTAAACAGGACATCTCCGCTGCCTCCAACCGTCTCCTCGCTGCTGCATTTACCACCCAAGCTTCACACCCATATAAGAGTGTTGGTACTACTATACTTTCATACATTCCCTTCTTTGCCTCCATAGATAACGTTTTTTGACTCCACATATACCTCAACGCACCACTCACCTTTTTTTCCCTCATCAATTCTATGATTAACCTCATCCTTCATAAATCCATCCGCCGACACGTCAACTCCCAAGTATCTGAAAACATTCACTTCTTCCATACTCCTCCTCCCCAATTTGATATCCAATTTTTTCTTTATCTAAATCATTTGACACCCTCATCACCTTACTCTTTTCTATGTTCACTTTCAACTTTCTACCTTTACACACATCCCAAACTCATCCACTAACCTTTGCAATTTTTCTTTAGAATCTCCCATAAGCACAGTATCATCAGCAAAAAGTAACTGTGTCAA
This sequence comes from Cherax quadricarinatus, assembly GCF_026875155.1. Classification (NCBI taxonomy): domain Eukaryota; kingdom Metazoa; phylum Arthropoda; class Malacostraca; order Decapoda; family Parastacidae; genus Cherax; species Cherax quadricarinatus. The sequence continues at coordinate 22,660,389 of NC_069459.1, read as the reverse complement.
TTCCCATTTTGAATTTGATTCCCCATAATTTAATCCCACCCCTCCCCCAAACCCCCTAGCATTACTTCCTTTACAACCCCATCTATAAATATATTAAACAACCATGGTGACTTTTACACACCCCTGTCTAAGCCCTACTTTTCCCGGGGAAGTAGTCTCCCTCTCTTCTCCCACACCCAACCTGACCCTCACTATCCTCATAAAAACTCTTTACACCCAAATTTAATAACTTACCACCTTTTTCCATATACTTGCAACATCTGCCACTTTGCTCCTCTATCCATCTATCATATGCCTTTTCTAAATCCATAAATGCAATAAAAACTTCCCCTACTTTATTAAATACTGTTCACATATATGCTTCAATGTAAACACCTGATCTACACATCCCCTACCCACTCTAAAACCTCCTTGCTCATCCGCAATCCTACATTCTGTCTTACCTCTAATTCTTTCAATTAAACCCTACCGTACACTTTTCCTGGTATACTCAGTAAGCTTATTCCTCTATAATTTTTACAGTCTCTTTTGTCCCCTTTCCCTTTATATAAAGGGACTTTTACATGCTCTCTGCCAATCCCTAGGTACCTTCCCCTCTTTCATACTTTATTAAACAAAAGTACCAACCACTCCAACACTATTCCCCCCCTGCTTTAACATTTCTGTCATGATCCATCAGTTCCAGCTGATTTACCCCCTTTCATTTTACGTAATGCCTCACGTACCTCCCCACACTTACATTCTGCTCTTCTTCACTCCTAAAAGATGGTATACCTCCTGACCCCGTGCATGAAATTACTGCCTCTGTTTCTTCCTTAACATTTAAAAGTTCCTCAAAAATATTCTCGCCATCTACCCCAAAACCTCCATCTCCCCATCTACTAACTCCCCTACTCTGTTTTTAACTGACAAATCCATATTTCCCTAGGCTTTCTTAACTTGTTTAACTCACCCAAAATTTTTTCTTATTTTCATTAAAATTTCTTGCAGTGCCTCTCCCACTCTATCATCTGCTTCCCCTTTTTCACTCTCTCACCACTCTCTTTACCTTTCTTTTTCTCTCCATATACTCTGCTCTTCTTATAACACTTCTGCTTTGTAAAAACCTCTCATAAGCTCCTTTTTCTCTTTTATCAACACCCTTTACTTCATCATTCCACCAATCCACTCCCCCTTTCCTCCTGCCCCCACCCTCCTATAACCCCAAAAATTCTGCCCACATTCTAATACTTTCATTTTTAAAAAATATTCCAACCCTCTTCAACCCCCCCACTACTCATCTTTGCACTAGCCCACCTTTCTGCCCAAAGTCGCTTATATCTCACCCGAACTTCCTCCTCCCTTAGTTTATACACTTTCACTTCCCTCTTAACTTGTTGTTTGCACCACCTTCTTCTTTTTCCCATCTACCTCTTTCTCGAACAGTTAGCTACATCTAAATAATGATCCGATATATCAGTTGCCCTCTATAAACATGTCATCCTGGGCCTACCCATCACTTTTATCCTCAATACATAATCTAATAAACTACTTCCATTACGTGCTCCATCATAAACTGTATATTTTATTTATCCTCATTTTCATAAAACTATTGTTTTTACTTATTACCAAATTTCTTTCTACCCTAGCTCATTTAAAGGGCTCCCCTTTTTCATTACCCTGGCACCCAAATTTGTACCTACTACTTCCCTCATAACATTTTTTATCCACTTTGCATTAAAATCCCCACCACCATTACTCTCACACTTGATTCAAAATCCCCACGGCATTCACTCAAATTTCCCAAAATCTCTCTCTCTCCTCTTCACTTCTCTCTTCTCCATGTGAAACACGCTTTAATTATTAAAACCCACTTTTCACAATCCAATCTTTATTTTACTCCAATAATCCTTGAATTAATACATTTATTAGTCCCTCTTTTTCCTGCCATAGCTATCCTTCAAATTTATTGCTACTCCCTTCTTTGCTCTAAATCTATTTGAACCCCTGATAATATATATATATTATATATATATATATATAGATATATATATATATATATATTTATATATATATATATAATATATCTAAAATGTGGAAACATTTATTAATAAAAGAATACATTTAGAGAAAAAAAAACATAAAACATGGATAATTGACACAATGTATCAAAGATCATGAATTTCCACCAACTCCTCCGAGGCTGGACGCGAGCAAAGTTATTGCAGCAAGCATTTCCTCTGGCATGGCTACGCTGAGGCCGCTGGAACATGAAAAGTGGTTGCCTTTGAGGTCCTGTTGGTGCCCGATAGTCTGGAACCCAATTCTTTAAGGAAACGTGTGGCATCTTTTTTTCCCATGATCCCAAGGTCTCTGATCCCACTGGGACAAAATTGATATGTTGGCTTATGACCCTGTACTTGTGATTCTTGTACTCTCCTGTCGCACCCCACACTGTGATGGATATTAGGTGTCAGCCAGTGTGGACACACAAAGTATAGTCCCATGCTAAGTGCATTGCCATTTCTTCCAAGGATAGATGGTGAATTCCCATGGGGTGAGGTTTGCGGGTTGTGGGTATTGTTGGCTGCTAGTGATCGGGCTCCCTCTCGGCTGGGCATCCAGCTGTTTGCAAGGGATTCTCTTAATGATGTCGTTTGACCTCATTGTGTCTTTGCATTGCCAGCCCTTGGTTTTGGAGCAGTTTAAGAGCTATGTAGGACGTTATTGGTCTGCTTGCGCCTTCGCCGCAAATACACGTTATTCTGTGTGAATTGGGCAGCAAGGCGCAGAAGCCAGAGCCACTGCAATACGGAGGGTTCTTAGGGTCGAGCCGCGTTCCCATTGCCGATATGAGGAAAATTGTTTGGAGGAAGTCCCCGGAGGAGTGAGGTGCACTCACAGCCTGGAGACGGGGCAATCTCCCTATCTGATGTTGCAGCCCTGAGAATGTGGCAAGCACCTTTTCAGCGATCGGGCCATCCACTGCTTGACAGTTTGTGAGCAGTGCTGCACTAGGGTTGAGCATGGGAGCAGCAAGAGTCTCCCATTCTGTGTTGGCACTGGCATTAGATTAGGGTCTTCTATTCCTGACTGAGTCACTGAGGATATCTGGAAGAAGAATTTGTCTTATCAAATAGTTTGATTGCGATAAGATGAGGATAGGAAGTGGTTAGTAATCTGAGGATGGATCTGCGTACTCCTCAAGCCCTCCAAGCCTGGTCCGGAAGTGAGGCTTGAAACACTGTCCATCTTCATGGGATAGATTCCAATTCTATCTCTAGCATTGGTCTTCGGGGAGAGTGTTTTATTACTTGAGTTTTGGACTGCTGAGACTGCGGAGCATCTCAGAATAGTAGGTAGGTTTTGGGATTGACAGGCACCTGGTAGAGTAGGTAGAAGGCATCGTGTGTGTCATGTTCTTTTCATCATGCTTTCCATCGTCCGGAAGGTTGAGACTCTTTTTCTAGGATCAGATCGATGCATTGGACCAAGGAAGAGACACAAAGAGTGCTATTGGATGGATCAATGGCTCTCGTGCTCCTGGCTATATAGCGCTAATATTCTGGATCATCTGTTGATTGGTAGAAATATTTCACATTTTGGTGGGGTTTTAATGAAAGGCCCAGGCTTTCTCACATGTCTTTAATTTTTACTGATGTCCTCTAGGAGAGATTTCTGTTGTGCAGCCAGGGTACCGTTCAGTCCAGGAACCAGATATGAGCTGCCTGGAGAGTGCTTCTGTGACTTCCTTGATGACCAAAACAATTGTAGGGGGCGAAGAGGGTTCCCCCTGGTGCACGCCCCTCTCATGTGTCAATTTCATGGTCCCCAAACAATTGTTTTGAAGTCACACATATAAACAGTTTATATGATGGGATAAAGGGAAGGGAAGTTTCTTAAACTGCTTGGAGAGAGATCCCTTTCTGAGTGAGTGAAAGCGTTTGCAAAGTCCAATTATGACCAAGTGCTTTTTCATCGGACATGTTTTTGATCTATACTCGTGCTGCGTGGGCAACTGCTTCACAGCCCTGTTTATACGCCGGAAAACCCGAGCTGAGCTGAGTTGGTTTCCGCTTTGAGCAGCAATGCTGAAACTGGCGATATGGCGCCGAAGGGTGTTAACCCCATTGCAATAGGTCTGATTTGCGCCTCCTTTTTTTCCGGGGGGCACCACAATGAGGCACAAAGAAAAGGGCGTCTGACGGATCTGGGACATCTGCCAGCCAGGGCACAAGTTGAAAATTTGGTGAGGTTCAGACAAGCAGCCTCTCTGAAAAACCAACCATGTGCTGGATTGTGTAACAAGTTTGTTTTAAGTGTTGAGGCCTTAAAACCGGTTGAAACCTCCTCGCTGAACCCTGTGTACGTGACACTAGCAGCTTTATACAACATCAGTATTTGTAAGGTTAGATGTTCTTCGCCTGTGCAATGTAGGGAGGTCAATGTTTATTATGGGAGCCCTGGGTGGATGTTTTTGTCCTTCATAGCTTGCGCCGTTACTGACGTCCTTGGGAGCGATGGTATCCTCACTTGTTATAAGATCCAGACGCTCCATTAGTGTTACCCTCTTCTATTTTTTGGCTAATTTGGGCTCTGATTGTTGGCGGTTCGGGTGTCTGTTGTTGGCATTTTGCCCGGCGTGTGGTTTGTCGCCATAGTGGGAGAACGGACGACGTTGTCATCCCTTGGGAAGATTTATTGCCTAAAAACATGTGTTCTAGTGATTGTCCCCCTTTGGGGGGGGAACCCCCAAACAGGCTTTCCCAAAAACAGCAAGTTGTCCAGGATCTGTTTTTTTAAAAGAAGCATCTTTTGATTTTCTTCAGAAGATCGGGAATTTGCTAGCGCTTGAGGCGACGTTTTTGAGAATGTGTCAGAGTCCGGGGGTTTAATTTGATTACAATTTGGAGTCCCCCGAAGGGGAAGCATATATATTTTATTAATATAAAAATATATAATAATATTATATATATATAAAAATTTTAAAAATATAATATATATATATATAAAAAATATAAAATTTAATATTTTAATTAATAATATATTTAAATTATTTAATATATATAATATAATATATATATATATTCTTATTTTAAAATTTTTAAATATTATATATATATATAATTATATATATATATTTTATATATATATAAAAATATAATAATAATTACTAAAATGGGGGGAGCAATGGCAGAAACCCCCTCTCCTGTATACATTTACAAAAAAAAGAAGAAGAAAAACTTTATAAAACGGGGTTTGTTTAAATTGCGGGGGATGTAGTGCGGATGACAAAAACAGTGTTTGCTGTGTTATGAATGAAAAGAATTTGGATGCCCGGTTTAAAGCGAAAAAAAGCGAAGGGGGGGGGGAAGTTCAGGGGGGGGAAAATAAATGGGATTTTAAACGGAGTATCGAGAGAGTTAAGCAAAAAGGGTAGCATAAATTTTAAATGACATTATGGAAGGAGAAAAGAGAATATGAATGTGTAAATTCGAGAATTATGTGGATTAAAGTAAAGGTTGGATGCGAGAAGTGGGTTATAATAAGCGTGTATGCACCTGGAAAGAGAGGAATGCAGAGGAGAGAGAGAGATTTTGGGAGATGTTAAGTGAATGTATAGGAGCCTTTGAACCAAGTGAGAGAGTAATTGTGGTAGGGGCCCTGAATGCTAAGTAGAGAAATTTTTTAGAGAGGGTGTGGTAGGTAAGTTTGGGGTGCCAGGTGTAAATGATAATGGGAGCCCTTTTGATTGAACTTTGTATAGAAAGGGGTTAGTTATAGGTAATACATATTTTAAGAAAAAGAGGATAAATAATATACACGATATGAGTAGGGCGAAATGACAGTAGTTTGTTGGTTTTATGTATTTAGAATAAAAGACTGTTGAGTAGACTTCGGGAAATGTACATGTTTATAGAGGGGCCACAGATATATCAGATCACTTTCTAGTTGAAAGCTACACTGAAAAGTAAAAGGTAGATGGGATACAAGGAGAATAGAAGCATCAGGGAAGAGAGAGGTGAAGGTTTATAAATTTAAAAGAGGAGGCAGTTAGGGTAAGATATAAACAGCTATTGGAGGATAGATGGGCTAATGAGAGCATAGGCAATGGGGTCGAAGGGGAAAGGGGGTAGGTTTAAAAATGTAGTGTTAGAGTGTTCAGCAGAAGTTTGGGGGTTACAGGAAAGTGGGTGCAGGAGGGAAGAGGAGCAAATTGGTGGAATGATGATGTAAAGAGAGTAGTAAGGGAAAAAAGTTAGCATATGAGAAGTTTTTAACAAAGTAGAAGTGATGCAAGGAGGGAAGAGTATATGGAGAAAAAGAGAGAGGTTAAGAGAGTGGTGAAGCAATGTAAAAGAGAGCAAATGAGAGAGGGGGTGAGCTGTTTATCAAAAAATTTTTTGTTGAAAAAAAAGAAAAAGTTTTGGAGTGAGATTAACAAGTTAAGGAAGCCTAGAGAACAAATGGATTTGCAGTTAAAAAAGGAGAGGAGAGTTATTAAATGGAGAGTTTTAGAGGTATTGGGAAGATGGAGGGAATATTTTGAGGAATTGTTAAATGTTGATGAAGATAGGGAAGCTGTGATTTGGGTGTATAGGGCAAGGAGGAATAACATCTTGTAGGAGTGAGGAAGAGCCAGTTGTGAGTGTGGGGGAAGTTCGTGAGGCAGTAGGTAAAATGAAAGGGGTAAGGCAGCCGGGATTGATGGATAAAGATAGAAAAGTTAAAAGCAGGTGGGGATATAGTTTTGGAGTGGTTGGTGCAATTATTTAATAAATGTATGGAGAGGGTAAGGTACCTAGGGAAATTTGGGAGAGAGCATGCATAGTTCCTTTGTATAAAGGCCCAAAAGGGGGTAAAAGAGAGTGCAAAAAAATTTTAGGGGATAAGTCTGTTGAGTGTACCTGGTAAAGTGTATGGTAGAGTTTTAAAATTTAAAGAATTAAGAGTAAGACGGAGAATAGGATAGCAGATGAAAAAGGAGGCTTTAGAAAGGTAGGGGGTGTGTGGACCAGGTGTTACAGTGAAAATAAAGTGAACAGTATTTAAAATAAGGCTAAAGAGGTCTTTGTGGCATTTATGGATTTGGAAAAGGCGTATGACAGGGTTTATAGGGGGGCAATGTGGCAGATGTTGCAAGTGTATGGTGTAAGAGGTAGGTTTCTGGGAAAACAGTGAAGAGTTTTTACGAGGATAGAGTGAGGCTCAAGTTAGAGTATGTAGAAAAGAGGGAAATTTTTTCCCAGTAAAAGTAGGCCTTAGAACAAGGATGGTGATGTCACCGTGGTTGTTTAATATATTTATAGATGGGGTTGTAAGAGAAGTAAATGCGAGGGTCTTGGCAAGAGGCGTGGAGTTAAAAGATAAAGAATCACACACAGGGTGGGAGTTGTCACAGCTGCTCTTTTCTGATGACACTGTGCCTTGGGGGATTCTGAAGAGAAGCTGCAGAGATTGGGGATGAATTTTTGGGAGGGTGTGCAAAAGAAGAAAATTAAAAGGTGGGAATACAGGAAAGAGTAAGGTTATGAGGATAACAAAAAGATTAGGTTGATGAAAGATTGAATATCAGATTGGAGGGAGAGAGTATGGAGGAGTGAAAAGTATTCAGATATTGGGAGTGGAGTGTCAGCGGATGGGTCTATGAAAGATAGGTGAATCATAGAATTGATGAGGAAAAAAGAGTGAGTGGTGCACTTAGGAGTCTGTGGAGACAGAGAACTTGTCCTTGGGGGCAAAGAGGGGAATGTATGAGAGTATAGTTTTACCAACGCTCTTATATGGGTGTGAAGCAGGGGTGATGAATGTTGCAGCGAGGAGAAGGCTGGAGGCAGTGGAGATGTCATGTCTGAGGGCAATGTGTGGTGTGAATATAATGCAGAGAATTCGTAGTTTGGAAGTTAGGGGAGGTGGGGATTACCAAAACTGTTGTCCAGAGGGCTGAGGAAGGGTTGTT
>NC_069459.1:22642450-22649950 GCF_026875155.1 Cherax quadricarinatus | reverse complement strand
AAGATTGATCTGACATGAAAGGGTACTCAGAAGCACTAAGTAAAAAGGGAGAAATGGGACCGGGTGGCAAAGAAATAGGGAAAAGCTGGAAGTACCCAGGAAGTATTTCTTTAATTGGGGGCTTTAAAAAAATATATGTCATGGGCTGCCGGAAGATGTGCCGGAGCAAATTCTCTGCTCATTTTCGAGAATAAATAAAAACAGTTTTGAAGGAAAAAGCGGGACCTGTACAGCAATACGAGATAAATTTTTTCTGAGGAACTCTTCCATTAGACGACATTTCGCTCACTTTGAGCGAGAAGTCAACTGATTGAGAGTTTCTCCTCTTTGTACAAGAGCCTTTTGATTACCCAACAAGATATGGTAAGGACTATGATGCTGTAATTCACTTCATTCTTTTTAAGCTGAGAGAGGGGGGCAGGGGACCCCACTTCCCAGCATTCACAATCCTCAATTGCTTAAAAATTTCTCTTCATCAGACTTTAAAATAGTCTTCAATTATAAGGATAATAAAATTCGTAAAAATAAATTATCTGTCTTTTTATGGCCGCACATCACCTGTACACTACCAATCAAGGATTCTTTAACTCTAAATTAGATCTCGGAGCAAACTTTCACCATACACTGAAAATTCCAGCTTTCGTTGTATACTGTATACCCTTTCCCGACTTCGGTTGTATTTAGTTTGCTAAACAAATGAGGACCGAAAAATATACTCCTTCCGTAGTATTTTGTATTTTATTTGCATATTTTATTCTCTTTGTTTCATATGGTTGCTCTATTTACAATGGAAGATCGAAGGAGAATAGAGGGAACAGAGGAAATATGAAAAAAGTGTGAATTTATAAAAGTATTACCCCTCTCGTTCCCTTATTTTTCTACCTCCTATCAAACTTCCCTAATCATCTATTTCCCTAACCAACTACCTCTCCAATCTTTTAAATCTCAAACCACCTGTTTCCCTAACCCACCCTATCCCCCTGGCCACCCACCTCCCAAAAAAACCCTCCCTCACTGGCCACCCACCTCCCAAACAACCCTACTCACTGGCCCCCCCACGCCCCTAACAACCCTACCTCCTGGCCCCCCACCTCCTTAACTATCTACCTCAGCCATCCCTCTCGCCCCTGAGAACAGATACATCGGGGGCTGTCTAATGATCTAATCAGAGCAATTACAGTAAAAGAGTTAGTGCCAGGGCTGCAATAATGATGATGAAGGACCCGGCTCGAGCATCCCTTCCGTTACTAAACGAAAAAACCAGAGATGGTGGTTGGTTTATTGGGTTTGAAGCTTATCGACTACCGAGGGTCATTAAGGCTGCATGCCACCTGTACTTTAAACCAAGTAAGGATACGTTAGTCCTTAAATTCGGGATTAAAACTCGCATGTATATGCAGTGGGAGATACGCGCTTATATGTGTATATCTACTGATATATACATATCTCACTGAGTATATACATAAAAAATACACACTCCCGGTGTATATAACCTGAAGAGTTACCATGGATTTTGTTTTCTTTATCCATTGTACGATTTCCTTCAATGAGGAAAAATAGAACGACAGCACATTCAACCAAATGGAGAATTCCATTGGTTGTATTATTATTTTATCTGGTAATCGCCTAAACGGAATAATGACCTTCATTATCTTTGGTTACACACCTTTAATTGCATTGTATGTAAAACCTACGTATGTGATATTTTATGGTTTTAAAATAAAATATAAAAAAAGTCGCTAAACTCACATGGCCATCAGCGCTGTATGACATTTGGGGGTTAGTTATGATAATAAAAATTTAAAAATTTAATAATAATAATAATAATAATAATAATAATAATAATAATAATAGCCACAGAGGTTGGGAAAAAAAAAAATGGGGAATGGAAGGGGTGAGGGAAATTTCAAGTATAATCCAAGAAAAGGAATATTAGCTAAAAATTACTTGGATCAAAACCCCTTTATGAGCATCAAGTTAATCTTGAGGGAAAACTGCTTTCGAAATATTACTGGAAATTCATTTAGTAAGTGAAAATAAAAAATATTTACAAAGATTTTTCTGTATTTAGTAGATGGAATAATTATAATCATTTCTGTAATTTTTGAAGGGGTGGAAGGGTAAGCCAGTGGAAGGCTCGGTCAACTGACCAAAAGCTCCAGCTGTGGGTCATCATCTAATACCAGCGTCAGGAAACACTTGTCCTAACAAATCTTACATAACTTAACCATTATTCAGTGACATGTCTGAAAGTGAGCGGATTATTTTGTATTGACTTTATATCGTGTCAACGCAATAAAACTGTGAAAGCATAATGTTTGGCAAACGTATAATATCTGTAAAAGTGTAATGTGTAAAATTATGCTAATGTGTGAGCAGATAATATGTCTACTGAGTACTAACTCCAGTGCGGCTACCTCTACTATATTCAATATAATTGTAATGTGTAAACGTATGTTATTGTGTAAGCACATAATATCTGCTGAGTACTAACTATAGTTAAACTACCTCTAATAGCTATAGTTAATTATAGTTAAGGGAAGGTTAGTGTAACAGTTCTCCTCGTTCCCTCCTGCCACACACACTGCTGGCTTAATCTACGTGAAAAAAAAAAAAAAAACACATGAAGCACTGGGAAACATGCAAGAACATTTAATAGGGTGAAAGTCGGACATCAGCTACGACAGATACTACTACTACTACTACTACTACCAACACCACAACTTTTTCTTTGCTACCACCACCACAATTACTGTCTATGTTGCCATTCTATGCTCAGGGTGATCTGTGGTCAGTCGGTTTTCCTGAGGAGCGAGAGGACCCATCAAGCTCGTATAAGTTTACATTTTATACCCTTAAAGTCCTAGAAACATTTTTTTCTACGAAAGTCTTGGTGCTGCAAAATCTGCTGGCCCTTTTAATTACTAAACTCATGGGAAAACGCTAAAATCAAAAGGGCCCAAATGGACCTAACAAATTCATAATCTCTTTCCTCCGTCCCGCCATGCGTGTCGTAAGAAGCGACTAAAATACTGTGAACAAGGAGCTGGTTACCCCTTTTCTGTATATATTACTAAATGTAAAAATCAAAACTTTCGTTTTTCTTTTTAGGTCACCCTGCCTCTGTGGGAGATGGCCCGGTGTGCTAAAATGTGACTTGTATCTTAATACACATTAAACTGCAAATAATACTTATAGATAAGCTTTAGTTCAGCAGCAACAACGTCTTGTATTCTATGGGCATTGTTACTCTCTTAGCAAACAATCTTTTCTTTTGCCTATTTCAAATTTTTATGACAGTGGCTCTGCTAATTCTCATTTATGTTGATGTATTTCAATAAAACTCGCTTTCTCCTTCATTTTTAACAATTATTACAATTTTCTGCTTGAAAACCAAAAAATTTAATCGACCTTCTCCTTGTTTAAAGTTAGATTAGAAAAGACATTAACTCTTACATGCTCGTGGAGGCCTGTGTGTGTATCTAGCAGCTCAGTCTGACAGATCTCAGTACCTCTGTATGCATCTTAAACCTCTGTGTTGAAATATAACAGATGCACATAGCTAGATTTATTCCTGCTAGGAAGACAGATGATTTAGGATTGCCTCACACTACGTGGTCCCACCATTTAACTGTTATAACAGAAAAGAATACCCACACATGTGGGTATTCTCACCACCTATCATACAGAAGAGAGTATGCACACACTGTGGTATTCTCACCACCTTTTCATACAGAAGAGAGTTGCGGCACACTTGGGTATTTTTCACCCCCTATCATAAGACGGGATAGCCACACACTCTGGGTATTCTCACCACCTATCATACAGAATACAGTAGCCGCAACACTGCAGGAGTTCCTAACATGTAAGTATCTTTCAGAATAGATTCTCACAAATACAGGGCTCCCGCCAGTAACTATCGTATAAAATAGAAGCCACCCTTCTTCTGATGTACCCAACTTGTTTAGTAAAAAAATCAGTCTCCTCACCCCCACCTCAGTATTGACTATCATCAGCACCAGCTCACTGCTTCACCGAGGCTTCAGACAACAAAAAAGTCATTTTTAGAGGCTGGTGGCTGGAGTATCAGGCAGTGGCAACACACACACTTGTGTCACCGGTAGTGTTGTTGGAGCTTTCATACCTCCTGCACCCGGCAGGTGACCTCCACCACCTCGACCCCAATACTCTCCATAAGGGGACTCGTAGCTAGCTAGCTAGATAGTTCTCTCTCTCTCTCTCTCTCTCTCTTCACAAAGAGGGATGTTAAGGAATATTTCTTTGGACTTACGGTGCTAAACAGAATAATGTAGACGAAGACGTTTTGGGGACAAACATTATATATAGTTTTAAGAATAGGTGAGATGCTGCCCGAGAGGCGAGGAACGTAATAGGTGAGATGCTGCCCGAGAGGCGAGGAACGTAATAGGTGAGATGCTGCCCGAGAGGCGAGGAACGTAATAGGTGAGATGCTGCCCGAGAGGCGAGAAACGTAATAGGGTCGTTAATTTGTAGCTTAAGCGCAAACACAACGCGGTGAGTACAGGTACTGTTAACAATTGGTAGCTAACAAGTCGGTGATCACACACACACACACACACACACACACACACACACACACATGACACCTCCCTCTCCCCAAGTGTTACTCCTGCCATTGATTGATACTCGAGCCGGCAGCCTCTAAAAAAATGACTTTGTTTCTTTTGTTATGTCTGAAGCCGGGTGAAGCAGAGAGGTCGTGTTGACGAAGGCAGGGAGGGAGAGGTGAAGGGGGGACAGACGTGGCTGCTGGGGTCATGGATTTAGAGGTGGAGGAGGCAGGTAGGGAGGGTGCTGGAGCGGTCATGGTGGTAGGAGACATGGTGGAGGAAAGGCAGGGAGAGAGGATTCTGAGAATGGGGGAAGGTTAGAGCCTGCTAAAAGGTATCTAGCAGGCTCTAACCTTTGTCTGCTTAGCGCAAGAGAAACGATTTACCATTCCGTATACGCTTATCCTCTAAGATAAATAAGAACAACACACACACATAAACTCGGGACCAGGAGCTGTGAATCGACCCCTGTAACCACATACAGGTGAATACACACAATAAAAATAATAGATTTAAACTGAATGAAAACCTGAAACAGGTTTTTTCATGGTGTTCCGTCACTTGCTCCCGAATGGGTGTAGGAGTCCGTACAAGTGAGGCACCATTTACACTCTTATGACAGAGGTATCCGAAAGCCGAGGGACTGACGTGTTTTCTTTAGTTCAGCTGGTGCAACAGTGAACCGTAATTTTTCGACGAGTATATGGAACGTCTTCTGTTTGAACTTGGTTTATACCCGCCTACAAGGGGCTTGAAGAGAGCCGGGCATGTTGGGTCGTTGGTGTCTTAAGGTCTGGTATGCTTACTGAAGCTGGTCTGCTCAGTCTAACAAACCGGTCTATTCTTAGAGCCAACTTCTACTTTGCGCTGCAGTGTGAGCGCCTGGGAGGCACTCAGGCTGCAGAGCAGCGCAGGAAGTCTGCGCTGCACTGCTGCTAGTCAAGGAATGAAATATGCACACGCACACAAAACACACACACACACACACACACCACACACACACAAACCCCCACACACATACACATACACATACACATACACACACACACTGCTAATTAAACTTCACAGATAACTTCAATTAGAGAAAAGCACGAAGTGAATGAAAAAAAAAAAATCAGGGTCAATAGGCTTCTAATTGAGCCTGACTGAGGATGGTAGAGAGCAGAGGGAACCATCTCTTGTTTAAAAATCACACGTCAGAGACGCTCGCAAGTGACACAGATACCCCAGTAGACCAGGGTCTGGACAGTGTCGCCTCCAGAATCGTGTTCCCGGTAACTTTTACAGGTAACTATTACTGTAACTATTATGTTGACCAAGGAAGGTTTCGTATGTGTTTGTGTAAACGTTAACTGATATTTAATCTATTAATTAGACTAGGAGTGAAGGTTTACATTATTTAATAATAGGCGACTAATAAATGAAAATTTGAAAACAGAGACATGTGTATTGACATAAAGACAAATTATTATTAATTATTATTATTATTACTAGTAGTAGTAGTAGTATTTAATTTTATTATTTCTGGTATGCTTAAGCTTTTAAATCGGTTTTGCTGTTATAAACACTAAGCTCGAGACACATCGTGACTATTCCAACAAGTACTGCTGGCTTGTAGACAGACACGAATAAGGTCAGAGGGACAGACGCATAGAGACTACAAAAGACAGACAGTTAACAAACATGGTCCCAGATGCGTCCATTGTAGCTGGTGGAACATAATGTGTACCACAGCTGAAGGGATTCAAAGACTAAACGAGAAAGCAGCCAGCAAGGTATTGGAACACCCGGGGATAATATTATATTTGCCGTGAAGGTACTTTCAATCACAGCTAATGCACACTGGGAAGCCTGACGTCTGCTTCGTGAAACTTTGTTCCCAAAAAGAATTATTTAGAATGCGGTTATAATCTCATGCGTCAAGTGCAGTCATGCGGGTCGTCTAGATCGTATTTCCTTGTCCGGCTTCCGGGTGCGGAGAATTTATAATTTGCCTTTCCCAGACCTCACGAGGCCTTGCTGGTAGTGATTTTAATTGAGTCTAATAAATTTCACACAAAAATATATATATTATATATATATTATATATATATATATATAATATATATATATATATATATATTATATATATATATATATGTATATATATCATTAAATCTCCACAGCAGGAGTCTAACCCGCACACTTTGTATCAAAGTTTCACAGTACTTTTGCCACTCGGGTGAGTATCGGATGATGAGTGTATACACAAGGAAAATACAATATTTATTTGAGTTTAACAATAGACAGTAAATTTAGGCTAGCATTAAAAAGGGATTAAATAGTATTAATAGGTCGGGAGAGTTTTTGCTCTCTCACGTTACGTAAGTTAAGGAAGGTTGGACCAAGTGATAAGTTAGTGACTCACGAAATCGTAATGACACGGTTGTAAAAAAAACCATAGCAGGGTGGGGTTTGAACCCGCGGTCCAGAGAATCTCAAAACTCCAGACTGACGCGTTAAATCTGGGCCAGCTAGCCACAATAGATTTACTCAACTAGGTAGATTTCTCACCATAGGAAGGTTAGCATAGACACCACTGTGACCACGAATGCAAGCTTTTACAGAGATCTCCAGCTAGCGTGGCCGTGACGAACTCTAGCTCAAGTCCCCTCAAAGCCGTCAACATGACCCCAAAAAAAACTTGCATTTGTGGTCACAGTGGTGGCCTATGCTAACCTTCTTATGTGTAGAAATATACCTAGTTGGATGAATTTTATTGTGGCTAGCTGGTCCAGTGGCTGACGCGACGGTTTGGAGTTCTGAGACTCTCTGACCGCGGGTTCAAACCCCACCCGTGGTATGGTTCATGAAAAATTAATTCTGACGATTTAAAAAAAAATTTCTGTTTTGTTTCCTTGGGAAAGTA
>NC_069459.1:22556117-22641950 GCF_026875155.1 Cherax quadricarinatus | reverse complement strand
GACTGGAGCACAGTTCCAATTTCCTAAATCAAGAGCCCCTCGCCAACATCAAAGAACCTTCCTTGAGGGGCCGATCGGGTACAAATCTTCAAACTTTGTGTACGGTAACGAGGACCAGTTCCTACACAGAACTGGCATGTTCAGGCACCGTGTGACCCAAGTTATTGAACCCATTAACTTTTTAGTCATATTAATAGCAATTAGAACACTAACCAAAGAACGATTAGCTTCTATTTTTCTATTTTAATTTGTTAGGAAGTTAAAAGTTATTTAATTTGCTGAGGTTTCAAAATTACATCATTTTAGATAAACGAAAAGTCATCCCTTACTATAATTGATGAAGAGGTAAAGTTTAATATTTCAGTCTGAAAGATTTCCATTAAAAAAAATAAAAATTGAGCCAAAATTATCATGAACAGAACGTCAGAATTAAGGCATCAGAGAATTATAATCAAGGGGGAGCGCTGAACCTGTAGGATTATGCAGCGCTTGTGGGGGGGGGGATGTGGAAGGTATTCAGGCTTAATTCAGGGATTATTGTAATCAAAAAGAAGCGCTAAGCCACAAGGGCTATACAGCTTAATTCAGGGAACTGTACGACATCAGATATTATAATCAAAACTAAAGATAGACCCACGACGTCAGAGACGTGAGAGGTTGGGTACTGTTCCATCAACTCCTCTCCAGATCGAGTCGCTAACAGTGAACTTGTTCTTCAGCGGAAAAAACCGAAATGTAATGAACACTTGTCAGTGTTTAGTAATAAAGAACATGGAGACAAAACTGAGAAGATTAATTTGATCTGTATATTTCGACCCCTTTCTGGGATCCTCTTCAGTGTTTGGGTTATTTTAACCAGTTTACCATTACAAATAATGACTTTCATAAAGAAATAAAATACTTCCTATTTTACATTACGCCTCCAGGGTCTTTTAACCATCTAGCTTAGTTGTGGTCAGCTCCAGAAGAGAGATTTTGGATCAGACGAGACTGACCAAGTCTTAATAATTAGAGACCTCGTTATTATATTATTATAACCAAAACGAAGCGCTAAGCCACAAGGGCTATACAGCAGACCTCATTATAATCAAATATAAAGCGTTAAACCGGCAAGGGTCATGTAGCGCTGCGGGGCAGAAAATTAGTGCCGGATCTATCAACAGCTAGTTGGAAAGATCATTATTATTATTATTATAATCAAAAAGAATGGAAAGGAGATCAGATGTGAGGGAAATTAAAGGTCTGGAAGTGACGCCAAAGGCTATATGACAAAGTTCGTGTAGTAAAATAGTTGCTGACAAATTAAAAAGTGAGCCTAAGTTAGTCAAGGTCGTCAACAAAGAGGGAAGATACAGAGGTAGAGCAGCGGCGACGGTGGAGACGAGATCTCCAAACAGAGGAAAGACAGCATCATCCACAAATTCATTTCTGAAAGCCCCGCACATAGATACAGCCCTGTGCTAAACACGAGGCTGTTTTTATGTGACCTTTGAGGTAACCAGCCATCTTGGAGACCCACCTCTTTATCAGGGTGACCCGAATGAGAAGAAAGTTTTTATCACTCACTCCCCCCGTCTTGGCAGAGGGCGAGCCTAGATTTACATTTTCAAAAACTGCAACGCCTCCCACTCCTATGTTTTGTAAACTAATCGCTAAATCTGAGAGGAACTAAGGGGGGGGGAAAACCAAAACAAGCACCCTAAAAAATTGCAAAGTAACCCATATCTGTTTCCAAGGAGGGGAAAACTTATTCTCTAAAATGCTTAAGGGTGGAACGCTAAAACCCATACGGATTATACAGGCCTGTGGAATGGGGAAGGGAGAAGTTAGATTTAAATTTCAGGAAGTGGTTTCACAGATCCAATTCCCTAGTTTAAAGGGGGCCCCTCACCAGCCCCCAAAAGGGAAAAACCACCCTAAAGGGGCTTCCCCGGGAAAAAGGGGGTACTTAAAAGGAAGGGGGGAAAAAAGGGTTTTAACAGCTTGAATCGGGGTGAAATTGAGCGTTTCCCAAAAGGGGAAAACATTTTTGCAGTTGCCGCGGGGTGTGAAACCCAAGTGTTTTACGTTCCGGGACAAAATTTTTTCCGGGCCCCGGGGCTTTTTAAACCAGATTCGGGGGTCAAAAAAGGTCCCCAATTTAACATTTTTTCACCTCAAACTTTATACGTCTTTCCCCCAAACTTGTTTCTTATGCAGTAAAAACTTTTAAAAATTTAAAAAAATTTAAAAAAATTGGAAATTTTTTGTCTGTATCAGGTGTTTTTAGCAAGATTAAGCCCAAGTATTATTTTTATTAAAATTTCAAAAAGAAGCGCAAAAGGGGGGAAACCAAGGGTAAAACAGCGCAGCAGGGGGGGAAGGAACCCGAGGGTATTGGAGGGCAGAAGGGGGAGGGATGTCAGTAGGTTACAGAAAACAGGGGGGGCAGGGGATAAAAGGGGGGTTTAGAGGGTAGCAAGAGTTTGAATTAAAAGGGCTGAAAGGTTAAAAAAATTTTTGTGAAGTAATTTCAATTGTTTGTAAAAAATTTAAATGGAGAGCCCGGGAAATGAAAGGGGGGGGCTTTCGGAAAAGGGGAAGGTAAAGATAATTATTATTAAAATTTAAAGGGGGAAAAGCGTTTAAACCCGGAGGATTTAACAGCGCCGGGGGGGGGATGTGGAAGGCATTCAGGTTTAATTCGGGAACCCGGGAAGCACAGTTTCCAAATTTCCCCAAAATAAAAGAGCCCCCCCCAAAACATAAAGGGAAACCCTTTCCTTGAGGGGGGGAAGGTAAAGAAAAAGCAGCAGAGCGAAGAGACGAGGGAGGTAAATTCAGCGTGCTCGTTGATAAAAGGGGCCCCAGTCCAACAGAAGGGTGGCTCCCTGATTAAGGGGAACTTGGCAATTTTTCACAGAGAGGGAAGGGGGCGCCCCCTCCAAGAATATCCATAAGTAAGACGGGGAGGGCCCAAATGTAAAGACGGGAGGGGTAGTCCCCCAACCTCGACACGGGGTGTTAAGAAGGGGGGCCAGAAAACCTATATTTGGGTTTTAATAGATTAAAGTTGTTGCCGACCCTAGTAGACCAACGGTTTTGGGCCAAGGGGGTTGTGAAGGGGGGGGAAGATATTGCAGAAAAAATTAGCCGTAAATGGAAAACCTCCAAATTAAAAAATTGGAAAGGTCTTGTTTTGCGGGAACCGTGCAGCAGGTCTCCCTTTTTTTTCTTGCTCGGGTACGCCCAAACACACCGGGGGACCCAACAAAAAATATTTTTAAAGGGTTTGGAAAGGGGGCAACCCCAAATTTTGGATGGGGAGGACAAAAGGGGGTGAGGTGTTCAAATTTCTTTTAAAGCCTGTAAACAAAAAGGGGAAGTCTGAGAAAACCCCACAAATGAGGACACAGGCATAAAATTGAAATTTAGGGGATAAGTCGCAAGGGAGGGCATACAATTCAGCAGCAAAAATACCTACCCCGAAGAAAATAAATGCCCTCGTACGACGTGTCCGGAAACCCCTCCCTGCGAATCCTATGCCATCAGAAGATTAGACCCATCTGTGTACAAAGCAATGCCATGAGAATGAAGTGAAAATGGTAAAGGGGAAAAGAGAGGGGAAGCAAACCTTAGACAGTTGGGCTTTCGAGAAAAAGGGAAAGAGAAAAGAACGGGACTCGAACAGGGGAATTTCCCCCAGGGGGTGGGGAAAAGTGGGGATGCTACATGAACATAGAAGGGTGGTAATTGAAGGAAGACAAGAGCGAATGAAGGCGAAGAGGGGAAGGGAGGAGTAAACGGGGGAGGCAAAACAAATAATTTTCTATTAAAAATAGTGCCCACTCTAAAAATTTGGAAGGATTGCAGAGATCATGAGAGCGTAATAAAGCGAAAGCAATGGGCACACGCGATTGGATAAGGAGGGAAAACTTTTTTGGCTTCTGCATAGGGGGGCTTTTCGACGGGGGGAAAGAGCGAAAAGCACCAAGGCTTTAAAACGTAACCCCTTGGTATAAATTGGGGTTAAGGCTAGAGGGAGTAGCAGGAGTTTGGCCGCTGAATGATCTGGTCCCCCCAAAATCAAGTTTCGATAAAATAAGGGGGAAAAGGTAGGCAAAGGAAGGGTTTCAAAGGGATCAGCTCCCCATAAAAAAATAGGGAAAAGGGGTTTTTAAAAGAAAGTTCACCCGGGCTGGACAAGTTCCCTTCAGAAGGAAAATGTGAGGTTTCCGGGAATAACCTATGATAAAAGAGGGGGCCCAGAAAATTTTGGGACTATCATGTTCGGGATACGGGGACCATAGAGGTACAAAGGATGATGGGAGAGGGGCAGGCTTTTCAGTAAAAGAAATTTTTGGTGGGTTTTAGGTGGGGGGAAAATTTTAAAAACCCCAGTTGGGGGCCCCCAATTTGGGAAAACACGGTCAAACTGCATGCTGGAGAGAAACTGTAATGGGGTTTGACAGGGGGCCTGCACAGGCAATAGCAAAAGTCATCAAAAAGGATTTGATGACCAAAATTTGAGGGAAGACTAGAGGCCAAATCATTAATACAAAGAAAAAGTGTTGTGCTCAAAACACACCCTGGGGGACCCCTTTCACTTGGATAAAGCCCGGGGGAGTGCACATTTTTTAACCCGAACCGGAAAGTCTGTCATTAAAAAGTTTTTAAAGGGAAGGATGGTAAAATTCCCTCAAAGGGGGGCCTTTAAGGGGGGGCCGGGCCCCTTAAAATATTTTTCCCTCCAAGTTGTGTCATATGCCTTTTTCAAGGTCAAAAAATATGGAAAAAAACTGAGTGGTTTTTCCCGCAAAGGCATTAGGGAACATACGTACCCAAAGTGTAGAAAGGGGGCCCTTAGGGTTTTAAGAACGCCCCTTTAAAACGAAAGCCATATTGAGAGGGAGAGACTGTTGTTTTAAAAATACCAAAATAGACGCTATTTACTAGGCGTTCCATAACTTTGAAAAACTGAAACGGGTAAGAGCAATGGGACGATAGTGGGAGGTTTTTTGCCCCGTAGTCCCCGGGTTTTGGGGGAAAAGGGAGAAAAATGGCGGATTTCCACAGCTGGGGAAAAAAACCCCTTTTTGACCAAAAAGATTGAAAAGGGCGTAATGGGGACTGCAAGGGCTGACTGATGTAAATGTTGTAGCTTTACAATATGAATGTCGTTGGGCCCAGCTCCCGATGATCGGCAAGCTGAGAGTGTTCCCCCTTCCAGTTTCCTTGAAGTGAAAAAAGGCACTTAAAATTTGTTTTTCTCTGAAGAAGAAAAGCCCAAGGGGTGCAACTCTCGGGCAGACTGAGGAAAGAAATAAAGGGGCATAAATGGAGTCCCTGGGGAAAAAACGGACCAGTGATTGCCAATTTCATTGGCAACACTAGTGGGTTTGCTTTTTTAAAAACACGGAAAACCCCCCCGGCGGGAACAGGACCCGGGCGGGAGAATTTTTACCACCAGTTTTCGTATTTTTTTTCCAACTGCACTCAAGGGAAGCAGAGGTGATGGTGGGGGACAATTCTGGGGCCAGAAAGTGCATTTATGTCAGGGACGCCCACGGCGAAGCGATCGCCCCGCTTTGCAAAAAAATCAAGTTTGTCTCCCCTGTGGTTCTATTGTATTTGGTACCTGCCCCATGCAGCGCATTTAAAATTTGTAATGCATGAGCAAAAGCAGGGGGGACCACCAAGGAAAACGCATTTCTGAAATCCCTTTGCCCGAATTTTGGGTATAGAATGAGGCTGCAGTTAAAACAAAGGACGGGGAAGAGGTGAAAAAAGCTCATCGATGGGACGAAGAAGGAACCTCTCAAAAAAACAGTTAGGGTTGTGGAAAAGGTTTCCCAAATTTTGAATAAATAAAATTTGCCAGGGGTTGGGATGCAAAGGCGGTGAATATAAAGGGGGAAGCAAAAAATGATTGGGAAATGATCACGGGTCATGAAGCCCGGGAGAACGGGACCAAGTAAAAGTTAATGGGGGTTGGAGGAAAAAAAGGCAACCGAGAGATCGAGCAAGAGAGAGTGAGAGTCCGAGGATCAAAATGGGTGCAAAGTACCTGTTTTTAAAAACATGGAGGGGGTGGGTGGCAAAAAAACCCTTTTAACTGAATGCCAGGGAATCACGGGAGAGACCCCCCCCCCCCAAAGAGGAAATGGTGAGCTTTAAAAATCCCCAAGAAAACAGAATGGTGGCGGTAATGACAAAAAAAGGAAAGGGCAATACCCAAAATTGATAATGCCCGAAAGGGGGATGAAAAGGGAACAGAGCAAAAACCACCTATCCCAAGTGGTTTGGGGGCTGCTTTTATAATGCAGCAAAGTACGAACAAATAGCTGATGGTATGGAATATCAGTGTGGTAGAAAAAGGGCACTTTCTTTAAAAGGGGGTCCCATCGGAAAAGGGAAATCTGAAAAATTACAAAAAATTTATACCCCCGAATGGGAGAGTTTAAAAAGCAGTTTAATTTTTTGGTTCCTGTAAGCAAAAAACCAAACCCGGGGAAAAACTGGGAGTGTAACATCTGAAGCTCACCCGATTACCCGGGGCTGGTATTTTCCCCACTGTAAATAGGCCACGTTTGGGCCCAATGATAAAGTACCTAAAAATCCGCGGGGAAAAGGGGTTTTCCTAGGGCCCTAGGGGGGTTAAAAAAGTCCACATGGGGAAAGGCAGGGGAAAACTTTCAAGCATTGAAGGAACGGTGAAACTGTAAAGGGAAAGGAGTTGTCCCGATGGAGCAGACGAAGAGAAAAGGAGGGGAAAGGGGGGATCAGTGTCCATTGAGGGTTGGTCTCGGGCAATATATTCAGAGATTGCTTCAAGTTTTTTTTGGAATTCAAGACGTCGTATGGGTGACAATTTTGGAAAGGGTTTAGGGGGGAGGATGAAAAAAGGTTTGGGAACTGATTGGACTCAAACCAAAGTGGGGGGGGGGGGCCCCCGAAAGGGTGGAGGGAAACGAGAAGCGTGGAAGGGGACAGAAGAGGCAAAAAAACCGGGAGGTGGCAGAAAGGAAAAAATTTGGGAGGGAACGGGGGGGGAAGGTCAGTACGAGGGGGAGGGGGGAACCTCAAACACTTGTAACAGAGCCGTGAGGGGGGGAAAACCCAGGTACAGAGACGGGGGAAGGTAAAATGAGGGGGAGGAAGATGGGTAGGGGGTTTTTTAACGGCCCTTTTTTTTTTGATTTTTGGAGAATTTAGGGGGAAACGTTTGGGGAGGGGGTTTGTATACGGGGATCCTCGTTTACTGGGGCCCTTGTGAGAAAAACACAAAAAGCGAAACCCGGGACTGAGGCGTTGAAGTGGGGGACTCTGAGCCTAGGACAGAAAAAAATTAGATACAGGAGAGGGGCTATGGGAAGGTAACCACAGAAGTGGGGGGCAGAAGATGGGGTACCAGAAGTGGGGGGCGTTCTGAACACAGGAATAAAAAACACGAGGTAGTCTCCCCCTTTAAGGCGGAGATGAAAAAAACTTTCCAGGGATAAGGGAGAACCCTTTTGGGCCCCTTTGAGGAAAAGGTTTTTCCCGGGTCGTTTAAGAAAACTTGACAATGGGGAGGTATGAAGGGGGGGCCTCAAGGGCAAAAATTTTGGCAAGAGGGGGGGTCGAAATTTCAAGGGGCGGGATTTTGAATGGTCATCGGCACCACAGACTGGGCATTCGGCGATAGATCTCGAATTTTTTCGCTGGATGGGGCCGGGAAACGCCAGAATTTTTTACATGTTTCGGTTAGGGACCCTTTTTGAACTTTTAACCGAGTCCTGCTACAAAAAACTGAAGGGGTGGGAGTTCACGCTGTCAAAAGTTAAATGAGCCACATTGCTAGGGTAAACGTCTCCCCCCGCGGGCAGGAAAAACGTAAGTGTCTATTGGGGGATTTGGGGGGATCTTGGAGTTCCAAACTGTTCAAGAATGGGCAGTGCCCACTCCTTTGGAAAAATTTTTTTGGGAAATATGGGAAGGGGCAGAATGACCCGGGAACCACTTCAAAAAATTGAAGGAAAAGATATTTTTAATATGACAGGAACAGTAAAAAGATTTGGGGGAAAAAGAGGGAAAACTCAAAAGAGCCTGGGTAGCATTCTGGGACGGTGATGATGGGACGTACCACTCTTAAGATATGAAAAGAAAAATCTTTTTCCCCAACAGGCATTTATGGAGTGCCTTGCCAATACTGTGGCAGAAAGATAGGCATAGAGGAAGTCGGTCGTAAAGTGAAGAAATTTGTCCATTGTGCAGTCTGAAACAGTGTGGAAAGGTTGCAAAGGGGTTCCATCTTTTTTGAGAAGAGCGAGAAAAGGGGGAAAGTATCATCCGAAAGGGAATTTTTCCCTTGGCATTTAGGCGTGGGGGGCCCGAGTTGGTTGAGTGGAACGGGGCCCGGGGATTCGGGGAAAAATTTCCGAAACCGGTTTGAGGGGGGAGGCCAGAACATAGTCAGAGGAGAGCGAAGGGCCGAAAAAATTTGAAGGGGTCAGTCGAGGCCTCCCGTTAACCCTTAAGGGGTGAGGAAAAAGCCCAGGCAAAAGGTCAGAGGGAAAAGGGGACAGAGGCATGAAAGGGGGTCTTTAAGAGTGGTCCCAAAAACGAGGCGGGGTTTAGAACGGGGGGCGGTATAAAAAGGGGGCCCGGGGGGGGAGAGGTTCATGGGGCTAGGGGTGCCATGGTTAGGTTACTTTTCTTTGTTTTTAAAAAAAAAAAAAAAAAAAAAAAAAAAAAAGGGGGGGGGAAACCCCCAGGGAGGGATTTAATTTTCCCAGGAGGAATGAAAAAGGGGCCCGAAATCTCCCCTTTTGGCCCAAGAGGGGCCTCAGCACCGCAAGTTCGCGATGCCAAACATGGAAAACCCCTGCCATACCCTACCCATCCCTTCCAGTAAACCGGCAATCCGGGGGTAGCAAACCCCCACAAACCCGCCGAGCTACCTCGGTGGACAAAAAAGAGGGGGCCGGAAAAACCACCACAAAGCATACCTCCTTCGGCCACCCCCCCGGGGAAACCGAAAGGGGGTTCCAGAGATTTCACCCGTCCCCCCCGAGACAAAAACCCAAAAACCAAAACCCCCCGGGATTCTGGAGAGGGTCGGGGCATCCCCCGGGAATCCAGAAATTCCCCCGGCAAACTACGCCACCGGGCCAAAAGAAAACCCCAACGGAAAAGGGGAAAGGACCCCGGTTTCCCCTTTTCCCCCCAAATAGGAAAATAGCCCTGCCCGTGGGAAAAAAAAAAAACCCCAAAAGGGGAAAAAAGGGAAAGGGGAAAAGGGAGGGGTGGGGGAGGGGGGGGAAAGGGAAAAAAAAAGGGGAGGGTGGGATAGGGAAACGGGGGATTGGGGGGGGGAATTTTGGTTCGGTCTGAGGGAAAGGGGAATGAAGGTTAATTCCTCAGACCAAAGCCTGTTTTACCACAAAACCCAAAGGGGCCCCCCCTTTAAGGTTAAAATCCGAGTAGGAACGATGGGAGGGTTTAAAAAAAATGAACAAGAAATTATCATGGAAAAACTAAAAAAACCCCTAAGGATTATACAGCTCAAAATGGAAAAAAGAAAAATTTTATTCGGGGGTAGCACTAAAACCCGTCGGGGTTATACATACCTGTGCAATGAGAAAAAACCCGCCCGGGTTTTAAGCACTACACTTTATGCAAAGCCCCAAAAATTTAATTTTTTAATTTAAAAAAAAAGCGCTAAGCCACAAAGGGGTATTTTCAGCGCTGCAGGGTAGGGTAGGGGAAACGAGGGTATTTTGGGTGGGCCGGGAAAGGGAAAGGGGGGATGATCAGCCCGTTACGAAAAAAAGCGGGGCAGGGGGTAGTTTCAGGTGTAGAGGGTAGCAAGAGTGTGGGAATTTGAAAGGCTGAAGGATCAGAATTTGTGAAGCAAGTCAGTTGTCAAAAAAGTCAATGAAGAGGGCCGGATGAAAGGGGGGTCCCCCTCAGCGAGAAAGGGGAAAGGGAAAGAGAGAGCAGCGGAGCGAAGGGCGACCCACAAAAGGTAAATTCGGGGTGCTCAAATTTATAAAGTTGGGGCAGTTCAACAGAAAGTGGCCCGACTGATAATGGGCTTTTGGGAGTTCTCACAGAGAGGAAAGACGCCTCTCCATGGATATCCAGAGTAAACGATTTTGGGCCCAAAGCGAAGACGGGAAAAAAAAAAAAAGTTTGGGCCCCAACCTCAAAAACTGGTGATAAAAACGGCCAGTAAACCATAAAATAGGGGTTTTAAAGATTTTAAGTTTTTTTTCCGAGCCCTAGTAGACCAAAGTTTTTGGCCCGGGTGGGGAAGGGGGAAGATGTTGCCGCAAAATAGTTCCCAAAAGGGAAAACCTCTAAAAAGAACTGGTAGGTCATGTACTGCCCGACCCCCGCAGCAGTGTTGCCCCGTTCATTGCCCTGTACTCCAAAATGACCAGGACCCAACAAAAAACAATATCTTTATGTTTGGGAAAGGCGGCGTAGCCCAAATTGGATACGGGGGGAAACCCAAAGGGGGGAGGTGTATAAAATTTTTGTATAGCCCGGGAAAGCACTATGGGGGTCTGAGAAAACCACAAATTGGGTGACACAGGCATAGAAGCAAAAAACGGGTAAATGCGTAAGGATGGCTATAATTTAGCAGTAAAAATACAGCCAAAAATATAAATGCCCTTGTAAGACGCTTTTCCGGAAAACACTGCTTTCCCAATCCCCAATTTCCGTCAGAAGACTTTTAGAGCCATCCCGTGTTTCACAGCAAAAGGGGATGAGAATGAGAGTGGGAAAATGGTCAAAGGAAAAAAAGACGGGGGAAGCGGGCCGTAGACATTGGGCTTTTTTGAGCAAGGGAGGGGGAAAGAACAGGGCTCGAACAGTGGAACTTTCCCCAGGGGGTAGGGAAAAAATGAGATGCTACTTTTACATAGAAAGGTGGTTTTTGTTGAAGAGAAGACAAGAGGAATGAAGGCGAAGAAAAGGGAAGGGGCGGAGAAAAAGGGGGGGGCGAACAAAAAAAGAAAGCAACTTTAAAAACAGTGACCAAAATTTTATAAATTTGAAGGTTTTCGGAGAAACAGAGAGGGGTACTTGTAGCGCAGGCAACGGGCATCACGGCGGGTCGGATTTAAAGGGTGGGAAAGTTTTGCTTTTGCATAGGGGGGCTCTGCGGGGAAGAGCGAAAAGCACCAAGGCCTAAACGGGAAAACCTTTTTGATGGGAAAGGGGTTAAGGCTTTTGAGAGAGTGCAGGGGGAAACTGCTGAATAGTTGGTCCCATAATCAAGTTTTGATAAAATAAGGGGGGGAAAATTTGGCGAAGGGGGTTCGAAAGATCAGCCCCCCCATTAAAAATAAAAAAAAGGGGTTTTTAAGAAGGTTCAGCCGGCTGTGACAAGTTGCCTTCCCGAGAGGGGAATGTTAGGGTTTCCCGGGTAACCTACGATCAAAGAGGAGGCCCCCGAAACTTGACGTATCACTTCAGGGATAAAGGGGGGCCATAGAGGTACAAAGGATGATCGGAGAAGACAGAGCGTCTAGTGAAATTTAATTTTGGGGGGTTTTAGGCTGGAAAATTTAAACCCCCCGTGTGGTGGCCCAATTGGAAACACGGCGGGCTGGGAAGTTGGAGAGAAAAATGTAATGAGGTGACAGTCAGCGGCCCGCCAAAAAGGGAATAGCGAAAATCATAACCAAAAGTGATGACCCCCAAAAATTTTTATGGAAGACTAGAGGCCCAAAACATTAATAGCAAGGAGGGGAAAAAATGTTGTCTTAGAACCCCATCCCTGAGGGCACCTTCAGCTTTTGGGCGAAAGGGCGGGGGGACACATTATTAACCCCAACACAGAAAAGCCTTTTCAGTTAAAAATTCTAAGGAAGGATGGAATTGCCCCAAAGGGCCTTTAAAGGGGTGGGCTTTGGGGGAAAATATTATACCTCCAAGTTTTTCATAGCCTTTTCAAAAGGGCAAAAAAAATGGAAAAAAAATGAGTGGGTTATTCGCCCAAAGGGGAAATTTGAAAAATACGTATCCAAGCGTAGTAAGGGGTCTATGGTAAACGTCCCCCTTTCGAAAAACCATATTGACGGTGGAGAAACTTTTTTGGGGTGTCCCTAAATACCACATAAGGGATCTAATTTTCTAGGATTCCATTACTTTTTTCAAACTGCCCCGGAAAAGCAATGGGACGATAGTGGGAGTTTCATGGTCCCTAGTGCCTGGTTTGTTTTAAAGGGGGAGCAAAAGGCCGGGTTTCCACAGCTGTGGGTTTAAATCCCTTTTGTGGGGGGGGGCCAAATAAGATTGTTAAAAAAGGGGTAATAGGGCTGCAAGGGTGACTGGTAAATGTTTTTGCCTACGGGAAAATGAATGTCGTCGGGCCCCGTTCCGATTATCGACAAGCTGAGAGTGGTTTTCCTCCCGTTTTTGAAATTAAAAAAGGGACATTATACTGTTCTTTGGGGAGAAAAAAGTCCAAAGGGTTTTAACTCTCTGGCAACTTTGAGGAAAAGAAAAAAAAAGGGGGATAGATGGAGTCCCCCGAGAAAAAACGGGCCCGATGATTTCCCAAAAATTTATTGGCAACCCTCTAGTGGGTTTGCTATATCAACAAACCCGGGAAACCCCCCAGAACAGGGGCCGGGGCAGAAGAATATTTTCCACTCATTTTCGTTTTTTTTTCCAGACTGCACCATAGAGGAAGCAGAGGGTGATGGTGGAGACAATCTCACCAGGGAAGTGCATTTCGTCACGGATTTACATGGCGAGCGATCGCACCCCTTTTGTTTTAAAAAACAAGAAGTCCCTCTTGGGGTTTTATTTACCATTACCTTTCCCCACCCAGCGCGTTTTCCAAAAAGTATTGAAAGGGGCCCCAAGCAGGAGACCACCAAGGCACCCCATTTCGAGAAAAGCCTTTCCCCAAGTTTTGGGGGGGATAGAAAGAGAAAACGCGTGAAAACGGAGGACGAGAAAAGATGTAACAGCTCATCGGGGGGGGGGGGGGGGGGGAAAGAAGAAGGAACCCCCCCTTTTAAAAAAGTTAGGTGTGAGTAAAGGTTCCAGTTTGCCCGAAACAAAATTTCCAGCGTGGGGTTTCGAAGAGGTGGCGAATATGAAAGGGGAAGTAAAAAGATTGGGAAATTCACTGTCTGTAATGGGGGAAAAACAGACCAAGTGAAGTCTAAGCGGGGGGGGAAGAGCAGCCGAAACGATGCAAGAGAGGGGGGAAGCCCGAGGATAAAATGGGGCAAAGTACCTGTTTTTTTAAAACATGGAGGGGTGGGTGGAAAGAAAAGCCCAAATGAAGCCAGGGGAATCAAGGATCCCCCCCCCCCAAGGGGGAAAATGGTGAGCATTAAAACACCAAGTAACAGAATAGGTGCGGTAATGACAAAAACAAAAAAGGCAATACCCGGAAATAGATAATGCCCGAGAAGAGAGATTAAAGAACAGACAATACCACTATGCAATGGAAACGGGTGTGATAATGCAGCAAAGTACGAACAAAAGCTATGGATGGAATATCAGTGTGTAGAAAAAAGGGCACTTTCTTTAAAGGTCCCATCGGAAAAGGATCTGAAATACAAAAAATTTATACCCCGAGAGGGGAGAGATAACAGCATTTTAATTTGGTTCCTGTAAAAAACCCCAACAGGGAAAACTGGGGAGTAACACTGAAGCTACCCCATTACCCGGGGCGCGTTATTCCACTGAAAATGGGCCCCACGTTTGGGCAATGAAAAAATACCTAAACCCGCAGGTAAGGGTTCCTTGGATAGAGGGGTTAGAAAAGCCACATGCGAGGCCGGGGGAAAACTTCAAGCAGTGGGAACGGTGACTGTGAAAAAAGGGGATTTGTCAGATGGAGCAGACGAGGAGAAGGACGGGGGGTGGATCAGGCCCATTGAGGGTTTGGTCTCTGAATATACGAGTTTGCTTCAATTTTTTCGGAATTCAAGACGTCTATGGGTGAAAAATTTGGGAAATGGGGGGGAGGTTAGTAAAGATTGGAACTTTTTTGGGATTACCAAAGTAGGGGGGGGGGGCAAAGGGGGTGGAGGGAAACTGGAAAAGCGGGGGGGGGACAGAAAGGCAGAAACCGGGGGAGGGGGCAGAAGGGGAAGAAACTTGGGAGGGAAGGGGGAGGAAGGTCGTACGAGGAGGAGGGAACCTCTCACTTTTAACAGAGCCGGAAAGGGGGGGAGAACAGGTAAGGACGGGGAAGGTAAAAGAGGAGGGGGAAAAGGGGGTAGGAGGTGTTAACGGACCTTTTTTTGACTTTTGAAAGAAGGGACGATTGGAGGGGTGTTTTTCAACCCATCCTCTGAGGCTTGTGAAGAACACGAAGAAGCGAAATAGACGGGCTTTTGAAGTAGGGACGTCTGAGCCTGGGGACAGCAAAAGAATTAGATACGGGAAGACAGGGGAGAGGTAACCACAGAAGTGGGTGCGAAGAGGGATCCAGAAGGGGGCGTTTTGAAACACAGGAAAAAGAAACACGGGTAGCCCCTTGAAGGGGGGATGAAACTGCCATGGCAAAGGGGACCTTCTCCTCTTTTGAGGTAAGGGTTTTCCCCCTCTTTTTAAGTAGACTTGACAATGGCGAGAGTATAAAGGGGGAGCCCATGAAAATTTTAGGCAAGAGGGAGGTCGATTACAAGCTATTGAAGGGTCATGGGGACCAAGCGGGGGCATTCGGCGATATTTTGCATTTTTTCGCTGGATGGCCCAAAAACGCCAGCAATTTTACCTTTTGCGGTGTGGGGATCACCTTTCGAATTTTAAACCCGAGTCCTGCTACATAAAGAGGGGGAGTTCACAGCTGTCAAAAGTTAATGAGCCACATTGCTGGGGTACGTCCCGCCCGGGGGAGGAAAAACGTAATGCTACCTTGGGTTTGGGAGTTTTGGGGTTCCATGTTCAAGAATGTCAGTCCCACACCCGGGAAAATTTTTTGTTGAACTATGGATGGGGCAAAATGACGGTACCACACAGAATTAAAGGAATGATTTTTTTCAATAGTGACAGGAAAAGTTGTATGGGAAAGACAAAATCATGAGCGGGGTAGCTTTCTTTACGGTATGATGCACGTACCACTCTTAAGAGCTGAAAGAAATATTTTTCCCAACAGGCATGGGAGTCCTTGCCAATACGGGGTCAAAAGATAGGCAGTAGAGGAAGTCGGTCGTAAAGTGAAGAATTTGCCCATTGTGCGTCTGAAACAGTGTAAAAGGTAGCAAAGGACGGCCCTTTTTTTTTAGAAAGCAAAAAGGGAAAAAGATCATCCGGGGTAATTGTCGTTGGCTTTTAGGCGGGGACCAAGTTGGGTCTGACGGGGAACGGGTCGGCGATTCAAAAATTGCCGCACCGTAGGGGGAGGGCCAGAAGCTATCAGAGGAGAGCGAAGGTCAGATAAACAAAGGGGGTCATGGGGGGGCCTCAGTCCTAAAGCGGGTGGGAAACACACGGAAAGAGGAAAAGGGGGAAAGAGGTACAGAGGAAAGGGGAGTGTCTGAAGATGGTCCAAAGACAGGGGGGGTCGAAGGGGGTGCGGTATAAGGGGGCCCGGGGGTAGCAGGTTCGGCTAGGGCCCCAGGGTTGGGTTACTTTTCCTTTTTTTTTAAGAAAAAAAAAAAAAAAAAAAAAAAAAAGGGGGGGGGACCGGGGGGGGGATAATTCCTAGGGGGAAATAAAAGGGGCCCAAAAAAAACCCCCTTGCGCCCAAGAGGACCTCAGCACCGCAATAGCGCAGATGCAGCATGGAACCCAGCCATACCCCCCCATCCAGAAACCCGGCAATCGGATACAACCTCACATCTGCCGAGCACCTCGGGGGACAAAAGAGAGGGGGCCCGGGAAATCCCCCAAAAAGCATACCTCCTTGGGCCCACCACCCCCGGAATCCGAAAGGGGGGCTTCCAGAGATACACCCCGCCCGAGACACACCAAAGCCCCCCTGGGATATGGGAGGATGGGGACATCCCCAGGGAACCCAGATGGGAAAAACTACGCCACCCCCAAGAACCTCAACGGAAGGGAGGCCCCCGGGGTCCCCTTTTTCCCCCCAAAATTTCGGCCTGGGGGAAAAAAAAAACCCAAAAGGGGAAAAAAGGAAAGGGGAAAAAGGAGGGGTGGGGGGGAGAGGGAAAAGGGAAAAAGGGGGGGAGGGAAGGGAAGGGGGGTTGGGGGGAAATTGGGTTCGGTTTGAGGAAGGGACGACAGTCTAATTCCTCGCCCAAAGCCTTTTCACCCCCCAAGGACCCCCCTTGAAGAGGTTAAGCCGAGGGGGAACGAGGGGAGGAAAAAAAGGGACATAAACAAAAAATTATCATAAAAAGCAAAAAACCCGTAAGATTATACAGCTCAAAAGGAAATAAATTATTTGGGGAGTAACCCAAAAACCGTCGGGGTTATACAGTACCTTTTGAAATGAAAAAAACCCCGATGTAACCCTACACTTTATGAAAAATTATTAAAAATTTATAATAAAAAAAAGAGCGCAAAGCCACGGGGCTATCAGCGCTGCGGTAGGGTGGGGAAGCGAGGGTAGGGGATGGCAGAAGGGGGGGAGGGATGATCACCATTTACAAAAAACACGGGGCGGGGGATAGTACAGGGTAGAGGGTAGCAAGAGTGTGAAGAGAAAGGGTGAAGGGTATCAAATTTGGAAGCAAGTATTTGTCAAAAAGTCAAGAGAAAGTCCGGAAAAAGGGTGGGTCCCGGGCGAGGGGGAAGTAAAGAGGAGCAGCGGAGCGAAACGACGACAGAGTAAATTCGCGTGCTATTGAAAAAGGGGCTTAACAGAATGTGGCTGACTGAATGGAGCTTGGCAGTTCTCCAGAGGGGGCAAAAACGCCTCCCATGAGTATCCACGAGAAAGACGATTTGGGCCAACGCGAAAAGGGGAAGAGGTCCCCCCCAACCTCAACACTGGTGAAAAGAAGACCATAACCATACAGGTTTAATAGATTAAAGTTTGTTCCCGAGCATAGTAACCCGTTTTGCCAACGGGTGTAAAGGTGGAAAGATGTTGCAGCAAAAATAGTCCTAAATGGAATCCTTTAAAAAGAAACGGGGTAGGTATGTACTGCGACCGCGCACAGTGTTGCCTTTCATTCCCGACGAACATACCGGGGACCCAACAAAAAACAATATTTTTATTGGGTAAAGATCGGCGTACCCAAAATTGGGATAGGGAGGAAAAAGGGGTGGGTGAAAAAATTTTTGTATACCCTTTAAAACTATGGGATCTGAGACAACCAAAAAGATACACAGGCATAGAGCAATAGGGAAAAGTGCGAAAATGGCAATAATTCAGCAGTAAAAATACACCAAAGATAGTAATCCCCTTTGCACGCTGTCCGGAAACCTGCTGCGAATCCTATGCCGTCAGAAAAACTTAACCCATCGGTCACGCAAGGGCAGGAAAGAGATGAAAGGGGTAAAGAAAAAGAGAGGGGGAAGGACCGTAGACAGTTGGGCTTTCGAGAAAGGGAGGGAAAAAGAACAGACTCAAACAGCGGGAATCCCAGGGGGTGGGAAAAAATAAATGCACATGTACATAAAAGGTGGTAGTTAAAAGAAAG
Source organism: Cherax quadricarinatus (assembly GCF_026875155.1). Taxonomy (NCBI): domain Eukaryota; kingdom Metazoa; phylum Arthropoda; class Malacostraca; order Decapoda; family Parastacidae; genus Cherax; species Cherax quadricarinatus. The sequence goes on along the minus strand of NC_069459.1, from coordinate 22,624,395 downwards.
ACAAAGCGAATGAAGGGAAGAGAAAAGGGGACAGAAAACGGGGGCGGGAACAAATAAAGAATTAAACTATATCAGTGCCTTCTATAAATTAAAGGGATTGCGGAGATCATGAGAGTGTAATTTAGCGCAGGCAAGGGGCATCACGGCGAGGGATAAGGATGGAACGTTCCTTCTGCATAGGGCTCTCGACAGGGAAGAGCGAAAAGCACCAAGGGATAAACGTAATCCTTTTTGATGAATGGGGTTAAGGCTAAAAGTGCAGGAGATGCTGCTAATGTTGGGCACCCCTAATCAAGTTTGATAAAATAAGGGGGGAAAGTAGGCGAAGGGGGTTCGACGATCATCCCCATGAAAACAGAAAGGGTTTTTTTAAAAGGGCAGCCGGGTGTGACAAGTTGCCTTTGAGAGGTAAAGTGAGGTTTTCCGGGTAACCAACAAAAAGGGGGGCCCCCAAAAATTGATGTATCACGTTCGGGATACGGGAGCCTAGAGGTACAAAGGATGATCGGAGATGACAAGCGTTAGGAAAGTAATTTGGGGTTTTTAGTGCGGGAAAAATTTTAAACCCCCGTGTGGTGGCCCAATTGGAAACCGGTCGACTGCATGTTTGGAAAAACTTTAATAGGTACAGTCACGCCCCACAGGAATAGCGAAATCATCAAAGAGTGTGACCAAAAATTTTGATGGGAAAACTAGAGGCCAAATCATTAATAGCAAGGGGAAAAAGTGTTGTGCTTAGAACACATCCCTGAGGGAAAAACCCTTTAGCTTGGACGAAGCTGGGGAAGCACATTATTAACCCGAACACAAAATGCCTTCAGTTAAAAAGTTCTTAAGGAAGATGGTAATTGCCCCAAAGGCCCAAGGGGGTGGCTTGGGGTAAAAAATTATAAACCTCCAATTGTATAGCCTTTCAAGGTCAAAAAAAAATGGCAATAACTGAGTGGTATTCGCAAAGGCATAAAGAACAACGTATTTCCAACGTAGTAAGGGGGCCAGGGAGAACGTCCCTTACGAAAGCCATATTTACGATGGAGAACTCTTTGTGTGCTCTAATACCCACTAAGCACTATTTTTAGGCATTCCTTACTTTGCAAACGCATGGGAAGACAAGGGGCGTAGTGGGGGTTTCATGTCCCTAGTGCCTGGTTTTTGGGAAAGGGAGGCAATGGCGGATTTTCCCCGCTGTGGAATAACTCCTGTGACCCAAAAAAAGATTGAAAGGCGTAAAGGGGCTGCAAGGGCTGATGAGTAAAAGTTGTAGCAACGAATAGAATGTCGTCGGGCCCAGCTGCCATGATCGACAAGCGAGAGTGTTTCCTCCGTTCTTGAAGTGTAAAAGGCACATTTTACTGTTCTTTGAGAGAAGAAAAACCAAGGGTTCTAACTCTCTGGCAGACTTTTTGGGGAAAAAAAATGAGGGCAAGATGGAGTCCCTAGAAATACGGCCAGTATTGCCAAATTTTCATTGGCAACATCTAGGGGTTTGCTATTCAACCCGGGAACCCGCAGAACAGGAGCCGGGAGAAGAATATTTACCACTCATTTTTTGTACTTTTTTTCCGACGGGACCAAAAAGAGGGAAAAACAGAGGATGGGGAGACAATCCACCCGCAAAATCATTTTGCGCACGGTGACAGGCGACGTCGCAGCTTTTTTAAATCAAGAAGTCTCTCTGTGGTTCTATTGACCGAACCTGCCACACGCAGCCGTTTTCAAACGTATTTCACGGCACAAACGGAACCACCAAGGGACCATTTTAGAAATGCCTGCCCCGAAATTTGGGGATGAAAGAAAGTGCAGTGAAAAAGGAGGGGCGAGAAAAGATGTAACAGCTATCATGGGGGCGAAGAAGGGAAACCCCTTTAAAAAAAATTAGTGTGAGTAAAGGGTTCCCCGTTTGCCCATCAAATTTTCAGCGGGGGTGCGAAGAGGGCGAATTGAAAGGGGGGAAATAGAATGATTGGAAATGATCGCTGTCATGTAAGTCCCGGGGGAACAACCCAAATTTTAATCTAAACGGGGGAGGAAGAGCAGACTGGAGATCACAAAGAAGTACAGTCCCCCCCCCCCAAAGGGTCAAAATGGGTGCAGTACCTGTATTTTAAAAAAGGGGGGGGTGGGGGGGAAAAAAGCCCTAACTGAATTATGGGAATCACAGCGAGCCCCCCCCCCCCCGGGGAAAGGGGGCATTAAAATCACCAAGTAACAGAACGGTGGGGGTAATGACGAACAAAAAGGCAATACCGGGAAAAGATAATGCCCCAGGGGAGAAATTTAAAAAACAGGCGTATACCACCGTAGTGGATACGGCTGCTGGTAAGCGGAAGTATGAACAAAACGGGTCGGAATACATGCTTTAAAAAAGGGCACTTTTATTAAAGGTCCATCAAAAAGGGGCTGAAGAATACAATAAATTATAGCCTAATGGGAGAAAAAAAGCAGAGTTAATTTTGGTTCCCGTAAGCAAACACCAACAGGGGGAAACGGGGAGTAAATCTGAAGCTCACCCCGATTTCCGAGGGCCCCGTTATTTCCACTGTAAAAGGCAGATTGGCAATGATAAAAGATACTTAAAAACCACGGGGAGGGTCCTACGGACAGAGGGGGTTTGAAAAGTCCACATCCGGAGGCAGGGAAAAAAGTTCAAGCAGCGAAGGAAAAGGGGCGCTTGAAAAAGGAGTTGTGCAAAGGACAGAGGGAAAAGGAAAAGCGGGAAGGGGGATCAGTGTCCCTTGATGGTTTGGTCCTGCAATATATTCAGAGATTGCTTCAAGTGTTTCGGGAATTTAGAGACTCGTATGGGGGACAATATTGGAAATGGTAGGGGGGGGAGATAAAGATTGGAACGTTTGGACTGTACCAAGGGGGGGGGCGGGGCAAAAGGGGGGAGGGAATGGGGAATGCAAGGGACAGAAAGGCAGAAACCTGGGAGGTGGCAGAAGAGGAAGAAACTTGGAGGGGAAAGGGAGGAAAATAAGTACGAGGGGGAGGGTGAAAACCCCTAAAACTTGAACTAGCCAGTGGAGGGGGAGAAACCCGGGCAGGCAGGGAGGGTAAAATGAGGAGGGGGAAGATGGGGGAGGGGGTGTTTAAAGGATCTTTTTTTGACTTTTGAGAAATAGAGGGACGATTGGGAGGAGGTGTCGTACAGGTCTCGCGATACGAGGCTTGGAGAGAACACGAAGAAGCGAGATCAACGGGGTTGAAGTAGGGACGTCTGACCAGGGGCAGCAAAAGATTAGATACGGTGACTAGGGGGGGTAACCACAGAGGTGGGTGTAGAAGATGGGATACCCGAAGTGGGGGGGCGTTTTGAAAAAACGGGAAAAAGAAACAGGTGGGGGTCCCCTTGGAGGCAGAGATGAAAAACGCCATGGCTAAGGGGGACCTTCTGTCTTAGGTAACGGGTTTCCCGCTCATTTAAATAGCTTGACAAAGGCGAGAGTACGAAGGGTGAGCCCAGCAGTTAGGGAAGAGGGAATGATTGCAAACTTATTAGAAAGGGCCTTGGCACCCCAGATGGGGATTCGGCGATAGATCTGCAATATTGCTGGTGGGCCAAAATCGCCACCAAATTTTTACATGTTTGGGGTAGGGGTCACTTTCGAATTTTAACCCATGCCCTTAAAAATAAACTGAGGATGGGATTCTCGGCTGTCAAAATTAAACGAGCCCCTTTTCTAGGGTATTTTCCCCCCGCGGGCAGGGAAAAACAAAGTGTCTACCGAGGATTTGGGGGAAACTTTGGGGTTCCCGCTGTTCAAAATGTCATGCCCCAGTCGGGAAATTTTTTTTGAACAAGGTATGGGGCAGAATGACGGTACCACTACAAATTTAGGGAATGATGTTTTTCAAGAGTGACAGGAACATATCGATAGGAAAAACGAGAGGCTATGGGCCCGGGTAGCATTCTGTAGGATGATGGCCCTACCGCTCTTTTAAAACAGAAAAGAAACTTTACCAAAATGGGGTAGGGGTGCCTTGCCAATACTGTGGTCAAAAGATGGAGTAGAGGAAGTCGGTCGTAAAATGAAGAATTTTTTCCCTTGTTCAGCTGAAACGACGTGGAAAGGAGTGAAGGACAGTCTTCGTTTTTTGAGAAAAGAGAAGGTGGAGAAGTATCATCAGCAGGTAAATTTTCGTTGTCGTTAGGCTGGGACCAAGTTGGTCCGACGGGAACGGGGGGCCATTTGAAAATTGTCCACCGTAAGGGAGAGGGCCCGGGAAACAAGTCAAGGAGACGAAAGGGCCCCATTAATCAAGAGTCAGTCGAGGGCCCCATACCGAAACTGGTGGAGGGGACAGGGATGGGAGGTTAAAAGGGGGGAAAGTGAGGGGGGGGGGGGGGGGGGGGGGGGGGAAATAGGTTATGGAAGGGGGATGGTAGGTAAAATTTTTTTTTTAAGAAAAAAAAAAGGGGGGGTAAAATAAAAAAAAAGAATGGGGGAAGGGGGGGGGTAGTTTAGGAAATTTTAAAAGGGAAAAAGGGGGGATGGAGTGAAATGGTGGGGATTAAATTTAAAGGGTTCAAATTGGGTGAATAAATTTGGGGGGTTGGTGGGGGAAAAAGAGGGGGGGAAAAAAATATTGGGGTGGGTGGTTTGGGGGTAAGTGGAAAGAAAATTATGGGATAGGGGGGGATTTTTGGAATAATGATTACGGAAATAGAGAAAAAAAAGAATTTGGGTGATGGGTTTTTTCCCCTACCTAGGAAAGGGCCTTGGGGAAATAAAAAAAAAGAGGGAAAGGGAAAAATGGGTGGGGAGGAGGAAGGAAAGGGAAAAAAGATGGGGGTAGGGGGAGGGGGAAAGGGGGCCCTTAGGGGCAAAGCCAGAATCACCGTTGTAGATTTTTACCTTTGAATTTTAAGTTTCGTGGAAAATCAACAAGGGGGAAGGAGTAGGGGGGGGAAAAAAAGAAGGGTAGTTCCCAAATTTCAACAGATCCCCTTTTTTTAGGGATTTAAGAATTTCTACAAGTTTGGTTATTTTTACAAAGGGGAAAAAATTAATTTTAAAAAAAGAACCTAAGAAAAAGGGGGAAAATCGCCAAAACAGTTTGGTTATTCAGCGCTTCAAGAAGTTCCATATTTTTTTAACTGTCAAACTTGCATTCATAAACTTACTATTGTGACTGAACTGAAGTAATTTCCACAACCTAACTATTGAAAGCTAACTTTTGATATTTGCATTTATATCCATAAGCGAATTAAGGATAGGCAGAGTTGAAATGAAAAAATATTCCTTCTGACAGTGTCTGGTTCTTAGACTAGCAAGTATTTTGCTATTCTAATCACTGGGAATGCTAAACCCTTAGGATTATACAGCGCACTTAAAGGGAGGGAGGGGATGGAAGGTATTCAGACTCGATTCAGGTAACCTGAGCACAGATCCAATTCCCTAGATGAGCCCCTCACCAGCGTCAAGGAACCTCCCTTGAGGGGAGTATTTTGTGGAGTGGCACACCTCTTAGAGGAGAGGCACTTATACTAGGCTGAGTTAACTAAACTTCAAACGCTTTACGCTGGATGTGACCCAGCGTTTGCGGGAGGAGTTGAGTGCCTCTACTGGAAGTGACCTAAACCAAGGAACAGTCACCCCTCACCGAGGAACAAAGTATTCAACCCTGCGTCAGTGTTCCCTGGATGAAGTTCTCGTGAAGGTGTTATTGATTAGTGAACTAATGCACCCAGGACTAAATGTCAGGCATCATCTCTGAACTTTAGGTTGCTGCTTGACCTTCCCGAGAGTACCAAATATACTCCTGAAAAGTTCCTAGACCCTCACACACAGTAATATATTTATACACATCGAAGGTGGAGAGTCGAGACGAGTTATCAAACTGTGCGAAGCCCTAACCTTGAATCTGTCAAACTGAGGAATCATAGAAAATGCAGAGTTAATCTTAGGATAGGGAAGGCTCAGATTCCATTTATTATGAACCATTTACTAGCATCTTTTAAGTGAACCACTTCCAGAGTAAAGGACTATTACAGACCAACAATCACAATAGTGGGATCAGTTATATGTAATAGCGTAGCAGCACACTGCGAGTGTTGTCAGTTAAATATTGGCCAAGCGTGTTAATTGAAGATAGATTCCGTAACACATGGGAAATTAAGAGACTTGTTTGATCCAAGGAAAATAGAAGTTATTTATGAAAAGCATTTTACAAACGGGGCATCTTCCCCCCCCCCCCTCTCTCCCTCGACGGGTATTCTTAGAATTCCTAATCATTTCACTGGGGGACAGGAGTGAATTTAAATTGTACGTAGTGGGGAGAGTTAAACCCGTAGGGGTCATACACCGGCTGGGCAAACAGGAGGCAATCTGCTTCATTTTAAAGGAACGAGAGGACAGGTCAGCACCATTTCTAAAAACTGGCAAGTTACGAACCCAAAACACAAACGCTGCCAGGCTTTAAGAAAAAGTTATTCAGGTTCTATCCCCGCCCGTAGTATGGTTTGGTATGGAAAATTATTCGTTGTTAAGTGGAAGGCTACAAGTGCAACTAATGACATTGTGGCAACGTTTCGCTCTCCAGGAACTTTGTTAAGCTCTTACAAATACAGGGACAGTATATATAGGCCTCTAGTGAGGTGTAGTTTTAATACTAGAGGTAGTAGTATAGTAGTAATAGTAATAATTCATCAAGATCCCCTTAACAGTCATCAAGACCCTGGTGAGGGGGGGGGACAAAGATACCTACCATTAAGGGATGGAAAATTTAAGTCCTTATATCTACACCGATATATTAGACAGGTTTTGTGGTGAATCCAGGTTATAACAAACCACATTCTATATCCACAAAATTCTGAAATTTCTGTCCAGGAGTGGAAAAAAAAATTTAGGAAAGCTAGTTTTATTTGTGAAGGTAATAAAACAAATTACAATTTTGCCTTTTAGTGCTAACATGCAAGGGTTGAACATTTTAGGGGAAGGGGGAGGAAAACAATCAGGTTCGATACAAGGGAAGGACAGATCCAATTCATTGCATCAGGAGCTCTTCAACAGCAATTTAAATGAACAGTTTCTGATATTACCATGCATGTAACTGACATTACAATACAAATTAAGCTTTAAAACAAGTGGTATAAACATAGAACTAGAAACCAACTTCAAGACAGATCTCTTCCATAGTCAGAATTAATATTAAGTGGATAAACTACTTACATATATACCACTATGAATCAGGATCCAGAAACCTATATTTTTAATGTAGTTTGTGGACCACGTCTTGGAAATTTAGTACAAATACAGAATTTCCAGTCACACTGCATTAACCTACAAAACGGGTTGACTAGTCCTAAATTTTGGATAACCCGGGCAGGTAGCCAGGGGTAATTACACAATCAGCACAAATGAACTGTGTTGCTATGTTAGTCTAGACCGGCCTTCACTCACAGGAGGGGAGGGACGCTCTACTTTGCTACACCCTTGTGGTTTAGCGCTTCTTTTTGATAATCATCTTGGTTGTGGCTGAGGGAGGTAGCAAACTATTCTACCCAAGGTTTAAATGGGTCTAACTTGGCCGCAAAAAAAAAAAAAAAAAATTATGCTTTGTGAAATGATAAAGGAATGGTCCAGGTGCAACGCTAGTCATAGCTGGAGACTTCCTCTTATGCGGACTAACTCGCAAAGTTTTGTCTTAAAACTCATAAAACGCGAGAAGTTTTTCCTTGGACATTTTTTTTTTAGACGTGAGTGGTCAGTCATGGCGTTCTCGCCACTTACGTAGCATATTACGAAGTCCAGCCAGGCTTGTGGGGCAACATTTTTTTCCATAATCAAGTTTTTAAACCCATTGAAGGCTCAGGCTAAGTGACTGTCCAGTCGTCACTTGATACACTTCAAATTTTAAAGGTATATCGTCTTCATGCAGGCTACTGCCCCAGTCTACTGAATTTACTTTTAGTTTCATAGTAAAATGAGGAAATTATTATCGCTAGTTCTACAATAATTTTATATTAAAAAGGCAGTAGTCTGCGTAAGACCTTTAAGCATAAATTAATGAACAAAGGAACTTTTAAAATCTCAATACTATGACCGACACTTCAGAATTTTCTTCGTCACTGTCATCTTTACTGTGCAAAACGTGTTCTGTAAATTGTTGGAAAGTTCTGAACTTTTTCGAACAGCCTGCGCATGTAAAAGGTAAAATTCCCGTGTGTTTAAACTCGTGATACTTAAGTTGATGTCTTTTCCGGTATCTTTTATCACACACTGAACATTTAAAAGGCCTTCTCCTTTCGTCGTCACAGTCAGGACATCTTGTAATTTCACCTTGGACGCCTTCGTTTGAGGCCATTAGATAGTTTTAATACAGAAACGAGTGATCGTAAAGAATCACTAATACAATTCAGAAGAAAGACTTAAGCGTATTCCAGTCAATGTATAATACACAGATAATTTGCTTTCACAAACTAATGTACAGGGAAACAAAAGATTAATGGATTTAAGAAACGTACAGCAATTTTGTTCTAGAGTGGATTTGAGTGTTCAAAAAACGAAGTACCTTTCTTCACGTGTTGCAGAGTTATCTTTCACACTAACACCTACACTGATAACTTCCTTATTTACGGGTAGAGTTGCAAACCTTACTAGACTAGTGTCGCCACTTAGAAGTTGCACCTCACTACTTCGATAAAAGCTTCTGTACAGAATCATGCACCACCTTCCTTTTCCTCCACCAGACAGTCTGGTTATTTAAGCGATACAATCAAGGCAGGTATTAAGCTCCTCGCTCCATCGACCTCCACTTTCAAATGCGAATCTTTTAAGGAAGACAAAGCGTAATTAGAAACCATGTATGCAATGTAGACTACATTTTTATATCAAGTCATAAAAAATAAAACTTGTTGGGGTCGTATAGCGTTAGGGAATGGGAAGTTAACAGTCTATCCAAGGAACGGGAGATTACTCCAATTCCTTGGAGCAAAACCCATAACAAGAGGATCATTAACAATGAATTTTACTGTGACACAGCCATTGTACTTTATCTATATTAAGGATTAAAGTATACTGGGATGTCTACATACACCTGTATATATATATATTAAAAGAGATATATACACTGCAGCTCTCCCTTCATATGCAGTGAATTCACCTTATAATGTATACATTGCTGCTGGGAGAAATACACTTCTGTATATAGTCTGAGGGCTTATACACATGTGTATAGTCTATGAAGGTATGACATATGTACCCAGAGGTACCTAACGTGTTCTACATTTTACCTTTATTCGCCGTCAGTCTCAATTATCCAGGCACACTTATTAAGCACACTGCGAAGGGAACAAGCCACTCCGTGTACTGGTACCACCGTCGTCTGAATACAGTGGTACCTAGCACAATCTTTCAAATCTTCAAGGTTACATTGGTTCGAATCTTGTGAAGGTTTACTGGTTCGTTCGACTGCTGGTGGGTCGGTAAGGCCGTGTTTACACCTGAACGAACCAGCCAAAAATACTTTAATCTCCGAAGGAAATGGAGTATTTCTGTCAGGTAGGAGGACAAAGAACAGCATTTGCAGAAAACCCTGTTATAGGGGTAACATTTTTCTCCGTGCGGAGCTTTAGCAAATTATAATTTAATAAAGATCTACATAAAGCTGAACGTTGTCCCAGTAAAAAGCTTGTCTTTTCTTCACGCAATATGTTCATACAATTTTTCAAGAAAATTATTTAGAGAGGAAAGCCTCTTTCATGTTATGAGCCTCATCTTACTGAGGAGGTTTTACCTCAGCACTCGAGAAAAGCTTCACTGGTGTGTGAGACATGCTTTAAAACACACTTCTGAGAAAAGTGTTTAATATGAACTTCCCTTTAACAAAATATTTTTCTGCCAGAATTTTGCTGCGGATACAGGTTTTGCGTTTGATATATGTGAAGGAAGTTGCATAAAAAATGAATGTTTATTATAAATAACTAAATATATAAATAAACCTATATACACACATATATATATATACACATTACATATTATATATATATATATATATATATATATATATATATATATATAATATATATATTATATATATATATATATATATATTTATATATATATATATATTTATATATATATATATATATTATATATATATATATATATATATATATATGTATATATATATATATATATATATATATAATATATATATATATATATATATATATATTATATATTATATATATATATAAAGTGAACATTTATTAATAAACAGAATACATTTAGAGAAAAAAACATAAACATGAATACAATGACACAATGTATCAAAGATCATGAATTTCCACCAGCTCCTCCAAGGCTGGACGCGAGCCAAGTATGCAGCAAGCATTACCCCTCTGGATGGCTACGCTGAGGCGCTGAAACATGAAAGTGGTTGCCTTGGGTCCCTGTTGGTGCCGATGAGTCTGGAACCCAATTCTTTAAGGAAACGTGTGGCATTTTTTCCCCATGATCCCAAGGTCTCTGATCCCACTGGGACAAATTGATACTGTTGGCTTATGTCCCTGTACTTGCTGATCTTGTAGTCCTCCCTGTGGTCAGCAGCTCCTCCCTGTCGCCCCACACTATGATGGATATAGGTGTCAGCCAGTGTGGACACACAAGTATAGTCCCATGCTAAGTGCTTGCCATTCTTCCAAGGATAGATGGTGATCCCATTGGGGTGGTTTGCTGGGTTGTGGGTATTGTTGGCTGCTAGTGATCGGGGCTCCCTCTCGGCTGGGCATCCAGCTGTTGCAAGGGTTCTCTTAATGATGTCGTTGACCTCATTGTGTCTTGCATGCCAGCCCTTGGTTTTGGAGCAGTTAAGACTATGTAGACCGTATTGGTCTGCTTGCGCTTCGCCGCAAATACACGTATATTCTGTGTGAATTGGGGCAGCAGGCGCAGAGCCACTGGCATACGGAGGGTCTTAAGGTCGAGCCGCGTTCCCATGCCGATATGGAACTGTTTGGAGGAAGTCCCGGAGTGAGGTGCACTCACAGCCTGGAGACGGGCAATCTCCCTATCTGATGTTGCAGCCCTGAGCATGTTGGCAAGCACCTTTTCAGCGATCGGGCCATCCCAGCTTGACTGTGAGCCAGTGCTGCACTAGGGTTTGGTGCTGGAGCAGCAAGAGTCTCCCATTCAGTGATGGCACTGGCATAGCTAGGGTCTTCTATTCCTGCTGAGTCACTGAGGATATCAGGAAGAATTTGTCTTATCAACTCGTTTGATGCTATGGAAGAGGATAGGAAAGCTGGTAGAGTAATCTGGGAGGATCTGCGTACTCCTAGCCCTCCAAGCCTGACCGGAAGTGAGGCTTGCAACCACTGTCCATCTTCAAGGGATAGATTCAATACACTCTCTAGCATGGTCTTCGGGAGAGAGTTATATTCCTTGAGTTTTGGACTGCTGAAGACTGCGGAGCATCTCAGAAAGTAGGTAGGTTTTGGGATTGACAGGCACCTGGTGAGTAGGTAGAAGGCATCGTGTGTGTCAATGTCTTTCATCCTGCTTTCCATCGTCCGGAGGTCTGAGACTGCATTGGACCCAAGAAGAGCACAAAGAGTGCTATTGGCTGGATCAATGGCTCGTGCTCCTGGCTAAACGGCGCTAATATTCTGGATCATCTGTTGATTGGTAGAAACTATTTCACATTTGGTGGGGTTTAAAGAAAGGCCCAGGCTTTCTCCCATGTCTTTAATTTTACTGATGTCCTCTAGGAGAGATTCTGTTGTGCCAGCTAGGGTACCGTCGTCCAGGAACCAGATATTGAGCTCGCTGGAGAGTGCTTCTGTGACTTCCTTGATGACCAAACAAAATAGAAAGGGGGCGAGAGGGTCCCCCTGTTGCACGCCCTCACATGAGTCAATTTCATGGTCCCCAAACAATAGTTTAGAAGTCACACTATAACACGATTCTATGAAGGGATAAAGGGAAGGGAAGTTTCTATAAACTGCTTGGAGAGCAGCATCCCTTCTGAGTGAGTTGAAAGCGTTTGCAAAGTCCAATTTGACCAAGGCTTTTTCATCGGACATGTTTTTGATATATACTCGTGCTGCGTGGGCAACTGCTTCACAGCCCTGTTTAACGCCGAAACCGAGCTGAGTTGGTTTCAGCATTGCAGCAGCAATGCTGAAACTGGCGACTAGGCGCCGAAGGGTGTTACCCATTGCAATAGGTCTGATTGCGCCATCCTTTTTCCGGAGGGCACACAATGAGGCACCAAAGAAAAGGGGTCTGACGGCCTCTGGGACACTGCCAGCCAGGCACAAGTTGGAAAATTTGGTGAGTTCAGACAGCAGCCTCTCTGAAACCTCACCAAGTGCTGGATTGAGTATTTGTTTTAAGTGTTGAGGCCTTAAACCGGTGAAACCTCCTGCTGAGCCCTGTGGAAATGACATAGCAGCTTTATACACATCAGTATCTTGTAAGGTTAGATGTTCTTCGCCTGCTGCAATGTCAGGGAGGTCAATGTTAGTACTGGGAGCCCTGGGTGGATGTTTGTCCTTCATAGCTTGCGCCGTACTGACGTCCTTGGGAGCGATGGTATTCTCACTTGTTATAAGCCTCAGAGCTCCAATAGTGTTACCCTCTTCTATTTTTTTGCTAATTTGGGCTCTGATTTTTGGCGTCGGGTGTCCTGTTGTTGGCATTTGCCCGGCGGGTGTTTGTCGCCCTAGTGAGGAGACGGACGACGTTGTCATCCCTTGGGAATGCATTTATTGCCCTAATAACATGTGTTGCTAGTGACTTGTCCCTCCTTGGTGGGACAGCCAAACAGGCATTGCCAAAAAGCAGCAAGTTGTGCCAGGATCTATTGTTTGAAGAAGCATCGTTGACTTTCTTCAGAAGATCAGTGAATTTGCTAGCAGCTTGAGGGCGAGCTGCTTTGAGAATGTGTCAGAGTCCTGGTGGATGTTAATTTGATTACAGATTTGAGGTCCTCCGTAGAGGTGAAGTCATATATATATATATATATATATATATATATATATATATATATATATATATATATATATATATATATATATATATATATATACATATATATATTATACATATATATATATATATATATATATATATATATATATATATATATATATATATATATATATATATATATATATATATATATATATATATATATATAGGGGGTGGTAGGAGAAAATTCTCAAACAGCTTCAGGGAGAACCTTGAGTTTTCCCTGAAGCAAGTTTATTCTTTTCTCTGAGGATGAGGGTCCCTATAACAGTTCTAGAGGTGGTACCTCCCTGTATATATATATATATATATATATATATATATATATATATATATATATATATATATATATATATATATATATATATATATATAAATATATATATATATATATATATATATAATAATATATATATATAATATATATATATATATATATATATATATATATATATATATATATATATATATATATATATATATATATATATATATATATATATATATATATATATATATATATATATATATATATATATATAATATATATATATATATAATGTATAAATATATATATATATATAATATATATATATATATATATATATATATATATATATATATATATATATATATATATATATATATATATATATATTATTGTAACCATGAACGAGTGGTATTTAATAACAACACTGCGACTAGTCGGGAGATCGAACCCGTGTTGTTTTAAACCCGCCTCATGGTGAGCGTAAATTTTCGCTCACCATGAGGCGGGCTAAAACAACACGAGTTCGATCCCCCAGCTAGTCACAGTGTTGTTATTAAATACCACTCGTTCGAGGTTACAATACTATATATATATATATATATATATATATATATATATATATATATATATATATATATATATATATATATATATATATATTCTGTCAACAAACCGGCCGTATCCCACCGAGGCAGGGTGACCCAAAAAGAAAAACAAAAACTTCTCTTTTTAAATTTAGTAATTTATACAGGAGAAGGGGTTACTAGACCCTTGCTCCCGGCATTTTAGTCGCCTCTTACAACACGCATGGCTTACGGAGGAAGAATTCTGTTCCACTTCCCCATGGAGAATATATATATATATATATATATATATATATATATATATATATATATATATATATATATTTATTTATTATTAACATGGAAGAAGTGCGGCTTATTTCAGAGTGACAAGGAAATCCCAGAAAATCCAGGGAAAGCCAAGGAAAGGGTGGCTGTATGGTACAGAAGTATCTTGGTGTTATGTTGAGTGATCACTCTCTCCACAGGAACCAGAAGATATTATTCAAACCTCGCTAGCAGAACTTGGAGAGTTCGGGCTTAGAAGTTTACACCAAATGTGTAGTATCAAGGAAAATTTTATGGACAATGATTTCTGTCAAGATTTCTGTAACAATTCTCGAATAACCCACTTTTTTTTAAAGGAAATTTTGACGACGTTTCTGTCCGTTCCGTCCAATTGTGATTTCGTAATATATTAATAACCCACACACAACGTTTCGGTCCGACTTGGACCACTGACAAGTCACACTGATTTCATGATGCTTTAAAGCGGATTGAAACTTGCTCTTAGGACAGTTTCCTGTCCTAAGAGCAAATGAAGAGAACTCACTACGACCCAGCAGCTTCGAAATCGGTTGATCGCTCCATCTGCCGTTTGTTGGTCCCACGTTTAATAACATCCTGGGTCGTGCTGTGTCCTCTCACAGCTCAGCGGAGTTCACTCTTTGTACAAATGAACTCTGACGAGATGCGATACCTCGCATGATTTCCTTGTTCAGGCCAGAAATTATTTTTGTTTGATGGGTTCTAGACGTGAGAAGAGTAGATATGGAAGCTGAAAGAGGTTATTTTGGCTGTGGAGAATAAATTCTTTTGGGTGGAGATGAAGAAAAAGCAGAAAGACATACAGACGGGTGCACACACACACACACACACACACATACACACACACACACACACACACACACACACACACACATTTTCCCCCTTTTGTCTCTGTCTCTCTGTCTGTCTGTTTCTGTCTCTCTCAATCTCAGAGTAAACACTAAAGAAACTCAATCTACCGAAATTAGAGATGACAAAAACCAGGTAAGATATGATCTGACATGCAAGGTACTCAGAAGCAATAAGTAAAAAGGGAGTATGGGACCAGGTGGCAAAGAAATATGAAAGCTGGAAGTACCCAGGAAGTATTTCTTTAATCGTGGGGCTTTAAAAAAATATGTCATGGGCTGCCGGAAGATGTGCCGGAAGCAAATTCTCTGCTCATTTTCGAGAATAAATCAACAGTTTTGAAGGAAAAATGCTGACCTGTACAGCAATACGAAGATAAATTTTTTCTGAGGAACTCTTCATTAGACGACATTTCGCTCACTTTGAGCGAGAAGTCAACTGATTGAGAGATCTCCTCTTGTACAAGAGCCTTTGTATTACCCAACAAGATATGGTAAGGACTATGATGCTGTAATTCACTTCATTCTTTTTAAGCTGAGAGACGGGGCCAGGAGACCCCACTTCCCAGCATTCACAATCCTCAATTGCTTAAAAATTTCTCTTCATCAGACTTTAAAAATAGTCTTCAATTATAAGGATAATGAAATTCGTAAAAATAAATTATCTGTCTTTTTATGGCCGCACATCACCTGTACACTACCAATCAAGGATTCTTTAAACTCTAAATTAGATCTCGAAGCAAACTTTCACCATACACTGAAAAATACACAGCTTTCGTTGTATACTGTATATCCTTCCGACTTCGGTTGTATTTAAGTTTGCTAAACAAATGAGGACCGAGAAATATACTCCTTCCGTAGTATTTTGTACTTATTTGCAATATTTTATTCTCTTTGTTTCATATGGTTGCTCTATTTACAATGGAAGATCGAAGGAGAATAGAGGGAACAGAGGAAATATGATAACGTGTGAATTTATAAAAGTATTACCCCTCTCGTTCCCCTTATTTTTCTACCTCCCTATCTACTTCCCTAATCATCTATTTCCCTAACCAACTACCTCTCCAATCATTTACTTCTCAAACCACCTGTTTCCCTAACCACCCTGTCCCCCTGGACACCCACCTCCCAAACAACCCTACCTCACTGGCCACCCACGTCCCTAACAACCCTACCTCCCTGGCCACCCACCTCCTTAACTATCTACCTCAGCCATCCCTCCCTCGCCCCTGAGAACAGATACATCGGGGGCTGTCTAATGATCTAATCAGAGCAATTACAGTAAAGAGTTAGTGCCAGGGGCTGCAATAATGATGATGAAGGACCCGGCTCGAGCATCCCTTCCGTTACTAAACGAGAACCAGAGATGGTTGGTTGGTTTATTGGGTTTGAAGCTTATCGACTACACGAGGGTCATTAAGGCTGCATGCCACCTGTACATCACCAAGTAAGGATACGTTAGTCCTTAAATTCGGGATTAAACTCGCACTGTATATGCAGTGGGAGATACGCGCTTATATGTGTATATCTACTGATATATACATATCTCACTGAGTATATACATTAAGAAATACACACCTCCCGGTGTATATAACCTGAAGAGTTACCATGGATTTTGTTTTCTTTATCCATTGTACGATTTCCTTCATGAGGAAAAATAGAACGACAGCACATTCAACCAAATGGAGAATTCCAATTGGTTGTATTATTATTTTATCTGGTAATCGCTAAACGGAATAATGACCTTCATTATCTTTGGTTACACACCTTTAATTGCATTGTATGTAAAACCTACGTATGTGATATATATGGTTTTAATAAAATATAAAAAAAGTCGCTAAACTCACAGAGGCCATCAGCGCTGTATGACACTTGTGGGTTAGTTATAATAATAATAATAATAATAATAATAATAATAATAATAATAATAATAATAATAATAATAATAATAATAATAATAGCCACAGAGGTTAGACAACAACTGGGGAATGGAAGGGGTGAGGGTAATCAAGTATAATCCAAGAAAAGGAATATTAGCTCAAATTACTTGGATCAAAAGCCCTTTATGAGCATCAAGTTAATCTTGAGGGGAAAACTGCTTTCGAAATATTACTGGAAATTCATTTAGTAAATGAAAATAAAAAATATTTACAAAGATTTTTCTGTATTTAGTAGATGGAATAATTATAATCATTTCTGTAATTTTTGAAGGGGTGGAAGGGTAAGCCAGTGGAAGGCCTCGGTCAACTGACCAAAAGCTCCAGCTGTGGGTCATCATCTAATACCAGCGTCAGGAAACACTTGTCCTAACAAATCTTACATAACTTAACCTTTATTCAGTGACACGTCTGAAAGTGAGCGGATTATTTTGTGTTGACGTATATCGTGTCAACGCATAAAACTGTGCAAGCATAATGTTTGGCAAACGTATAATACTCTGTAAAAGTGTAATGTGTAAAATTATGCTAATGTGTGAGCAGATACTATATCTACTGAGTACTAACTCCAGTGCGGCTACCTCTACTATATATATTCAATATAATTATAATGTGTAAGCGTATGTTATTGTGTAAGCACATAATATCTGCTGAGTACTAACTATAGTTAAACTACCTCTAATAGCTATAGTTAATTATAGTTAAGGGAAGGTTAGTGTAACAGTTCTCCTCGTTCCCTCCTGCCACACTGCTGGCTTAATCTACTTGAAAAAAAAAACACATGAAGCACTGGGAAACATGCAAGAACATTTAATAGGGTGAAAGTCGGACATCAGCTACGACAGATACTACTACTACTACTACTACTACTACTACTACTACTACTACTACTACTACTACCACCACCACCATAACTTTTTCTTTGCTACCACCACCACAATTACTGTCTATGTTGCCATTCTATGCTCAGGGTGATCTGTGGTCAGTCGGTTTTCCTGAGGAGCGAGAGGACCCATGAAGCTCGTATAAGCTTACATTTTATACCCTTAAAGTCCTAGAAACATTTTTTTCTCACGAAAGTCTTGGTGCTGCAAATATCTGCTGGCCTCTTTTAATTACTAAATTCATGGGAAAGCGCTAAAGTCAAAAGGGCCAAGTAGGACCTAACAAATTCATAATCTCTTTCCTCCGTCAGCCATGCGTGTCGTAAGAAGCGACTAAAATACTGTGAACAAGGAGCTGGTTACCCCTTCTTCTGTATATATTACTAAATGTAAAAATCAAAACTTTCGTTTTTCTTTTTAGGTCACCCTGCCTCTGTGGGAGATGGCCGGTGTGCTAAAATATGACTTGTATCTTAATACACATTAAACTGCAAATAATACTTATAGATAAGCTTTAGTTCAGCAGCAACAACGTCTTGTATTCTATGGGCATTGTTACTCTCTTAGCAAACAATCTTTTCTTTTGCCTATTTCATTTTGATGACAGTGGCTCTGCTAATTCTCATTAATGTTGATGTATTTCAATAAAACTCGCTTTCTCCTTCATTTTTAACAATTATTACAATTTTCTGCTTGAAAATCAAAAATTTTAATCGACCTTCTCCTTGTTTAAAGTTAGATTAGAAAAGACATTAACTCTTACATGCTCGTGGAGGCCTGTGTGTGTATCTAGCAGCTCAGTCTGACAGATCTCAGTACCTCTGTATGCATCTTAAACCTCTGTGTTGAAATATAACAGATGCACATAGCTAGATTTATTCCTGCTAGGAAGACAGATGATTTAGAATTGCCTCACACTACGTGGTCCCACCATTTAACTGTTATAACAGAAGAGAATACCCACACACTGTGGGTATTCTCACCACCTATCATACAGAAGAGAGTAGCCACACACTGTGGGTATTCTCACCACCTATCATACAGAAGAGAGCACCCACACACTGTGGGTATTCTCACCACCTATCATACAGAAGAGAGTATGCACACACTGTGGGTATTCTCACCACCTATCATACAGAAGAGAGTAGCGGCACACTCTGGGTATTCTCACCACCTATCATACAGACGAGAGTAGCCACACACTCTGGGTATTCTCACCACCTATCATACAGAATACAGTAGCCGCACACTGCAGGAGTTCCTACTATGTAAGTATCTTTCAGAATAGATTAGTCTCACACTACAGGAGCTCCCGCCATGTAACTATCGTATAAAATAGAGTAGCCACATTCTTCTGATGTACCCAACTTTGTTTAATAAAAAAATCAGTCTCCTCACCCCCACCTCAGTATTGACTATCATCAGCACCAGCTCACTGCTTCACCGAGGCTTCAGACAACAAAAGAAAGTCATTTTTAGAGGCTGGTGGCTGGAGTATCAGGCAGTAGCAACACACACACTTGTGTCACCGGTAGTGTTGTTGGAGCTTTCATACCTCCTGCACCCGGCAGGTGACCTCCACCACCTCGACACAATACTCTCCATAAGGGGACTCGTAGCTAGCTAGCTAGATAGTTCTCTCACTCTCTCTCTCTCTCTCTCTCTCTCTCTCTCTCTCTCTCTCTCTCTCTTCACAAAGAGGGATGTTAAGGAATATTTCTTTGGACTTACGGTGCTAAACAGAATAATGTAGACGAAGACGTTTTGGGGACAAACATTATATATAGTTTTAAGAATAGGTGAGATGCTGCCCGAGAGGCGAGGAACGTAATAGGTGAGATGCTGCCCGAGAGGCGAGGAACGTAATAGGTGAGATGCTGCCCGAGAGGCGAGAAACGTAATAGGGTCGTTAATTTGTAGCTTAAGCGCAAACACAACACGGTGAGTACAGGTACTGTTAACAATTGGTAGCTAACAAGTCGGTGATCACACGCACACACACACACACACACACACATGACACCTCCCTCTCCCCAAGTGTTACTCCTGCCATTGATTGATACTCGAGCCGGCAGCCTCTAAAAAAATGACTTTGTTTCTTTTGTTATGTCTGAAGCCGGGTGAAGCAGAGAGGTCGTGTTGACGAAGGCAGGGAGGGAGAGGTGAAGGGGGGACAGACGTGGCTGCTGGGGTCATGGATTTAGAGGTGGAGGAGGCAGGTAGGGAGGGTGCTGGAGCGGTCACGGTGGTAGGAGACATGGAGGAGGAAAGGCAGGGAGAGAGGATTCTGAGAATGGGGGAAGGTTAGAGCCTGCTAAAAGGTATCTAGCAGGCTTTGTCTGCAAGAGAAACGATTTACCATTCCGTATACGCTTATCCTCTAAGATAAATAAGAACAACACACACACATAAACTCGGGACCAGGAGCTGTGAATCGACCCCTGTAACCACATACAGGTGAATACACACAATAATAATAATAGATTAATCTGAAATGAAAACCTGAAACAGGTTTTTTCAACTGGTGTTCCGTCACTTGCTCCCGAATGGGTGTAGGAGTCCGTACAAGTGAGGCACCATTTACACTCTTATGACAGAGGTATCCGAAAGACTGACGTGTTTTCTTTAGTTCAGCTGGTGCAACAGTGAACCGTAATTTTTCGACGAGTATATGGAACGTCTTCTGTTTGAACTTGGTTTATACCCGCCTACAAGGGGCTTGAAGAGAGCCGGGCAGGTTGGGTCGCTGGTGTCTTAAGTTCTGGTATGCTTACTGAAGCTGGTCTGCTCAGTCTAACAAACCGGTCTATTCTTAGAGCCAACTTCTACTTTGCGCTGCAGTGTGAGCGCCTGGGAGGCACTCAGGCTGCAGAGCAGCGCAGGAAGTCTGCGCTGCACTGCTGCTAGTCAAGGAATGAAATATGCACACGCACACAAACACACACACACACACACACACACACACACACACATACACATACACATACACACACATACACACACACACTGCTAATTAAACTTCACAGATAACTTCAATTAGAGAAAAGCACGAAGTGAATGAAAAAAAAAATCAGGGTCAACTAGAGCTTCTAATTGAGCCTGACTGAGGATGGTAGAGAGCAGAGGGAACCATCTCTTGTAAAAATCACATCGTCAGAGACGCTCGCAAGTGACACAGATACCACCAGTAGACCAGGAGTCTGGAACAGTGTCGCCTCCAGAATCGTGTCCAGGTAACTATTACAGGTAACTATTACTGTAACTATTACTGTTGACCAAGGAAGGTGCGTATGTGTTTGTGTAAACGTTAACTGATATTTAATCTATTAATTAGACTAGGAGTGAAGAGTTTACATTATTTAATCAATAGGCGACTAATAAATGAAAATTTGAAAACAGAGACACGTGTATTGACATAAAGACAAATTATTATTAATTATTATTATTATTACTAGTAGTAGTAGTAGTATTTAATTTTATTATTACTGGTATGCTTAAGCTCTAAATTGGTTTTGCTGTTATAACACTAAGCTCGAGACACATCGTGACTATTCCAACAAGTACTGCTGGCTTGTAGACAGACACGAATAAGGTCAGAGGGACAGACGCATAGAGACTACAAAAGACAGACAGTTAACAAACATGGTCCCAGATGCGTCCATTGTAGCTGGTGGAACATAATGTGTACCACAGCCTGAAGGGATTCAAAGACTATCGAGAAAGCAGCCAGCAAGGTATTGGAACACCGGTGATAATATTATATTTGCCGTGAAGGTACTTTCAATCACAGCTAATGCACACTGGGAAGCCTGACGTCTGCTTCGTGAAACTTTGTTCCCAAAAAGAATTATTTAGAATGCGGTTATAATCTCATGCGTCAAGTGCAGTCATGCGGGTCGTCTAGATCGTATACCTGTCCCGGCTTCCGGGTGCGGAGAATTGATAATTTGCCTTTCCAGACCTCACGAGGCCTTGCTGGTAATCTGATTTTAATTGAGTCTAATAAATTACACACAATACACTTGCTTCTGCAGTGTTTTAAAAATTGAGGTTGGAGAGTTGAAGGAGGAGGTCTTGCTTCTCCAGGAGGAGATTAGGAGGCTGAAGGACCACTTCAATGGGTCTGGGAGAGAGTGTGAGGTGGCTGGTGTTGTGGGGAATGAGGCTTCTAGCAGCGAGGTGCAGTCTGTCTCTCGCTGTGAGGAGGCTGTAGTTGGGGAGGCAGCAACGGCTACCAGCAGTGAGGTGCAGCCCAGCACCTGCTACAAGTGGCGAGTAGTTCACAGTAATGGAAGGCGCATCAGAGTAAGGAAAGTTAAGAGTGAAGATCTGAAAGGGAGGAAATCGCTTCTCTGTTCTTCAGGATGAATGTACTTCAGTGGCCAGTGAAGGTAAGGGTACTACTGCCCCTGCTAATGGAGGTAAGGCGCATTCTTGTGGTTTGGTGACTTCAGGAAAAATACATGACCGGCTTTTTGTAATAGGGAATAAGAAGATGAGAGATAGAGTGTGCTTCCCTGGAGCTGGTGTTGGGGACATTGGGCAACAGGCTGGATAATATCATGTCAGGTAATGGGAGCAA
Organism: Cherax quadricarinatus; assembly: GCF_026875155.1. Taxonomy (NCBI): domain Eukaryota; kingdom Metazoa; phylum Arthropoda; class Malacostraca; order Decapoda; family Parastacidae; genus Cherax; species Cherax quadricarinatus. The sequence goes on along the minus strand of NC_069459.1, from coordinate 22,602,003 downwards.
GCCCATTATCTGTCTCAGGCTGGTGGAAAAGATATTGGGAAGGGTAGGAGAGGAAGAGCTGCTAGATAAGTACAGGTCAGCTTTAGATTTCATTAAGTCTAAGGGAGGGATCCCAATCATTTGTAGCATCTTGCCTAGAAGGGGAGTAGGAAATGAATGGTTGTCTAGGGCAATTGGTGTAAATTGCTGGCTAGCAGATACTGCAAGGAACTTGCAGTCCCATTCATTGACAACTGGAAAACTTTTTTGGCAAACATGATATGTATGCAAGGGATGGGGGACATCTCTCTGGGGCTGGGGTGGAGCACTTTCAGACTCGATTGAGAAGGCCATTGGTGAAATGCCTATGATTTTAAACTGATGGAAGATAGAGGTATGGGTGTGTGTGGGAAACAAACAGGTTGCAACACTTGGGTTGGAAACAGTAAATGTTAAAAGGCATTCAGCATGAAGTTATAAATAAAGACAATAGATCAGGTCAGCAAACAAAGGGGACAGCAGTGGGCAGCAAGGGACTAGCTCCCTTAAGGTTTTCTATACTAATAGCAGGGGTGTAGAAATAAGATAGAAAGAGCTAAGATTAATTGCAAGTGCAGGAAACATAGATATTATTGCTATTACAGAGACCTGGCTCAATCTGAAAGATAGAGAGATGCCCTCTGAATGTCACATACAAGGGTATAAATTATTCCACAAATGACAGGGTCAACAGGGAAAAATGGTGGAGTAGCGATGTATGTCAGAGACAATTTAAATTGTTGTGTTAGACAAAATATTAAATTAGAAGCGTCAAACCACTGAATCTGTTTGGTTACAGCTTCTCGAGGGCCGAGAAAAACTAATTTTGGGTGTGATTACAGGGCCCCAAATCTTTATAGGGAGTGCAGTAAACTTCTATGGGACGAAATTCGTAAGGCATCTACATACGAAAATGTTGTGCTAATGGAGATTTCCCAAATATAGACAGATTGACTGGTCAATTTGACAGGAAATTTAGAGTCGGGTGACTTTCTTTATACGATCCAGGATTGTTTTTTTAAAACAAATTTGTGACAGAGCCAACTAGGGGAAATAAAACCCCCTTGACTTGGTTCTTGCCAGTAGGGAAACACTAATTAATAATCTTGAGGTTAATGATGAGCTTGGGGAAAGTGATCACAAAACCCTCAGTTTTAATATATCATGGAATTCCCCTAATAATGGCAATCAAGTCCCGTCCCTGACTTTCGCTTGGCTGATTTTTTATAGGACTGAAAAATTACTTAGGTGGGCCTGAACTGGAATGACCTGACTAAGGGTCAGGTAGGTGGTGATGGTTGCCGATATGATGCTTTCCAGGGCATAGTTCTAGCTGCTCAGTCAAATATGTTCCAAAAGGGAAAATTTAGATCAAACAAAAATGATCCTAAATGGATGAACAATAGATTAAAATATCTGATTGGTCAAAAGAGAGGCATATATAGGCAAATCAAAGAGAGAGGGGCAATTAAGAAATCGATATATTCAGTTAAAGAGAGAAATAAAAAGGGAATTAGAAAAGCAAAAAGAGATTATGAGGTTAAAGTTGCAAGAGAATCGAAGACTAACCCAAAAGGATTCTTTCAGGTATACAGAAAGTAAGATCAGGGACAAGATAGGCCCACTCAAAAGTTTTCCCCGGGTCAGCTCACTGACAGTGATAAAGGGAAAAGTGTAGAATTTTTAACACATACTTCCTCTCAGTTTTTACACAGGAGGATACCAGCGATATTCCAGTAATGATAAATTATGTAGAACAGGACGATAATAAACTGTGCACTATTAGGGTCACTAGTGACTGGTCCTTGGCAAATAGATAAATTAAAACCTAAAAAATCCCCCGGCCCTGATGAAATGTATGCAAGGGTTCTAAAGGAATGTAAAGAGGAGCTTAGCACACCTTTGGCTAATCTTTTCAACATATCACTAAAACTGGCATGGTGCCAGATAAGTGGAAAATGGCAAATGTGATACCTATTTTTAAAACAGGTGGACAGGTCTTAGCTTCGAACTATAGACCAATAAGCCTAACCTCCATAGTGGGAAAATTTATGGAATCAATAATTGCCGAGGGAGTTCGTAGCCACCTTGAAAAGCATAAATTAATCAACGAATCTCAGCATGGTTTTACAAAGGGGCGTTCCTGCCTTACGAATTTATTAACTTTTTTCACTAAGGTATTTGAGGAGGTAGATCATGGTAATGAATATGATATTGTGTATATGGACTTCAGTAAGGCTTTTGACAGGGTCCCACATCAGAGACTATTGAGGAAAATTAAAGCACATGGAATAGGAGGAGAAATTTTTTCCTGGATAGAGCATGGTTGACAAATAGGCAGCAGAGAGTTTGCATAAAATGGGGAGAAATCAGAGTGGGGAAGTGTCACGAGCGGTGTTCCACAGGGGTCAGTGTTGGGCCCCCTGCTGTTCACAATCTACACAAGCGACATAGATGAGGGCATAAAGAGCGACATCGGCAAGTTTGCCGATGACACCAAAATAGGCCGTCGAATTATTTCTGACGAGGACATTCGAGCACTCCATGAAGATTTGAATAGACTGATGCAGTGGTCGGAGAAGTGGCAGATGCAGTTTAATATAGACAATGCAAAGTTCTAAATGTTGGACAGGACAATAACCATGCCACATATAAACTAAATAATGTAGATCTTAATATTACGGATTGCGAAAAAGATTTAGAAGTTCTGGTTAGCAGTAATCTGAAACCAAGACAACAGTGCATAAGTGTTCGCAATAAAGCTAATAGAATCCTTGGCTTCATATCAAGAAGCATAAATAATAGGAGTCCTCAGGTTGTTCTTCAACTCTATACATCCTTGGTTAGGCCTCATTTAGATTATGCTGCACAGTTTTGGTCACCTTATTACAGAATGGATATAAATTCTCTGGAAAATGTACAAAGGGAGGATGACAAAGTTGATCCCATGTATCAGAAACCTTCCCTATGAGGATAGACTAAGGGCCCTGAATCTGCACTCTCTAGAAAGACGTAGAATTAGGGGGATATGATTGAGGTGTATAAATGGAAGACAGGAATAAATAAAGGGGATATAAATAGTGTGCTGAAAATATCTAGCCTAGACAGGACTCGCAGCAATGGTTTTAAGTTGGAAAAATTCAGATTCAGGAAGGATATAGGAAAGTACTGGTTTGGTAATAGAGTTGTGGATGAGTGGAACAAACTCCCAAGTACCGTTATAGAGGCCAGAACGTTGTGTAGCTTTAAAAATAGGTTGGATAAATACATGAGTGGATGTGGGTGGGTGTGAGTTAGACCTGATAGCTTGTGCTACCAGGTCGGTTGCCGTGTTCCTCCCTTAAGTCAATGTGACCTGACCTGACTAGGTTGGGTGCATTGGCTTAAGCCGGTAGGAGACTTGGACCTGCCTCGCATGGGCCAGTAGGCCTTCTGCAGTGTTCCTTCGTTCTTATGTTCTTATGTTCTTCTTATATATATATATATATATATATATATATATATATATATATAATATATAATATATATATTTTTTTTTTTTTTTTTTTTTTTTTTTCAACAAGTCGGTCGTCTCCCACCGAGGCAGGGTGACCCACAAAAAAGAAAGAAAATCCCCAAAAAGAAATACTTTCATCATCATTCAACACTTTCATCCACCACTCACACATTATCACTGCTTTTGCAGAGGTGCTCAGAATTAACAGTTTAGACATATACGTATAGAGATACACAACATATCCCTCAAACTGCCAATTCCCAAAACCCCTCCTTTAAAGTGCAGGCATTGTACTTCCCATTTCCAGGACTCAAGTCCGACTATATGAAAATAACCGGTTTCCCTGAATCCCTTCACTAAATATACCTGCTCACACTCCAACAGATCGTCAGGTCCCAGTATCATTCGTCTCCATTCACTCCTATCTAACACGCTCATGCACGCTTGCTGGAATGTCCAAGCCCCTCACCCACAAAACCTCCTTTACCCCCTCTTTCCAACCCTTTCGAGGACGACCCCTACCCCTCTTTCCTTCCCCTATAGATTTATATGCTTTCCATGTCATTCTACTTTGATTCATTCTCTCTAAATGACCAAACCACCTCAACAACCCCTCTTCTGCCCTCTGACTAATGCTTTTATTAACTCTCCACACCTTCTCCTAATTTCCACACTCGAATTTTCTGCATAATATTTACACCGCACATTGCCCTTAGACAGGACATCTCCACTGCCTCCAACCGTCTCCTCGCTGCTGCATTTACCACCCAAGCTTCACATCCATATAAGAGTGTTGGTACTACTATACTTTCATACATTCCCTTCTTTGCCTCCATAGATAACGTTTTTTGACTCCACATATACCTCAACGCACCACTCACCTTTTTTCCCTCATCAATTCTATGATTCACCTCATCCTTCATAAATCCATCCGCTGACACGTCAACTCCCAAGTATCTGAAAACATTCACTTCTTCCATACTCCTCCTCCCCAAATTTGATATCCAATTTTTCTTTATTTTAAATCATTTGATCCCCTCATCACCTTACTCTTTTCTATGTTCACTTTCAACTTTCTACCTTTACACACATTCTCAAACTCATCCACAAACCCTTTGCAATTTTTTTTTTAGAATCTCCCATAAGCACAGTATCATCAGCAAAAAGTAACTGTGTCAATTCCATTTTTGAATTTGATTCCCCATAATTTAATTCCCACCCCTCTCCCGAACACCCTAGCATTTACTTCTTTTACAACCCCATCTATAAATATATTAAACAACCATGGTGACATTACACATCCCTGTCTAAGACCTACTTTTCCCGGGGAAGTATTCTCCCCTCTCTTCTACACACCCTAACCTGGGCCTCACTATCCTCATAAAAGCTCTTTACAGCATTTAGTAACTTACCACTATTCCATAAACTTGCAACATCTGCCACATTGCTCCTCTATCCACTCTATCATATGCCTTTTCTAAATCCATAAATGCAATAAAAACTTCCCTACCTTTATCTAAATACTGTTCACATATATGCTTCAATGTAAACACTTGATCTACACATCCCTACCCACTCTGAAACCTCCTTGTTCGTCCGCAATTCTACATTCTGTCTTACCTCTAATTCTTTCATTATAACCCTACCGTATACTTTTCCTGGTATACTCAGTAAAACTTATTCCTCTATAATTTTTACAATCTCTTTTGTCCCCTTTCCCTTTATATAAGGGACTATACATGCTCTCCGCACATCCCTAGGTACCTTCCCCTCTTTCATACATTTGTTAAACAAAAGTACCAACCACTCCAACACTTTATCCCCCCCTGCTTTTAACATTTCTGTCATGATCCCATCAGTTCCAGCTGCTTTACCCCCTTTCATTCTACGTAATGCCTCACGTACCTCCACCACACTTACAGTCTGCTCTTCTTCACTCCTAAAAAATGGTATACCTCCCTGGCCAGTGCATGAAATTACCGCCTCCCTTTCTTCCTTAACATTTAAAAGTTCCTCAAAATATTCTCGCCATCTACCTAATACCTCCCTCTCCCCATCTACTAACTCCCCTACTCTGTTTTTAACTGACAAATCCATACTTTCCCTAGGCTTTCTTAACTTGTTTAACTCACTCCAAAATTTTTTCTTATTTTCATTAAAATTTCTTGACAGTGCCTCTCCCACTCTTTCATCTGCTCTCCTTTTGCACTCTCTCACCACTCTCTCACCTTTCTTTTACTCTCCATATACTCTGCTCTTCTTATAACACTTCTGCTTTGTAAAAAACCTCTCGTAAGCTACCTTTTTCTCTTTTATCACACCCTTTACTTCATCTTTTCCACCAATCACTCCTCTTTCCTCCTGCCCCCACCCTCCTATAACCACAAACTTCTGCCCCACATTCTAATACTGCATTTTTAAAACTATTCCAACCCTCTTCAACCCCCCCACTACTCATCTTTGCACTAGCCCACCTTTCTGCCAATAGTCGCTTATATCTCGCCCGAACTTCCTCCTCCCTTAGTTTATACACTTTCACCTCCCTCTTACTTGTTGTTGCCACCTTCCTCTTTTCCCATCTACCTCTTACTCTAACTGTAGTTTACAACTAAATAATGATCCGATATATCAGTTCCCCCTCTATAAACATGTACATCCTGGAGCCTACCCATCAACCTTTTATCCACCAATACATAATCTAACAAACTACTTTCATTACGTGCTACATCATACCTTGTATATTTATTTATCCTCTTTTTCATAAAATATGTATTACTTATTACCAAATTTCTTTCTACACATAGCTCAATTAAAGGCTCCCATTTACATTTACCCCTGGCACCCCAAAATTACCTACTACTCCCTCCATAACATTTTTACCCACTTTAGCATTGAAATCCCCAACCACCATTACTCTCACACTTGATTCAAAACTCCCCACGCATTCACTCAACATTTCCCAGAATCTCTCTCTCTCCTCTACACTTCTCTCTTCTCAGGTGCATACACGCTTTACTATAACCCACTTTTCACATCCAATCTTTATTTTACTCCACATAATCCTTGAATTTATACATTTGTAGTCCCTCTTTTCCTGCCATAGCTTATCCTTCAACATTATTGCTACTCCTTCTTTAGCTCTAACTCTATTTGAAACCCCTGACCTAATCCCATTTATTCCTCTCCATTGAAACTCTCCCACCCCCTTCAGCTTTGTTTCACTTAAAGCCAGGACATCCAGTTTCTTCTCATTCATAACATCCACAATCATCTCTTTCTTATCATTTGCACAACATCCACGCACATTCAGACTTCCCACTTTGACAATTTTCTTTTCTTATTCTTTTTAGTAATCTTTACAGAAAAGGGGTTACTAGCCCATTGTTCCCGGCATTTTAGTTGACTTTTACAACACGCATGGCTTACGGAGGAAAGATTCTTATTCCACTTCCCCATGGATATAAAAGGAAAAGTAATAAGACCAAGAACTATTAAGATAAAATCAAAGAAAACTCAGATGAGTGTGTATAAATAAACGTGTACATGTATGTGTAGTGTGACCTAAGTGTAAGTAGAAGTAGCAAGACGTACCTGTAATCTTGCATATTTATGAGACAGACAAAAGACACCAGCAATCCTACCATCATGTAAAACAATTACAGGCTTTCGTTTTACACTCACTTGGCAGGACGGTAGTACCTCCCTGGGTGGTTGCTGTCTACCAACCTACTACCTTTATATATATATATATATTATATATATATATATATATATATTTTATATATATATATATATATATTATAATATAAATCATTTAAATCTCCACAGCAGGAGTCTAACCCGCACACTTTGTATCAAAGTACACAGTACTTTTGCCACTCGGCTGAGTATCGGATGAGGAGTGTATACACAAGGAAAATACAATATTTATTTGATGTTTAACAATAGACAGTAAATTTAGGCTAGCATTAAAAAGGTATTAAATAGTATTAATAGGTCGGGAGAGTTTTTTGCTCTCTCACGTTACGTAAGTTTAAGGAAGGTTGGACCAAGATGATAAGTTAGATGACTCACGAAATCGTAATGACACGGTTGTAAACAAACCATAGCACGGGTGGGGTTTGAACCCGCGGTCAGAGAATCTCAAAACTCCAGACTGACGCGTTACTCACTGGGCCAGCTAGCCACAATAAGATTTACTCAACTAGGTAGATTTCTACACCATAGGAAGGTTAGCATAGACACCACTGTGACCACGAATGCAAGCTTTTTCAGACGAATCTCCAGCTAGCGTGGCCGTGACGAACTCTAGCTCAAGTCCCCTCAAAGCCGTCAACATGACTCAAAAAAAACTTGCATTTGTGGTCACAGTGGTGGCCTATGCTAACCTTCTTATGGTGTAGAAATATACCTAGTTGGATGAATTTTATTGTGGCTAGCTGGTCCAGTGGCTGACGCGACGGTTTGGAGTTCTGAGACTCTCTGACCGCGGGTTCAAACCCCACCCGTGGTATGGTTCATGAAAAGTTAAATTCTGACGATTTAAAAAAAATTGCATGTTTTGTTTCCTTGAGTAAATGAATCAGTATAAACACACATAGATTCAGTTCACCTCTAGTGTGATGTAGTTCAGCTGGGCTTGTGAGGTCTCTGGGGAGACCTAATTTAACCAATTATATGGTCACACCTTGCCTTGGCAGACGTCTGTAGCCACGCCCACGTCTGAGGTCTTTTGTTCTTAACAGCGTCAGAGCTCGGCGTCAGGTCGCAACACGTGGTACGTACACCATTGGGGAGGGGGTACTTTGACTACGATATATGCCCAGGGAAGAGCGGGGCAAGGAGGTTGTTGGTGACAGGTCCGTCGAGCGAGAGCTCTGGACAGCCGCGTGTGTAGTGGACCACGCATTGGGAATCTCGGGTCAGCTGGTCGGTGAATTAAGAGTGAGTACTAGTCCGTGTTACTGATAACATCTACCCTTCCCCCTGGTAATAAGTCTCATAGGTCAATTGTTATATTGTGTAGATTTCCATCAGGAGATGTTGTATTCTAGCCCTTTTATGTTATTAAGTAAACTATAGCCATAGTTCCCATTTTTATTTGTACCTTCATATGCTATTCCCTAGCTTGTTAAGCACTGGGATATACAGGAGACGTGCTCACTCGCTGGGATACCTCCGGTAGAGTGGGTAGAGGTCTCACACTAGTGCAAATTATGGGGACCCATAGTCTCGGAGAAGTCGATAAAATAAAAAGGCTTCGAGGGGGGAAATATCCGAATTTCTCTCTTTCAGATAAAATTACAAAAAAAAAAACATCAAATTTAAAAAAAAAAAAAAAAAAAATTTTGGTTTTTTTTTTAAAGGGAAATGGTTTAAAAGTACCCCCATAATTGAACAAATAAAACGCGGTTTTTAGACGGGAAAAACATTTTTTGTGATGAAAAGTCCTTCGTTTTTGTAAGGGGTTTGTCAGCTTCGTGATAAAAATTACCCTTTTTTTGGGTTAGAATTTGACTTAGCTTTTGGCCCCGTTTTTTTAACTGTTTACGGTCCTTTCCTCATCCAAAAACCCCTAAATTAAAAATCGGTTTTTAAAAAATTTTTTAATTTGGTTTGGTCCTCCCTTTTCCAACCCCCTCCTCCCAAAGGGCTTATCCATATGCAACCCTTGGGCTGAGAAATACTTAGGTTCATCTGGATCAAAACCCCCCAATTTTGGACCCTTTTAAGGGGCCAAATCTTTAAAAAAAACTTTTTTTGTTTTTGGTTTCTAACCCAGGTTTGAAAAAGGATTTTTACAAACAAAGCTCCTGCGCCCCCGGAGGGCTTATGGTTACTTTCAGAACCATACTTATCTCCCCTCACCTAAAACCCCCATGTTTGGGGAAATCCAAAACTCCAATGGTTCCAATTATTTCATTTGCCCCAACTTTTGGGGGACTGAAAATTCCTAAATGGGATGGGGGAGTGTTGTGGTTTTTTGTTTTTTAAAAGTTTTTTGGTTTTGTATTTGTTTTTTTTTGAATTTTTTTGTGGGTTTGGGTTTGTTAATAAAAAACCTGGGCCAAAACAACCCATTTCCCCCCTTTAGGTAAAAAAAATTTGAATATAAAAAATTTAAGGGGTTTTTTTTACCCCTGCCCCTTTTAATTTTTTAAATTTTTGGTTTTTTTTTTCAGTAAATAATTTTAAAAATTTTTAAACCCAAATGTTTAAATTATTTTATTTTCAAAATTTTTGGGAGTTTAAAATTTTTTTTAATTTTCCGCCATTTTTGGTGAATTACCATTATTTGTTTTTCGCGACAGGGGCCCCCCCTTTCATTTTTATTTTTTTTTTATTTTAAAAATTTTTAAAATTTTATGTTTGCCCCCATAAAATTTTGGATTTTTTGAAATTAGGCAAAAATATTTTAATTTTAAAGGGTGCAAAAAATTCAATTGGATTTTTTCGCTCCACTTTAATTTGGGTTTTGTTTTGTTTTTTATTTGGGTTTGGGGGTTAAGGGGGATTTACCCCGGGGCCCCCCTTTCCCCTTTCCAAAGGGTTTTTCCCGCCAGGGTTTATACCTTTTCATTTACCGTTTCGCCCCCAAATTTTTTACTACCTTAAAAAATTTCCCAAACATGTTTAGTTTGTTTTATTTTTTTTTTAGTTTTGTTTTGTATTTTTTTGTTTGTTGTTTTCTTTTTTGTTTGTTGTTTATTTTAAAACCCCCAAAAAAGTTAAGTAATTTAATATTTTCTTAAAAAATTTAATGTTTTTTTTTTTTATTACAAAGACTTTTTAAATTACTTTCTTAAAAAATTTAAATCCAAAAAAATTATTTTAATTTAAAAGTTTAAAAAATTTTATTATTAAAATTTAAAACAAAAGTTTAAAATTTTTTTAAAAATTTTTTCATTTCAAATTTTCCAGTTTTTGTTTTTGCAACCCTCCTTTTTTAATTTAAAATAATTTAAAAATTTTAATTTAAAATTTAAAAATAATGAAAAAATTAAAAAAATTAAAAAAATTTAAAAAAGAAAAAAAGAAAAAAAAATTAAAAAATTTATTTTAAAGTAAAGCCAAAAATTTTTTTTAAAAAATACAAAGTAAAGTCAGTTATTTTATTTTCCTTTCAAGTCAATGACATTTTATTAGAAAGTTGGAATTTAACAAACCCCTTTTATTTACAAAGTTTACGTCATGTTTACTACCTTTTCATTTACAAAGTTTACGTCATGTTTACTACCTTCTCATTTACAAAGTTTACGTCATGTTTACTACCTTTCTTTACAAAGTTTACGTCATGTTTACTCCCCTTTTCATTTAAAGTTTACGTCTGTTTAACCTTTTCATTTACAAATTTTCGTCATTTTTACTACCTTTCTTTAAAAAGTTTCGTCATGTTTATTACCTTTTCTTTTAAAAAGTTTACGCATTTTCTCCTTTTCTTTTTACAAGTTTAGTCATTTTTACTCTTCTCATTTAAAAAGTTTACGTCATGTTTAATTTTCATTTAAAAAGTTTCGTCAGTTTACTACCTTTTCATTTACAAGTTTCTCTGTTTACCCCTTTATTTACAAAGTTTACGTCTGTTTATCCCTTTTTCATTTACAAAGTTACGTCAGTTTACTACCTTTCATTTACAAAGTTTAGTCATGTTTACTCCCTTTCATTTAAAAAGTTTCTCATGTTTATACTTTCATTTAAAAATTTTACGTCATGTTTATACCTTTTCATTACAAAGTTTACGTCAGTTTACTCCCCTTTTCATTACAATTTAGTAGTTTACTCCCTTTCATTTACAAAGTTTACTCATGTTTCAACCCTTTTTAAACAAAAGAGTCATTGATTTTTCTTTCAAATTTCGTATTTTTACTACCTTTTTTAAAAATTTTGTCTTTTTACTCTTTTAATTTAAAATTTTCTATGTTTTACTTTTTTTACTTTCCATTTCATTTTTTTTAAAAATTTTCCATTTTTAAATACCTTTCATTCAAAATTTTAGTTTTGTTTACTCCCTTTTTTTAAAAAAAGGCGTTACCCCTTTTAAATTTTTTTTTCATTTATTTAAAAATTTAAACGTTTTTTTTAATTTTTATTTAAAAATTTTTAAGAATTTTTCAAAAAATTTTCCCTTTTTACAATTTTTTTAAAATTTTCATTTTATATTTTTTTTCAATTTTTACGATTTTTCCTTTTCATTTAAAAATTTTCCAGAAATCTTTTCATTTTAAAAGTTTAGCTGAAAACTTTTTTTAAAAATTTTACCATTTTATATTTCTTAAAAAATTTCGTCATTTTATTTTTTTAAAAGGTTTTTTATCTTCCTTGGACTTAAACTGTGTATCTTCAATCCCCCAAAAAGATCGAAAAACTTTTTTTCTTTGTTTTTTCCCCTTTTGGATTTAAATCGTCCCCCCGGGGTTTTTTGTTTTTTTTGGTATTACAAAATTGTGTGGGTATTGGGGGTTTTCCCCAGGGGGTTCAAAAAAACAAAACAAAAGTTTTGAAAAAATCTGTGTTTATAGAAAGGCTTGCCCTTTTTTTTTTTTCTTTTAATTGGTTAAAAACTGGTTTTGTAAAATGTTTTAAAATCCTTTGGTCCTTTCAATTTAAAAATTTTCATTAAAATTCCCCAATTTTAAAAGATTTTACCAAACTGGGTACACTGGGAGATATAATTTTAATTTAAAAAGGATGGGGTAAACCCCAATTTTAATTAATCACAGTATAAAATTTTAATTTTTTTTAATTTTACCCCCTTTTGTGTACAGATTTTATTGTGAAAGGGCAAAAAACATTTTAAAAAACAAGTCGGTTTGGTTTTTTTCTTTTTGGAGGCTTTAAAAAGGTACAAAAAGGTTTTTGTGTTGTGTGTTTGTTATGTTCTATGTTGGCTCGCCTGGGTTTTTACAGGGTGCCAAAAAAGGTTCTAAATTAAATTTTAATCTGGACCCCCTTTTTTGCACCCAGCTTTCTTTTTTGTAAAATAGTTTTAAAGCCAAATTTACCTTAAATTAAAGAAAATTTGCGGAACACGGGGACAAGAGAAAAAAAATTTTAAAATAATTTTAGGGAAAACAAATTAAAAAAATTTCAAAAAACAAAAAAATTTTTAATCATTTCTGGAAGTAGATTGGTGGAACACAATCCATTTTTAATTCAAGTCCCGTTGGACATTAATTTTATGAAACAAATCAATAATTTAAAAAAATTAAGTTTTTAATGTTCGAAAAGTCCACGACCAAACAAAAATGAGAAAAACCCCCTTTTCCCCCAAGGGCAAAAAAGGGAATTAAAAATTCTCCCTAGAAAAAAACGCAACACCAACGGGTCAAGAGATAATATTTCAACCAAGTAGGCCCACCCCTCAAAAAAGGAAAAAACCCCCTAAACGGGTCAATTTACGAGAAAGCCCGATTATTACAAGTACCATGATTTGGCAAAAGCAATAATATTTGTAATTCTACCAAAAACCCAAAACAAGTTAAAATTTAAAGCCAAAATTTCCCTTTTACAATCCAAAAAAAAAGAAAAAAATTTAAAAGGGAATAAAATTTTAATTTTTCTTTAAATAATAACCCACCCATCAGCCAGTGAAACAAGGGTAGGCACCCCCCCGCCTTTTCTCCGGGGGCCGCTACAAGTAACCCCAGCTCTGAGTTTCCAAAAAATTTAATTTCAATATTTGTTTTTCCTAAAATCCGGAAAGTAAAAATAATGGTTTCCTTTTATTTTTCAAAAAAAAGAGATTTTTGGAAAAGGAAACTGAAATTATTTTCTTTTATAAATTGCAACCCCAACCGTTAACAAAAGGGGTATCAAGTTCCCCCCCCCTTTCGTGGCCGCAAAAGGTAATTTTAACCCCATACATTACACTTAACGTTTTTAGTGGCGGGCCAGCGTCCCCGGGTTCCGTATTCAAAATTTCTAGAACTAGAATTTCTTTTTAAAACTTAACCCAACCGCCTTTTTTTCGTAATTTCCCTCGTAACCTACGATATTGTAATAAGTAAGGGGGGCAATATCGTTTAGGTACCTCCCGCAATTTTTCGTAATCACGTAACCTACCGCAAATTGTAATCTGAACCTCCGAAATTTTTTTTTGTTTTAACACCGAATTTCTAATCTAGTAACCACGAAATTTTCTAATCTACGTAACCTCCGAAATTTTTGAAATCTACGAAATTACCGCGTATTATAATTAGGAAATCTACCGCAGTATTCGTAATCTCGTAATCTACCGCGTATTCGTAATCTCGAATCTACCGCAAAAATTCGTAATTACTAACCTACCGCATATTTGTAATCTCGTAATTACCGCAGTTTCTATCTACGAATCTACCGAGTTTCGAAATTCTAGTAATTACCGCAGTATTCGTAATCTACGTAATCTCCCCGCGTTTCGAAATTAGAAATCTACCGCGTTTTTAAATCATAATTTTCCGCAGTATTCGTAATCTCGTAATTCCCGCAGTATTGTATTCTAGAAATTTTCCGCAGTTTTCGTAATCTAGTAATCTACCGCATTTTTCGAAATTTAAGTAATCTCCCGCAGTATTGTAATTCGTAACTACCGCAGTATTCGTAATTAGAAATTACCGCGTATTCGTATCTACGAAACTACCGAAATTTTTCGTAATCACGTAACTACCGCATATTGTAATCTACTAACTACCGCAGTATTCGAAATTTACGAAACCTCCCGCATATCGTAATCTACGTAACCGCATTTTCGTAATCTACGTAACCAAAAACCCCCCCCGATTTTCGAATCTACGAAACCCTACCCAATTCGTATTTAGTAACCTACCCAATATTCGAAATTTTAAAACCCCCGCAATATTTAATCACGTAACCCCCCAAATATTGTAATCTACGTAACCTACAAATTTTCGAAATTTACGTAACCTCCCGAAATATTCGTAATTAAAAACTACCGAAAAATTTTTTTATCTACGTAACACCGAAAATATTCGTAATCTACGTAACCTACCCATTTAATCTACGTAACCACCGAATATTCGTAATCTACGTAACCACCCAATATTTAATCTAGAAACCCCGCAAATTCAAAATCATTTAACCTCCCGCATATTCGTAATCTACGAAAACTACCGCAATTTTTCGTAATTACGTAACCCCAAAATTTTCTAATCTCGTAACTCCCGCAATTTTCGTAATTACGAAACCACCGCATATTCTAATCTACGTAATCTACCGAAATATTCGTAATTACGTAATACCCATATTCGTAATTACGTAACTACCGCAATTTTCGAAATCTATTATCCCATATTCGTAATCTACGAAATCTACCGCAGTATTGTAATCTACGTAATCTCCCGCAAATCGTAACTCGTAACCTACCGCGGGTTTTCGTAATCTATAATCTAAACGTAATCCTCCCGCATTTTCGTAATCTACGAAATCTACCGCATTCTAATCAGTAACTACCGCATATTCGTAATCAAAATTAATCTACCGCAATTTTGTAATCTACGAAACTACCGCAATATTCAATCTACGTAACCTACGCGTTTTCGAAATCTAGTAATCTACCGAAATTTTTCCCGTAATCTAGTAATCAAAACGTAATTACCGCATATTCGTAATCTACGAAATCTACCGATATTCGTAATCCTTGTAATCTCCCGAAATATTGAAATCTACGAATCTACCGCAGTATTCGAATTTTGTACACCGCATATTTTAATCTACGTAACTACCGCAGTATTCGTAATCTACGTTTCTACGCAATATTGTAACAAAATTACCGTTTTAAAATTTTTTTAAAAATTTTTTCTTTTTAAACCGCAGTTTTCGTAACTAGTAATCTACGTAATCTCCCGCAGTATTCGAATCACGAATCACGAAAATCTCCCGCAGTATTCGAAATCTACGTAATCTCCGAAATATTCGTAATTACGTAATTCCCGCAGTATTGAAAATTACGTAATCTACCGCGTATTTTAATCTACGAATTACGAAATCTACCGCAGTATTCGAAATCTTTCAAATCTACCGCAGTATCGTAATTACGTAATCTCCCGCAGTATTCGTAATCTAGAAATTACGCAGTATTCGTAATCAGTAATCTACCGCAGTTTTCGTAATCTACGTTTTAACTGATCTTTCATGAGGATTTTTTTATGTTAAAATTTTTCACCTGTGTTGCCTTTTTTTTCCCCTTTTCCCTGAGTTCTCCTAAATAAATTAATTAGGTTAAGTTAGTGTGGTGACCGCACGCTAAAGTGTAAAGTACTGATAGAAAAACACGCTAAATAAAAAAAAATTTCTGGAGAAAGCACGCTAAAATGTAATTTGTGTGGTAGAAAGACGCTAAAGTGTAAATTTTAAATGGTAGAAAGCCGCTAAAGTGTAATGTGTGGTAGAAAGCCGCTAAATTAAATTTTGCTGGGAGAAAGCACGCTAAAAAAATTGTGCTGGTGAAGCACGCTAAAATGTAATTGTCTGGAGAACACGCTAAAGTGTAATTCTGCTGGTAGAAAGCACGCTAAAATGTAATTGTGCTGGGAGAAAGCACGCTAAGTGAATTGTGCTGGTAGAAAGCCGCTAAAAGTAATTGTGGGTAGAAAGCCGCTAAAATGTAAAATTGTGCTGGTAGAAAGCACGCTAAAGTGTAATTGTGCTGGTAGAAAGCACGCTAAAGTGTAATTGTGCTGGTAGAAAGCACGCTAAAATGTAATTCTGCTGGTAGAAAGCACGCTAAAGTGTAATTCTGCTGGGGAAAAACACGCAAAATTAATTCTGCTGGGGAAAGCCGCTAAAGTTGCACCTACTTACCTATGAAGGTGACAAAAGACCAAGCGCCCTGCCCAAGACCCCCGCAGCATCTTCAGTATATATAATTAATGTCTTCTTTTCGAACAGTTTCGCGAGAAATTTCTTCTTGAGAAATTTCCTTGCGAATGACTTAAGGAAGGGAATCACGATGGCTTTTTTTGTTATAAATAATAAATAAAAATTTTATGAAGGGTGAAATGTTATGTTGTCTACGAGATACGTTCGTACCAATTTTTTTTAAAAGTGATGAAAAGAAAATTTTAAGGGAAACCGCTGGGGAGGGGAAAGGTTCGCCAATAAAAGATTCGAAATACAGTGGCCCCCCCTTAAAGATCACCTCCCAATGCGACCAGTTTGTAAGTGTATTTAGTAAGTGCTTTGTACGTGTATTTTGGGGGTCTGAAATGGATAATCTACTTCACAATATCCTTATGGGGAAAAAATTCGGTCAGTACTGGACCTGAAATATTCTGGAATGAAAAATATCGTTTCCGGGGGGGCCCCTGTATTGCATAATGTTTTATGCATCAACTGCATGTTTTGCGCACCATTTAAAGTTAAAATACAAGGAAGTTTTACCCCTTTCTCAAATCAATTGCAAATCATTGCTTTCTTAAATATTTCATAAAAAAAAAATTTTTTTCCATCTGAATCCGTTGCTGGGGTCACGGGGAAAAAATACATCTTTAATACATGCAAAATTTACGTTAGTGGAATATAGCTAGCGTTTGTGTGTATGGATTTGCCCCCCCTATGGGGCAATAGAAGGAAAAAATCCGTTGTCTCCGACAGCTGACCTCGCTTGTTCCCCAAAGGGGCCGTTGGTCTTTAATTGACCGGGTTTGACCCTCAATGACCGGGCATTTTTCCGGGAGAGACACTTCACAGGTATTTGGGGATCCTTTACCCATTTTTGGGGAAGAAGGAGACAAGCGAAGACAGGGAGTAAAGAGTAAAACAAAATCATTTTGAAATTCCTAACAAAAAATAAATAAACATGCATAGGCCTACTGGCCCACGTGATGAAATTTTTTGTATAATTTTTTTTTTAAATATTTAACAAAGTTTTTTTAAAGATTTTGCTAAACCCGGAACTCATGGCGCGCGCCACCACACAGAGAATAAATTAAAAAATTTTTATTTTAAAAAATATATATATATATATATATTTTATATAATATAATATATATATAATATAAAAATTATATATATTATATAATATATATTTTATAAATTTTTATTTTATATAATTTTTTTAAAATTTTATATACATTATATATATATATACTATATATATATATTATTATAATGTATATATATAATATTACATTTATTATATATATATATACATATAAAAAAAAATATAATTTTTTTTAACATAATATATATATATATATATATTATATATTATTTAATATTATATATTCATATAATATATAATATTATTTTTATTAAAATATATAAATTTTTATTATAAATATATTATTATATGTCTGCCGATATGTAAAATGGTCATTACAAGAACTCATTTTAAAAATTAAATCCTTTCTGAAAATTTTTCTGATACGTTTAAAGTATATTTTTTTCATTAAAGTTCAGGAAAAAATTTTTTAAATTTTTCACCCAAAAAAATTTTAGAAAAATTACCTAAACCCTTTTATAAAAAGAAAAATTTTTTTTGCCCCAAACCCAACTAAATATATTTTAAATCGTTTTTTCAATAAATTTTTCAAAAAAAACCATCAAATGTATTTTGTCGTTAATTTGAAGATTTTGGCGAAATTATTGCATACACAAATTTTTATTGTCCCATATGGGAAAAAATGGTGTTGATTTAAGCAAAAATCGAAGTTTGCCCATTGGCACGAAATTTTATATTTTTATATATATATATATATATATATATATATATTATTATATATTATTATTTATTTATATATTTATATATATTTAAATATATATATATAATATATTTATATATATTTAAAAAATATATTATAATATTATATATTAATTTATTTATATTATTTATTATATATATTTTTTAAAATATTATATATAATATATTAAATTTATTTTTTATATATATTTTAAAAAATATATATTTTATATATATATTTTTTTATATATATATTATATTAATATATATTTAAAAATTTATTATATTATATTTATTATATTTAATTATTATTATTATTTAATATTATTAATATTATATTTATTTATAAATATTATAAATTTTATATATATATTATATAAAAAAATTTTATTATTATAAATTTTTAAAATATTATATAAAAATTATAATTTTTATAATATATAATATATATTATATTATATATATATATTTATATTATAAAATTAAAAAATTATAAAATTTTATATATATTATATATATATATATAATATAATATATATATAATATTATATATATATAAATATGATTTTATTAAAATATTATATATATATATATATAATTTTTTTATTAAAATTATATATATTAAAATTATTTTTATATATATTTATAAATAATTTTATTTAAATTTTATATTATATTTTAAAATAAAATTTTTTTAAAATAAAAATTTTTTATAGGCGAATAGTTTTAAAAATTAAATTTTGGTTAAAAGAACATTTTCTTGGGAATGGAAAAATTTGGATTCTATAATTTGAAAAATCTTTCTGTTAAAAGAATAATTTTTTTTATTTTTTTAAAAATTTTTGTAATTATTTTAAAAAATTTATTTTTAAATTAGTCTAAAATTAAAAATTTTTTATTGGTTATAATTTTTAAAATTCTTTTGGTAAAAAAGATAAAAATTTTTAGAAAGGTTAATTTTTAAAGGTTATGGAAAAAACC
Source organism: Cherax quadricarinatus (assembly GCF_026875155.1). Taxonomy (NCBI): domain Eukaryota; kingdom Metazoa; phylum Arthropoda; class Malacostraca; order Decapoda; family Parastacidae; genus Cherax; species Cherax quadricarinatus. The sequence goes on along the minus strand of NC_069459.1, from coordinate 22,582,831 downwards.
AATTTTTCCTTCTTAAACATTTTTTAATGTAATAAATTTTTAAAAGGGTAAAAAAAAATAAAATATAAATAAATATTTAAATTAAAAAATAAATAAATCCTTCCTTAAGCCTTTTTTTCCACCCCAGGCACGGGGCCCCAAAACACCGAAAATGGACCCCCTTTTCCCCAAAATAAAAAATTTTTTAAATTTTTAAAAAAAAAAAAAACCAGAACCCCACCAAACACACCACCACCGCCACCCACCCCCAACCCAGCCCCTTAACAAAAAGGGTGCCCCAAAACCACCACCCCCCCCCACCCAAACCCAGACCCCCAAACCCCACCGGAAACCCCATGGGTTTCCCCGAATAAGAGTGGCCTTGCCCTTGCCGGGCTCCCGTTCGGGGAAAAGTACAATATAGGCTGTTTTATTTGTGTGGCTGTGTAGGGTTTGTTTGATTTAAATAAAAAGGTGTGAAAGAAGACTTGTTTGGGTTGGGGGATGACTAGTTAATTTTTAGAAGGTTTTTTGGTCTGTTTTTGGCTGTTTTTTGGGGTTATAAGCTTTTGTGTGACTGTATTTTTAGGTGTTTTGGGGGTTATTTAGAGCTTTTGGCTTATTTTGAGCTTTGTGGTGTGTTTTAGGCTGTGTGGGGCTTTTTGGCTTTTGGGGTGTTTTTGGGTTTTCTGGCTTATATTTTTTTTTTGTTGAATGGTAGTTTGATGTGTTTTCGGGTTGTTTAGGGGTTTTTTAGTTCTGATTTGAAGCTTTGTGGTGGTTTTGCTTTGTTCCCTTTAGATGTTTTTTTCCCCTTTATTTATTTATTATTTTTAACCTAATAAAAAATTTATTTTTTATTTTAAATTTTATTTAAAAATTTATTAAAAATGTTTGCTTTTTTCACTTATCTACCAGCCTTACATTCCCTAATAAAAAAAATAATAAAATAATAAATAATAATAATTAAAAAATAAAAATAATAAAATTATTTTTAATTAAAAATTTATTAATTAATATTTTTAAACGCCCTTGTAAAAACCACCTTATTTTCCCACCCCACCCCATTTTAAAGGGACAAACCCTTTAATACACCCCCTATTACTATATACGGACCTCTTCCCAAAACCCCAAAATTACCAACCCCCCAATTCCACTAATAAAAGATATATCAAAAACTATCTTATTTAAACCAGGGCCCATTTAAGAATCGTAAAACCACCCATCAGTGGCCAAACAGTAAAAACCAGCGCCACCCGTGGGTCAGAACCAGTAATAAAACCCGCGCACTCAGTGGATCAGAACTGTAATAATACCAGGCAAATCAGTGGGTCAGAACCCCGTAAAAAATACACGCCCTCAGGGATCAGAACTCAGTAATAAAACCCGCGCCACTAGTGGATCGAAATCAGTAATAAAACCAGCGCCACCAGTGGATCAGACTCAGTAATAATACCGCGCCCTAGTGATCAGAACTCAGTAATAATCCAGCGCCACTCAGTGGATCGAATCATAATAAAATTCACGCACCAGTGGATCAGAAAATCGTAATAATTCCAGGCACTCAGTGGATCAGAACTCGTAATAATACCCCGCCACTCAGTGGATCGAACCAGTAAAAATACCAGCGCACCGTATCGAACCCGAAAACCCGGGACTCATGGTCCTCGTATAACAGCGCCACCAGGGCAGAAACCGTAAAATCCCGCCCTGTGGATAGAATCAAATTCACCCACTCCAGGGACAATCCCCGTAAAAATGCGACAGGGGAAAAACTATAAAAATACCAAGCGCCACTGTGGTCAAACCGATTACAAATCCAGCAGCTCTTCTTGAATCGAAAAAAAATCAGAATGGGTTTTTCTTGCCCGAGGGGATACAGCCGCGGCCAACACAAACCCCAAAAAAACACACCCCTTCAACACCCCAACAAACAACCCTCTAAAGGGTTAAAGGGGGAACTGATAAGGGCTCATCCAAGGGGATTTGAGGTGGCAAAACGATTTTCCCAATTCCCGGGGATAACCCCAGGGTTTAGCCCCTTTTTTCTTTTAAAATTTTTCAGTAATGGGAGATGATTTCTAATTGTCAGCATAAAGTTTTTTAAAAACAATAAGTCCTAGCAGAAACCAACCAAAAAACAACACACCCAACACAAAAAAAAAAAAAAAAAAAATTAAAATAAAAAATTTGGGGAATATAAAATAAAAAATAAGGGAAAAAATAAATGGGGAAGAAATTTCAAGAACCCAAAAAAAAAAGGGAAACCCTTAGATTTAAGTTCAAACAAAAAAAAAACTTTCCCGCTAGATGCAAATTAATACCAGCAAAGTTGGGGGGAAAACCACAAAAATTTAAAAAGGTATGAAAATTTTATAAACAACCCCGTAGGGGAGGAAAAAGGGGAAAAAAGGGACTTCTTGACCCCAAACACAAAAGGGATTAAATATTTTATAAAAAAATTTATTTAAAAATTTATTAAATAATTTATTTTTTTTAAAAATTTAAAAACAGGGAAAGTAATAAATCGCAAAAAAAACCACCCAAACCACCTTTATAATTTTTTGACCAAACAAAAGGCCCCTGTTTTTATTGAAAAAAAAATATTGAAAATGGTTTCCCGTGAACTTGCCACCCGCCCCAATTTTCATCATTTAAACCCGTGTGACCGTGAGCGGGATCCCTTTGACGGGCCCTCGCAAACGTTTCCGCCAGTAAACCCAAATTTTACCCAAAAAGTTTCACTCCACAACTTTCCAACCACACACCTATCGGTTTAATTTTCTCTCTCGCTCCCTCTAAAAAAAATATAAAAATCCCAGCCCACGTAGCATGACATGCTGCGGTAACATTTTAAAAGCACCCCCCATAGAACCACCCTTATTAATATGCAAACCTCATACCCACGAAAAAGGTTTCCCTTGTTTTGCATCTGCCCGAACACCAACGAACATTATTTGTAGTCTGGGTTTACGCCGGGGGTCGAGTACTTGCTCAGGCCTTGTCGAGTGTTAGTCCTGAATCCTCGTCTTTGATTGTCTTGGTGTGCTTGACCTGTCGATTGGCGGTGTGAGTCCCCCTTGGCCACCCTCGGCCGCTCGTCAAGACGTGGCCGAGCGAGCTTAGGCAAACCTGACCAAGAAGTGCTCTGCTACAACCCGACTGTGTAATGTGGATCCTCGACGCCTCCACCAACTTCTCCATCACAAAGAGATTAACATTTCCAACCTGAGATTTTTATGGTGGTATGTATGAGACGGTCGTTGTTCTCTTTACCGCCTTGTCATCCTACGTCTCAGACATCGACAATCTCCTAGGTCTTCGTTATCGCAGTTGTATATCTCAAGACCGACTGAGATTTTACCCTTGTTTTTGTGTACCTATGCAAGTTACACGAACTATGATAAAATGGTATTTAGATGAGCCAAGACGTAACAGGTCTCTTCACACTCGCAGGAGCTAAATAGGTTAACCAGAGTGCACAACGAGCCCTGCTTAAACACGCCTCGGAACCCACTCTCCTTAGCCAAGCATCGGATTTCGCCAAATACTGGGTGGTCCCAGTCAGTGTAGCGAGAGGAGAATGGAGAAATAAAGCCCACCCTGTCTGCACATTTACTATACTCAGCGGTTGGGGATCACACAATGTAAATCACTGGGTGCCCATCCCTTGTACACCAAGGAAAAACAACTATTGTAAATCAGGGAGCATTTAGAGCACGTGGGACTGGATAGGAAATCCTTTTATATGCAAGGAAACACAACTGAATGACAGGGGGAACAATCCATCCCCTTAAATCGTGTAGATTAAGGGATCACAGGTTTTGATAGCAAAGGGAGCATATTGTAAATGAGATTACATCATTATGGTGAATAGATTTTCAAATCATTGAGAATGACACAATTCTAGGTAGACAGACAAAGGCATATAGACAGGCAAGAAAGCAGGCTGCAAGGCACAGGTAAACAGACAGGCAAAGAGACAGAAAGGCTTGCCATCAAGTCTTATGACCTTCAGAACTTGCTGTAAGGCACACAAGGTGAGAGGATATCAGACTCGCCCGAGGAAAACTTCAAATCTTCGATAAAACAATCAAGGCTGGAAAATGCCGGGAGAGCTTCACATGCTTCCCCTTCACTTTCATGTCCCCTTCTCAGGGCATACCTTGAGGGGGTCACACTCTATTGGAAACTTGCCCAGCTGCGTCGTAATCTGTTGTTATATTCTGATTGCTATGAATTGAGTTTTGGCCCCTACAAACGCTCATTGTGTTCCCATATATGGGGGTTCCAGAGAATATAAAGTTTTCACTTCTACAATCACTTTGTGAAAGTGCGAGGGGAAGTATTGGTGTCAATGGAGGAAATATCAGTATAAATGGTTGAAATATTTGTGAAAATGGTGCTATGATATATGTCAGGAATATAGGAGGATCTGATGGAAACATTTAGATTGTTCAAACGTATCCATGAAATGCGAATCTATTGAAATTAACTATATAAAGCTGTCAATTGCGTAATCTGTTTATAGTAAATCGTTAATAAATTCTAGTACACCATTGGTAATATTAGATAAAAAAAATTCTCGTGTCGCTTGTGAATACCACATAAGAACATAAAAACATAAGAATGGAGGAACACTGCAGAAGGCCTACTGACCCATCCAAGGCTGGTCCTTATCAAAACGAGATGTCGAGGATTCAGTCCTCGAAAGGAGGATCGAGCCTTTATCTCTTCACACAAATACACAAATTCCATTAAACTATAGTCAAAAGTTAAACATTATTTGACGTTTAAAGAAAGAGAAAAAAAATTAACACACTGCCTGTCTCCCACAGAGTGACCTAAAAGAGGAATAATATTCACCATCATTCCTTCAATACTTATCTTGCCAGAAGCTCAAATGAACTTCCAGACTGCAGTATCCTCTTTACGCTTGTAAATGGTAAAATACGCAGCCCTCAGAATCAAGTCTGGCTCTTCTGTAACCCCCCAGTTAAATTCATTATGTCTTGCACCTATAATACCTATATAATACCCTCCGCGACTTTGTATTCTCTGTAACGGCTTGACAAAGCTCCTGGAGAGCGAAATGTCGCCATGATAAAAATGTTGCATTACCTGCACTTGTCTTTTTACCTAAGATATTGTCGGTAATTCTACCAACATTATTACATATAAATTCGTCATTATAAGAAAAGCGCGACCCTCGGGAAAAGTTCCTTGATGCTGGTGAGGGGTTCTTGATTTAGGGAATTGGATCTATACTCCAGTTTCCTTAATTGAACCTAAATGCCTTCTGTCTCCCTTATCTCCACAGGTGCTGCATAATCTCAACGGGTTTAGTGTTGTCTCGTAATAATAATAATAATAATAATAATAATAATAATAATAATAATAATAATAATAAGGACAGCACTTGATATCCCGTTAGCTCTTGAGAGGACTAGTTCCTGAGCCGTTCGTGTATCGATGTTCTTTTGCTCCACTGTCCACAGGATGAATATTGCGTGCACAGAACGCTAGCTTCTTCGGTAGCAAAATCTGATCTTAGCGTTATCAGGAAGAGAACAATTGAATTTAAAATAGTATAGGGTGTTAAAAGGCTCAGAAATAAACGCAAAGTTGCCAAACTATCTTTTTAATTGTCTAAGCGTAAACACTGAGCCAAATTAATAACGAAATGTTACAATGACATTAGATCTCATAACCTGCACGAACCATAGCATTATACATAACAAGATCACCACCATTGCATGGAAAATGTATTAATTTATCACTGCGTTCCTCACAGTACTCCAAAAGAGCGTATCACCAGTAATCCTGTGGTAAAATTGACTGCAAAAACTACTGGCCAGGAAGAAATATCTGGCTCAAGTACCAGTTAGCAAATATCACAAATTATATACACTGATGACTGTAAACACGAGTCTACTGACTGGGCAGTGTCTGAAGACAGAGACACATGATGTAAAAACAGTTTTTATTAGGACAACGTTTTGCTCTGTGTAGAGCTTGACCAAAATATGACTTGAAAAAGCTCTTCACGCAGCGAAACATTGTCCCAATAAAAACCTTGCTCTGTAAAAAAAAAACCATACCACGGTCGGGGTTTGAACCCGCGATCAGAGAGTCTCAAAACTCCAGACAGTCGCGTTAGCCAGTCTTGTACTGTAGGATGTCACTGTCGACATAACGTACTAATACATGGTTTTATCCGCAGCGTCGACTGCTGTTGTTGCTATTTTCATGACAAAAATAAAAAAGGGGGAATGTTGTGGAATTTAATGTAAAAAATAACACGGTAAGATTCCATGTTATAACTGTACGTAGTGGCATAATAACTCGCAACAATCCCATGGAAGACCCCACATAGGCTTATATAAAAAGAAAGGGAACTAATGTTAAATTATTATATATTTCATCTCTTGATCCTTGGTGTTGGAGCTATTCTCCACTTGATCAAATTTCATTGCTTCCTTTAGTCATGCCTAACCTTCACGGGTTGGATTTTTTCCCACTGAATTTAATAATAAAAATAATACAATAATAATAATAATAATATATTAATAATAATACTATTATTTATTATTATTAACACATCGGCCGTTTCCCACCAAGGCAGGGTGACCCGAAAAAGAAAACTTTCATCCATTCACTCCAACACTATCTTGCCAGAGGCATGCTTACACTACAGTTATAAAACTGCAACATTAACACCCATCCTTTAGAGTGCAGACACTGTATTCCCATCTCAAGGACCCAAGTCCGGCCTGCCAGTTTCCCTGAATCTCTTCATAAATGTTACCTTGCTTACACTCTAACAGCACGTCAAGTCCTAAAAACCATTTGTCTCCATTCGCTCCTGTCTACACGCTCAAGCACGCTTGCTGGAAGTTCAAGCCCCTCGCACACAAAACCTCCTTTACCCCCTCCCTCCAACCTTTCCTAGGCCGACCCCTACCCCGTCTTCCCTCCACTACAGATTTATATACTCTCGAAGTCATTCCTATTTCGTTCCATCCTCTCTACATGTCCAAACCATCTCCATAACCCTTCCTCAGCCTCTGGATAATAGTTCTGATAATCCCACACCTCCTCCTAATCTCCAAACTACGGATTCTCTGCATTACATTCACACTAGTGTTAATAATAATGTCTCTCTCTCTCTCTCTCTCTCTCTCTCTCTCTCTCTCTCTCTCTCTCTCTCTCTCTCTCTCTCTCTCTCTCTCTCTCTCTTTCTCTCTCACTTTCAACCCCAATTCTATACACCTTACCCCCATCCACACACACAATCCCAAACACATTTGCACAATCTGTCACAATCTGCAAATGCCTCGAAATTAAACACAGGTTCACTTAATTTATTTTCCCAGAAAACTATTTAATTCCCGTCATTGTTGTCTGAGAGAAGAAGACAGGAGGAAGGAAGAAAAAACCCAGAGCTACGTGGCAATCTGTGTAATGCACACACAGACACATAGACACACGCACACATAAAACGTACATGTGTAAACTCTTCAGCTGGATGTGTTTACATGTATCACACACACGGTGTGATTACCGGACCGTCTGATGTGCCGTTTCTCTGGGAGTCTTACCGTGCAAATTAGTATATATATTTTCTGATGTAAATACTGAATAGCTTTCCTTTATAGGGTGGGTGAGACCGCGAGTTATTTTTTTTTTACGTGGAAGGTTACCTTACCAAAATTATTTTCTTTTATGGAATAATGGGTTTTATGGGAAATTTGAATTATATTTTTTGGTTGTAAGATAATGAGGTGTATAGAATTTGTTTTAAAATATGTTGATTGTTGCTCACGTCTTTGTTCACACGCATGATTAATATATATTTATTTAGTATTTATTATCTTAATATAACTAGATGAGTACAGAGAGGTAGAGTACACTCTCGCCTTTAGCGGACAGAGGATCGAGCTTCCACTACTTCTTGCGATAAATGATCCACACGAGTAGAGAGCCTCGCTAATAATAATAATAATAATAATAATAACTGTGGAGTAAGTACGCCTCTGGCAAAACAGTGATGGAGTGAATGATGATGAAAGGGTTTCTTCTTCTTTTTCGGGTCACCTGGCCTTGGTAGGAAACAGCTACTGTGTAATAAAACAATAATAATTTACAAATTAAAATTTTCTACCTCTTGATTTCCACGTTCACTTCCACACAATATATACTCCAGTTCCATAGTCGGCTTTACAAGTTGCAACTTTCTTGTCAGCTTCCACTCATTAACACTCCCTCCAGTATATCACAGTATTGATATCGTGATATCACAATACTGTGATATCGCAATATGCAAAACAACCATTGTGAATAAATAGCGAACTTTCAAGAGTTTCGTGATTTCTCACATTATCAAGGTCCCAGAGGAATAGAGAGAGAGAAAGAGAGAGAGAGAGAGAGAGAGAGAGAGAGAGAGAGAGAGAGAGAGATAGAGATATATAGAGATATATAGAGATATATAGAGATATATAGAGAGATATAGAGAGATATAGAGAGATATAGATATATAGAGATAGATAGATATAGAGATAGATATAGAGATAGATAGATAGATAGATAGATAGATAGATAGATAGATAGATAGATAGATATAGAGATAGATATAGAGATAGATAGATAGATATAGAGATAGATAGATAGATATAGAGATAGATAGATAGATATAGAGATAGATAGATAGATATAGAGATAGATAGATAGAAAATTAGAGATAGATAGATAGATAGATATAGAGATAGATAGATAGATAGATATAGAGATAGATAGATATAGAGATAGATAGATATAGAGATAGATAGATATAGAGATAGATAGATAGAGATAGATAGAGATAGATAGAGAGAGATCCCAAAGAATAAAAAAAAAGGACAGATATACAGATCCAGGTTTGTGTAAAATCGTGAGAGGTCACCTGGAGGCTGGAGGGATGCAAGAAGCTATTGTTAGGTGCACACAGGCGGGGGATCAAACGCTGCAAGACGTGTCCATGGGAATACTTCGAGAGTTTCCAGATTTTGTCTGTATACATCTCCCACCCACATGAAGCTTCCTCGACGCTCATGCAGGAGAGAACAAACTGACGATTGTCTTTGAGAAGTTGATGGTTGTTTGAGCCGTGAGCTACAATTCACTCTCAGCAATAGATTCTCTTTTTTTTTTATTGGACAATATTGGATATATCGGCAGTATGTTGCTACCCTATTTTTATATTGTAGTTTTATAGTGGACACAAATGCTTGCTTTATTTTCCCCTATCATGTTCCATGAGGCAGAATGAGTCAAGTATCTCGGAGAGGGTTCAGTAGCAACAACAACCACCACCATCACGCTATCATTAGTATTACCACCACCACCAGTGCAACCATCCCCACCACCACCACCACCAAGACATTCACACATCACCACCACCACCACCACCAAGACATTCACACATCACCACCACCACCAGCACCACCACCACCACCACCACCACGACATTCACACACCACCACCACCACCACTACGACATTCACACACCACCACCACCTCCATCCAGCCCAACACACACACGCCTCACATTCCTTAAATCAGTCATATTTACCGGTAATAAACGGAAATAACAAACCGTGCGCCCAACGAGAGGGCTAAAAATGTATAATATTCTCCGGTGTGGTCACCAAATTAATGTTTTGAAGTTTGTCGAAAACGAAACACAAACTCAACCACCCATTTCATGCTTTCTATGACTGGCCCAGCGAACGGAGTATTATCATTGGCTAAATATTGACTAGGAACCTCGGGGAGTCAGATTCAAAAAACCTGTTTATTTACACAGTCGATGTTGGCTGGTGTGTGTGTTTGTTAAGGTCCTCCTTATTGGTCAAATAACTACCTGGTGGGGAGGTTTGGCTTCTGGGTGATAAAACACGTCGAGAGATGGGACCTCGAGCCATGGAAAATGATTTCCGTGTCAATAAGACCAAAGAAAAAATGTCAATACGGATTTTTCCGAGTAGTAATTTCGAAAAAAAATATTTTTTACAGCTGTCTGTAATTAAATGTAATTGCTGGAATTTTGGCAGGTGTCTCATTGCCGGTCTCTGATTACAGAGAATATAATGCTACTTTAGGTGCTTATGGGATTCCTATTAGTATATAAATGTGTGTGTGTGTGTGTGTTTCCTTACATAAATGAAAGCCTACAATTCATTATATTTTCAGAAAAGTTTATAATATTTACCTGCAGTCCCACATGTAAGACTCTCTCTTACACTCATACACTCATACACACAAACATACAGATAATTTGATACAGATACACACTTTCTGCAATCTGTCTTTTCTCCAACACAAATAATAACCATTTTCTCCCGCGTACCTATAATTAAATAGCCTCTCCACAAACTTAGCAATATATGACCTATTAATATTTAACTCTTTGCTGTGAATAAAAAACCGATATCCACGCCCATACATATATTTATAGCAGACATACGCCTTGATTATTATATTTAGTTGTAGTTATATTCAAGAGTCAGCACTGACTCGAAAATTAGACATGTGCAACATCTGGGAAGCTTTTATTGTAGACGTTTCGTCATCCAGTGGCTTTATCAATACAAATTCCAGGATATAATTGGAAGACAGTGTCTAATTTTCATCTTGTCTGTATTGTATACTATACATGTACAGCGTTAAATTCGTAGGTGCCACAGAGCGTCTCAGGAAAGAGAGGTAATCAGGTTTGCCTCTCACAGAAGGAAATATAAATTCACAGAAGCACACAGGTACAAGCTCACAGGTACAAACGGGGTATAGACCCCCATCCAAGGAGACCTCTGACTTACGAACGCTACCTAGATGACAAGAAGGAAACCTCTGACTTACGAACGCTACCTAGATGACAAGAAGGAAACCTCTGACTTACGAACGCTACCTAGATGACAGGAAGGAAACCTTTGACGTATGAACGCTACCTAAATAGCGTATAAACAGTGGATGGCAGACGGGCGAAATTTCTAGTTCCTCTCCTCCTAGTGGCTGCCAGCGTCAGGTTCGCTACGACTTGGAACTGACAGAAAGAACGTTATTGGGGTTAAAGTGACATCAGCTAAAAAGCAACAGAAAATCAAGAACAGCGACTTGTTTACTCTAAGTTCCTTCAGTTATCTTTCCAGGAATACGATCCACAGTCAGCACTCAGATCTTGCGTATCTGTTTACTGGACCACTGGAAACGGTTGTAAGGGGACATGACCATAAGTCTCAATTTGACCATCAGTTACAAGGCCGGAGAAATACACTTTCAAGTGTATTTGTTAAGTTATTCTCACGTGAGAAGGTACGCGAAGCTCAAACCATCAACTGGGGTGATTACCATGTTCTGCAATTTTCTTCTTCTTCTTCTTCTTCTTCTTCTTCTTCTTCTTCTTCTTCTTCTTCTTCTTCTTCTTCTTCTTCTTTTCTTTGCCTTCCTCATTATAAATTACTATAATAAATAATAATATTAATTATTATTATTATTAATATTATTATTATTTGATCCCTTTACTAGGTGTTTGAAATGTCAATGTCTAAAGGTTGTAAGATATAATTTATAGATGCGAGTTGACGGTAACTCGACTGCTTATGCTGATTTACAACCCATAAACTTATATCCTTAGAATACTGACTCATTCATGCTGGGATATTGTGAAGCAAAGTGCATGTCAGAGTGATATATAGCAGAGAGAGAGAGAGAGAGAGAGAGAGAGAGAGAGAGAGAAAGAGAGAGAGAGAGAGAGAGAGAGACAGACAGACAGAGAGAGAAATAGAGAGAGAAAGAGAGAGAAATGTTGGAGATTCCACGCTTTTTTTTTTTTTTTTTTTTTTTTTTTTTTTGACAGGGTTTGACAAGGTTAGGTTAAGGATCCCTAGCTTTATTGACAACCTATTTACAGGTTAAGGATTCCTAACTTAATTGACAAGCTAAGAGCTGTTACCTACATCAGCGCATTTTTTATTGTTATGAGAGATACAAGTAGGGAACAGGATAAAGTTGGAGCCATCTGTGGGCCAGCATTTTCATTTGTTCAACTGACTTTATCTCGTTGACATCATTATGCTGTACGAATGTGTTCCATACTCGAGTCATCCTGGGGATAAATGATCTCAGATGAAGTGTTGTTCTGGAGAATGGTAGAGCTAGAATGAACATTCTCTCTTTCTCTCTTCTCTTCTGCCTCTCTGCCCTGTAATTCAATTACAGTAGAACTCAACTACATATACATAAACGGGTACATAAAAATATACACAAAAGTATTATGCTCAGATTATTAAAAATAATCTCCGGAAAAGTACAGCATTAATTTTTTTTAATTAAACGCGCATGGTATAAGTTAAATATTAGAACTCTGAATTATAGATAAGTTTACCGCAAGTAAACCGTGAGTACTGTTAAACCCTGACACATCCCAGGGAGTGTTGGTACTAAATATGGTAAATTAGGGATAATATTAATAGTACACAATAACGACAGGATGAATAAGACCCATGTGCAACGCTTTGGTATTTTTATTCTCGAAATGTTTCGCCTGCGCAGTAGGATTCTTCAGTCGAATACGGAGTTGACTAAAATTGGAGACAGCAGAAGCAGTGAAGAGGTAAAGATGCGATCAGTCCATCAGTTTTGATGTTTTGAAGTGGTCAGTCATTAGCCCTGAGGAACGTTAAGCTTCATGGTCTTAAATAAAAATGGTGAATTATTGCATATGACTTACTCATTAACATCAGGAGTCAGTACTTGGGTCTATCCCAGTGACTGATAGCATCATATGGGACCCAACAACGACTGGAACTGGGATTGATCTACGGCGCCATCAGGGACTGATGATATCTTATGGGGAACCCTAAAGGATTGCACTTAGATGCTATATCTGGGACCCCCAAAAAATATTGAATACGATGCTTGAAGGCTCGATCCTCAGCTCCATCCCAGGGACTGAGAGTATCAGCTGGAGCATTCCCAAGGATCAGTCCAAGAGACAGAGAGTTTCAAATGAGATATCTTAAATAATCGATCGTTCGAGCTATCCCAGGGGCTAAGGGAACAAATGGGGAGCCCCAAGGGTTAATCTTGGACCTCATTTTCATTATATTGTGTTATATTCATCTGCAAAAGAAAAAAAACAGTGAATTACTGGATGATGGTATGCCGTCATATTCATAAGGAAGCATCACTATCTCGTAGGGGACGTATAGTGTCTGGGGAATGTGTGGTAATTAGGTTCGCTCCGAGACAGCGAATGTTAGTTCCATTTTCCTAAATGAAGAGCCCTGCACTAGCATCTAAGGACCTCACTTGAATGGGGCTATGAGCTAAATATACGGTCCAATGGTTTAGCCTTTGCCTCTGTAAATGGTTTTGAGGTGAGAAGTACATCTGTGTGTGATTTTGATGGTACAGTCTGGGTGTGAGGTGGAAGATACAGGCTGGAGTGATGTTGGTGGTACGGCCACCCAGGGTGTGAGGTGGTTGGTGCAGGTCCTACTCTCCCACACACTATAACCTGACCTTGCATAACACGTAACACGTAACAGGTGTCGGTGTAAAGCTATCAAGGCAGACGCGAGATGGATCTTGGTCTCAGTTGGTGGGGGTATTTGAGGTGAGGTTGATGATGGCGGCATTAGTAGTTGGTGGTACGAGTGGTTATAGTAAGTGTAGGAATGGTAGTAGGTGGTAAAGGATGTTAGAAATACTAGTGCTGTTTGTGATTGGAGGTATTCCTGGTAAACTGAGTTTACATGGGAAAGTCAGATAGCAGAGGATTTGAAAGTCCTCATTAAGGCTGCTTGCTGAGATGAACTGTCTACTTCTGTTTGCATTAAGAACTAACGTATATCATCTAGTTGTGTCAAAGCCAGTAAAGCAAAAGGCTCTTACTGGGGACTGGGGTCGATTGACGGCGTTGGGAGAAAAACAGTAATATCTTCATATGAGAATTTTGAAGAAAGAAATGGTTCGATCATGAGGTCTCCATCTATGGGTTTGTGCTGCTGATGACTCTCAGGCTCCTACAGACACGTTACAGAAGCTTTAATTTGAACAATATTTCGCTCTGTGTACAGCCTTATCACCGAACGAAACATTGTTCTAATTAAAACTTCTTTTGCAAGGTGTGATTTTTTCTTCTCTTGTCGGCAGTACGCCATAAAAATCCTTTCAGTCCACTCAGTTCTTCACTTTCAGGTGACTTCTGCGGGATCTGTCCTCTTGGCGCTCCTCTTCCTCCGTGAGTCGGTATTCCTGTGCTAGTTAGGGCGACGTTGCTCTTGTAGAGAGAAAAACGTATCGTTGGCTTGGACGATCATTTGAGCGCTTTGGTCTTGCAATATTTCTCTGTTAGTTGGAGCCGTATATTGCGAGAGAAGCACCTGAAACCCATTCCCCTGGTTGTCGAACCGGTGTCCCTTTGTTTGTGGGCGACAGTAGTCACCTTGCCCAGCACGCTGTAGTGCAGGCTCCGTATTTCTCAGCTTAGACACTTGCATGGGGCAGCTTGAGCCTCGGAGTTATTTACACTCAGTGTCGGATACTCCAGGTTATTTCGATTCGTTGTCGCGCGAGGTTGTCTGGGGAGTAGGTAAGGGGGGGAACTGAAGCATGTTTCTTTGTCTCAAATTGTGAATCGGGGGGAAAAACGGTGTGCCTTTACTTGATGTGTATCCGTGGGCGACCTCACTGTGCTGTTTGTTCCGTGTCAAAGAGGTGAGTTTAATATCTGAGTACAAAGCTCACCAATGTTTTCCTCTTCGTGTGAGTAAAGTAAAGCAGACAGATATACGCAGGTATAGTCTCTCTCTCTCTCTCTCTCTCTCTCTCTCTCTCTCTCTCTCTCTCTCTCTCCTCTCTCTCTCTCTCTCTCTCTCTCTCTCTCTCTCTCTCCCCTTCTTCTGTCCTCGGCAAAGAAAAATGGTCGCAGCTGATTGAGTAAATAAAGAAAGATGGAAAAGCACTCGACAACCTCTTGAAAAATGGAACAAACATTTTTCCCGTATATATCATTATACATTATTTTTTTTATAGATTTATTGATATTGATGAGAGAGACAGAGATAGTACAAGTGGATAAACAAAAGATTTACGATCTATGCCAAGATTCACTGCAAAAATACCCTGAACTACCTTCACTGGTACTACTTTCACTGGCATTATATATATATATATATATATATATTATATATATATATATATATATATATATATATATATATATATATATATATATATATATATATATATATATATATATATATATATTATATATATATATATTATATATATATTATATATATATATATATATATATATATATATATATATATATATATATATATATATATATATATATATATATAATATACACCAATCTCACATCTCTTCTTTCTTGTCCATTGTTTGTCTTCATTAATATCTCTCTCACTTCCACCGCATTTATCAGGCATTAGTTCTATTGATTTTAATATGCATTTATTCATATCCACGGCTGCTTCGGAAGTGAAGGAAATGGAAAGCAGGAGAAGGGAAGGAATGAGAAATGGAGGGAAGGGACGAGAGAAAGGGAATTATAGAAGAAAGGGAATGAGGAAAGGAAACGTAGGAGGGAGGGGGTAATGCGTGTGAGTTCATAAGAGTTTATTTCCTCCCCCCCCCAAAAAAAATAAAAATATATATACGTATATTTACTAAAAAATTCTTTCAATTTACAAGTTATCTGCTAAGAACACTAAACTTCTGACGGTGGTGCAAAATATATACGAAAAGGTTATCTTAAGACAGACAATCGAAAGGCTCTCTCCTCTCTTCTCAGCCGGAAAAAAGTTATACCTCGCAATATTCTTTACTGATAATCTTACCTGGAAATATAACAGAAAATTTAGAATGTTAAAACTAATGTCTCTCTGCTAGTGTGTGTGTGTGTGTGTGTGTGTGTGTGTGTGTGTGTGTGTGTGTGTGTGTGTGTGTGTGTGTGTGTGTGTGTGTGTGTGTGTGTGTGTGTGTGTACTCACCTAGTTGTACTCACCTAGTTGAGGTTGCAGGAGTCGAGTCCAAGCTCCTGGCCCCGCCTCTTCACTGGTCGCTACTAGGTCACTCTCCCTGAACCATGAGCTTTATCGTACCTCTGCTTAAAGCTATGTATGGATCCTGCCTCCACTACATAGCTTCCCAAACTATTCCACTTCCTGACTACTCTGTGGCTGAAGAAATACTTCCTAACATCCCTTTGATTCATCTGTCTCTTCAGCTTCCAACTGTGTCCCATTGTTGCTGTGTCCAGTCTCTGGAACATCCTGTCTTTGTCCACCTTGTCAATTCCTATCAGTATTTTGTATGTCGTTATCATGTCCCCCCTATCTCTCCTCTCCTCCAGTGTCTTCAGGTTGATTTCCCTTAACCTCTCCAAGTAGGACATACCTCTTAGCTATGGGACTAGTTTTGTTGCAAACCTTTGCACTTTCTCTAGTTTCTTTTCGTGCTTGGCTAGGTGTGGGTTCCAAACTGGTGCCGCATACTCCAATATGGGCCTAACGTACACGGTGTACAGGGTCCTGAACGATTCCTTATTAAGATGTCGGAATGCTGTTCTGAGGTTTGCTAGGCGCCCATGTGCTGCAGCAGTTATTTGGTTGATGTGCGCTTCAGGAGATGTGCCTGGTGTTATACTCACCCCAGGTTGTGTGTGTGTGTGTGTGTGTGTGTGATTTTTATATATATAGTATATATATATATATATATATATATATATATATATATAATATATATATATATAATATATATATAATATATATATATATAGAGAGAGAGAGAGAGAGAGAGAGAGAGAGAGAGAGAGAGGGTGAATAAAGAAGATGAATGGTTGACACAGATCTCGTCATGTACTGAAAGGAAGCCACTAATGTGCTAAAATTAATATATTCATTGATATCCCTTTCATAATATCAAGAAAAAACATTAATGTTCCTTTCATTTAAGTTCCCTCTTGCTCATAAAGGCTATAAAAGGATGACGGTTCTGCTTCAACGGTATAATGTTTTAGATATCATTTTCAGAATTTAACTGAGTCGGATTAAAATGGCGTCAGAACGGGATTAAATAATGCTCTCCCTGGGAGGAGGGAGATAAAGAAACGAATTACAGAGCCAGCTTTTATTGGGACAACGTTTCGCTCTTTGGAGAAAGTGTGTGTGTGTGTGAAGCGTGGGAGACTCCATCCTGGAGAGCATAGCGTCCTTCGCTATCGCTCCGTGTGGAGCTTTATCAACTCATGACGGGGTAAAGCTCTACACAGACTGAATAGTGTCCCAGTGAAAGCTATTTCTGCAATTTTAGTTGCCGTCTTCATGGAGTGAGAAGTTTCCCTAGAATTAAATTCTTGAAAAGAATAAATAGCTGACTGCAGGTTTTGATACACGTGGTATGTAACATACGAACAGTTGTTACATGTATTTAGTAGTATATATATGGAATAGGGCAAACCCTACACTTTATTATAATAATAATAATAATAATAATAATAATAATAATAATAATAATAATAAATAATAATAATAATAAAATAATAATAATAAAAAATAATAATGATAATAATACTACTACTAATAATAATGATAATAATAATAATAATAATAATAATAATAATAATAATAATAATAATAATAATAATAATAATTTTAATAATAATAATAATATAATAATAATAATAATAATAATAATAATAAGAAGAAGAAGAAGAAGAAGAAGAAGAAGAAGAAGAACATTAATAATAATATTGAAAATAATAATAATAATAATAATTATAATAACAATAATAATAAATATACATTTAAAACACACAGCATATGTACACTGAGAGGTAAAAAAAATGTATTTAATTCATACATTATTTCTGGCATGTAAACTAACGAATAAAATTCAAAAAAAAAACCGAAATGCACTTTTGTCCAAAGAAGTTATTTTGGCAACTAAATAAGCCTACGGTAAGTTAGGTCTTGGGTCAAAATAAATCTGAAAAAAAAAAAAATGTCCCGTGTCAGGAATTCCCATCAGAGGAAAACATTTTGATCTCAGTCAACAATATTAAAAAAAATTTTTATCATAGGCTGAAAAACAGACCCATAACAATGGAATTGGAAAAGGGGGATGAAAAAAAAGCCCGGGAAAAAAATACTTTTACCCGATCCTTTGATTCCATCCGGCAGGGAGAGGTTGTATTGATCTTTGTTTCCCGTATTACGCTCGTTCATATAGAGCTGAGGAATGAACAGTTGTTGTGATTTTTCTGTGATACAACATTTTTCCGATAATTTTGGATAATGACAAGAGAGTCATTCCGATAATTGGAAATGTTTAAATGGATGATGATGTTTTTGTGTTTCCGGTGTTGGGGAGAGGGTGAGGTGTGTGTGTGTGTGTGTGTGTGTGTGTGTGTGTGTGTGTGTGTGTACTCACCTAATTGTACTCACCTAATTGTGGTTGCAGGGGTCGAGACTCAGCTCCTGGCCCCGCCTCTTCACTGATCGCTACTGGATCCTCTCTCTCTCTGCTTCCTGAGCTTTGTCATACCTCTTCTTAAAACTATGTATGGTTCCTGCCTCCACTACTTCACTTGCTAGGCTATTCCACTTGCTGACCACTCTATGACTGAGAAAATACTTCCTAACGTCCCTGTGACTCGTCTGGTCTTCAGCTTTCCAGTTGTGACCCCTTGTCCCTGTGTCCCCTCTCTGGAACATCCTATCTCTGTCCACCTTGTCTATTCCCCCCAGTATCTTGTATTCGTTATCATGTCTCCCCTGACCCTTCTGTCCTCCAGTGTCGTCAGTCCGATTTCCCTTAACCTTTCCTCGTACGACATTCCCTTGAGCTCTGGGACTAGCCTTGTTGCAAACCTTTGTACTTTCTCTAACTTCTTGACGTGCTTGACCAGGTGTGGGTTCCAGACTGGTGCTGCATACTCCGTATGGGGCCTAACATACACAGTGTACGTGTCTTGAACGATTCCTTATTGAGGTATCGGAACGCTATTCTCAGGTTTGCCAGGCGCCCGTATGCTGCAGCGGTTATTTGGTTGATGTGGCTCCCGGGGATGTACTCGGTTTTTATGGTCCCCCCAAGGGTCTTTCCCCCGGGTAGGTCTGTAGTCTTGTCCACCTACCCTATATTCGCTGCGGTCTTCTTTTCCCCCCCCAAACTTCATGCTTTGCATTTGCTGGGTTGAATTCGAGGAGCCAGTTACTGGACCCCATGTCCAGCCTCTCCAGGTCTCTTTGCAGCCCCGCCTCATCCTCGTCCGATTTAATTCTTCTCATCAACTTCACGTCATCTGCGAACAGGGACACTTCAGAGTCTATTCCTTCCATCATGTCTTTCACATATATCAAAAATAGCACTGGTCCTAGAACTGACCCCTGTGGGACCCCGCTCGTAACAGGCGCCCACTGTGATACCTCTTCACGTACCATGACTCGTTGCTGCCTCCCTGTCAGGTATTCCCTTATCCATTGCATGCCCTTCCTTTTATGTGTGCCTGATCCTCCAGCTTCTGCACTAATCTCTTGTGGGGAACTGTGTCAAAGGCCTTCCTGCAGTCTAGGAAAACGCAATCTACCCAACCCTCTCTCTCGTGTCTTACTTCTGTTACCTTGTCATAAAACTCCAGGAGGTTTGGATACAAGATTTGCCTTCCATGAACCCATGCTGGTTTTCATTTATAATCTTGTTCCTTTCCAGGTGTTCGACCACTCTCCTCCTGATAATCTTCTCCATGACTTTGCACACAATACATGTCAGAGACACAGGTCTGTAGTTTAGTGCCTCGTTTCTGTTTCCTTTCTTAAATATGGGACTACATTAGCTGTTTTTCCATTTCTCAGGTAGTTGCCCAGTTTCAAGGGATGTGTTGAAGATTGTGGTTAGAGGCACACACAGCATCTCTGCTCCTTCTCTAAGGACCCATGGGGAGATGTTGTCCGGTCCCATCGCCTTTGAGGTGTCAAGGTCACTTAAGAGCTTCTTCACCTCCTCCTCAGTTGTTCGTATGTCATCCAACACTTGTTGGTAATATTCCCTCTTGATGTTCCCTTCTGTGCTGTCTTCCCACAGCCCTTCCTGTCTCTACTGTAAAAACTTCCTTAAATCTCCTGTTCAGCTCCTCACATACCTCCTGATCATTTCTTGTGAGTTCTCCACCTTCTGTCCTTAATCTGATCACCTGGTCTTTTTACTGTTGTCTTCCTCCTGATGTGGCTATACAACAGTTTCGGGTCAGTCTTGATTCTCGTTTCTATGTCATTTTCATACTGTCGCTGGGCCTCCCTCCTTACCTGTGCGTACTCATTCCTGGCTCTGCGACTGATCTCCCTATTTTCGTGTGTTCTCTGCCTTCTGTACTTTTTCCATTCTCTATTGCACTTTATTTTTGCCTCCTTACACCGTCGGGTAAACCAGGGGCTTGTTCTGGTCTTCCCATTGTTACTGTTGCCCTTGGGAAGAACCTTTCCACTGCCTCCTTGCATTTTGTTGCTACATATTCCATCATTTCGTTTACTGGCTTTCCTGCCAGTTCTCTGTCCCACTGGACCTCCCGCATGAAGTTCTTCAACCCTATGTAGTCCCCTCTTTTATAGTCAGGCTTTTCCCATTCTACTCCTGTTATTCTCTCCACTTGCAGCTCTACATATGTATTCAAAGCACAGAACCACGTGGTCGCTAGCTCCTAGGGGACTCTCATACTTGATGTCCTCAATGTCTGAGCTGCCCAGGGTGAACACAAGGTCCAATCTTGCTGGTTCATCCTCCCCTCTCACTCTGGTATGTGTCCTTAACATGTTGGTGCATGAGGTTTTCCAGCACCACGTCCAACATCCTGGCTCTCCATGTTCTGGACCCCCATGTGGCTCCAGGTTTTCCCAGTCAATCTCCCTGTGGTTGAAATCCCCC
This sequence comes from Cherax quadricarinatus, assembly GCF_026875155.1. NCBI lineage: Eukaryota > Metazoa > Arthropoda > Malacostraca > Decapoda > Parastacidae > Cherax > Cherax quadricarinatus. The sequence continues at coordinate 22,561,864 of NC_069459.1, read as the reverse complement.
ATAACCACAAACTTGCTCTGCTGGAGTGAGCTCTTCTTGCCACCTCAGCAAGTGTGTCCACCATTGCTCTGTTGCTCTCTTCATATTCCTCTCTTGGCCTCCTGCAGTTCTGTGGTGGATTATACATCACTGCAATGACCACTTTGTGTTCCCCAGACTGAAGTGTACCTGCTATGTAGTCTCTTTCTCCTGTCTCATCTATTCCTTCCATTTTCTCGAATTTCCATCTGTTTTTTACGAGCAGAGCAACCCCACCTCCCCCCCTACCCCTTCTATCTTTCCTCATGATCTGGTATCTGGTATCCTGTTGTGTGTGTGTGGTGTGTGTGTGTGTGGTGTGTGTGTGTGTGTGTGTTCTGACTGTGGTGTGTGTGTGTGTGTGTGTGTGTGTATGTGTGTGTGTGTGTGTGTGTTTGTGTCTGAGTGTGGTGTGTGTGTGTGTGTACTCGCTATTTTGGTTGTAGGGTCGGTTCACAGCTCTTAGCCGCGCCAGGAGCTGTGCTCATAAGCATGCATTGTGTTGGCAACCAGTGGTAGCCCCTTTAACCTGAAACAAACACACACACAGACCCTCATACACACACACACACACACACACACACACACACACACACACACACACACACACACACACACACACACACACACACAGGGGGTCAGAGACTACAAACCTCACTCAAGGAAAAAGATCCTTGGGTGAGTATAACACCAGGCACATCTCCTGAAGCGCACATTAACCAAATAACTGCTGCAGCATATGGGCGCTAGCAAACCTCAGAACAGCATTCCGACATCTTAATAAGGAATCATTCAGGACCCTGTACACCGTGTATGTTAGGCCCATATTGGAGTATGCGGCACCAGTTTGGAACCCACACCTAGCCAAGCACGTGAAGAAACTAGAGAAAAGTGCAAAGGTTTGCAACAAGACTAGTCCCAGAGCTAAGAGGTATGTCCTACGAGGAGAGGTTTTGAGGGAAATCAACCTGACGACACTGGAGGACAGGAGATATAGGGGGGACATGATAACGACATACAAAATACTGAGAGGAATTGCCCAAGGTGGACAAAGACGGATGTTCCAGAGATTGGACACAGTAACAAGGGGACACAGTTGGAAGCTGAAGACACAGATGAATCACAGGGATGTTAGGAAGTATTTCTTCAGCCACAGAGTAGTCAGTAAGTGGAATAGTTTATGAAGCGATGTAGTGGAGGCAGGATCCATACATAGCTTTAAGCAGAGGTATGATAAAGCTCACGGGCTCAGGGAGAGTGACCTAGTAGCGATCAGTGAAGAGGCGGGGCCAGGAGCTCGGACTCGACCCCCGCATCCTCAGCTAGGTGAGTACAGCTAGGTGAGTATACACACACACACACACACACACACACACACACCACCAGCACGGTTTCAGGGAAGGAAAATCCTGTGTCACAAACCTACTAGAGTTTTATGACAAGGTGACAGAAGTAAGACAAGAGAGAGAGGGGTGGATCGACTGCATATTTTTGTACTGCAAGAAGGCCTTCGACACAGTTCCTCACAAGAGGTTACTGCAAAAGCTAGAGGATCAGGCACACATAACAGGAAAGGCACTGCAATGGATCAGTGAATATCTGACAGGGAGGCAACAACGAGTCATGGTACCGACGAGGTGCAGAGTGGGCCCTGTGACAAGGGGGGTTTTCCACAGGGGTCAGCCCTAGGCCCCGTGCTGTTCTGGTAAATGTGAACGAAATAACGTGGGATAGACTCAGAAGTGCCCGTTTGCAGATGATGCAATTTAAAGGGGAAAAACAAATCGGTAGGATCAGAAGGACTACAAAGAACCGGGGACAGGCTACAACCGGGTCCAGAACTGGCTCCTTGAATTTAACCCGCCAAATGCAAAGTCATAAATTTTGGGGGAAGGGCAAAAAACCGCAGACACAATATAGTTTAGGTGGCCCAAAGACTGCAAACCTCACTCAAGGAAAAAGATCGGGGGGGAGTATAACCCCCGACATATCTCCTGAGGCGCACATCAATCAGATAACGCTGCGCATACGGGCGCCGGGCAAACCTACGGATAGCGTTCCGTACCTCATAAGGATTCGTTTAAAGACCTGTAACCATTTACGGCCCATCGGGGGGTAGCAGCACCAGTTTTTAATCCCCAAACCCATCAAGCACCAAGAAAATTTGAGAAAATGCAAAAATTTGCAACAAGACTATCCCCCGAGCTCGGGGATTGTCCAACTAAGAAGGTTTAGGGGAAAACGGCCCCGACGACCTGGGGGGACGGAGGGTCAGGGGGACATGATAACGCATATAAAAATGCGGGAATAGCAAGGGGGACAAAAACGGGGTTTCCGGGGGGGGACACAGAACAAGAGGTCACAATTGGAAATTGAAACTCAGATAATCAAAGGGTTTAGGAAATTTTCTTTAGTCATAGAGAGTCAGCCGTGGGAAAAGCCCAGAAAGTGACGTAGGGAAAACGGGAACCATACATAGTTTTAAGGCGAGTATGAAAGACTCATGGGGCAGGAAGAAGGGACCTAGTAGCAATCAGCGAAGAGGCGGGGCCAGGAGCTGTGACTCGACCCTGCAACCACAATAGTGAGTACAAAGGTGATAACACACATACACACAACACACACACCACACTAACACACACAAACACCACCACACAGCACACACACCAACAAACACAAAACACAACACAAAACACACACTAGGATCCATCATTGCTTAAGCAGAGGTATGAAAAGCTCACGGCTCAGGAAGTGACCTATGAGCGATAGTGAAGGCGGGTCCAGAGCTCGGCCGACCCACCGCACCCAACTAGGTGAGTACAACTAGGGAGACACACACGCACACACCACACAACACACACACACATACACACACACACACACACACACACACACACAACACCCACACACCCACACACACACACACACACACACACACACACAAACACACACATAGCATCGCTCATGGTAAAACAGCCATAAAATACACTATTTTTCACCCTCTCCGCTATAAAAGGCGCACCTGAGGCCAAATGTCATATGTCCATATTTTTAGTTCCATTACGAACAAATTACACCGAAAATCTTTTTAGAAACGCTTAAATAAAAATAGTATGAAAACGCTTTATTCATCTAGTTTATGAGTCGTGTAAATGTTTTTATCGAAATATTTTGAGGTAAAACTGTCTGTCAGTCTGTGACTGTCTCTTCCTGTCCGGGTTGGTGGCTGTCTGTATATGTGTTTATGGCTGTCTGTGTGTCTTTGTGTGTGTCTTTGACTGTCTGTGTGTCTTTGTGTGTGTCTTTGACTGTCTGTGTGTCTTTATATGTCTATGACTGTCTGTGTGTCTTTGTGTCTGTGCCTGTCTGTGTGTCTTTGTGTCTACGACTGTGTGTCTTTGTATGTCTATGACTGTCGTGTTCTTTGTGTCTGTGCCTGTCTGTGTGTCTTTGTGTCTACGACTGTCTGTGTGTCTTTGTATGTCTATGACTGTCTGTGTGTCTTTGTGTCTGTGCCTGTCTGTTCCTGTGTGTGCCTGTCTGTGTGCTTTTGAGTCTACGACTGTCTTGTGTCTTTGTGTCTTTGATTGTCTGTGTGTCTTTGTGTCTACTACTGTCTGTGTCTTTATATGTGTCTGTGCCTGTCTGTGTATTTATGTGTTATGACTGTGTCTTTGTATGTGTTATGACGGTGTGCGACTCTACGTTTTTTAGCTGTCTTGATTTGTCACTGTCCTCTATCTCTCTTCCTCTCTCTCTCTCCTCTCTCCTCTCTCTCTCTCTCTCTCTCCTCTTCTCTCTCTCTCTCTCCTCTCTCCTCTCTCTCTTCTCTCTCTCTCCTCTCTTCTCTCTCTCTCCTCTCTCTCTTCTCTCTCTCCCTCTTCTTCTCTCTCTCTCTCTCTCTCTCTTCTCTCCTCTTCTCTCTCTCTCTCTCTCTCTCCTTCTCTCTCTTCTCTTTCTCTTCATAGAATTCATAACAAATAATAGTTCAGTTCTTTTAGTCAATCGTATTTTCCCAGTAATTGCACAAGCCTCTTTTAATCAAAAATTTTTGTATTTTTGAGTTAGAAAGCCGAGTTTTAATAAATATTTTTGCCAATCGTGTTTATTATTCCGCTATTTTTAGTTAAGCTTTAGTGTACGATTTCATTTCGCTATTCACTTCGTATCGAATCAAAATGTGTTATATTTACCTTGTAATACTTCGTATATATTTTGGTTTTCAAGGGGATATGTTTGTACCAGCTATATTCTTACCCTGAATCTACCTCTCGCCCACCTAGAGCCCACCTGTCAGCCACCCAGAGCCCACCTCTTGCCCACCTAGAGCCCACCTGTCAGCCACCCAGAGCCCACCTCTTGCCCACCTAGAGCCCACCTGTCAGCCACCCGAGCCCACACTCAACCACCCCAAAGCCCACCTGTCAGCCCCATGAAGCCACCTCTTCCCGCTACTTAGAGCCCACTCTCACTCAAACGTCTCCCACTAGAGCCCACCCTGTCACCACCCTCCCAAGCCCACCACTCGCCCTCCTAGAGCCCACTAGAGCCCACCTCTCCACCTGCCCACCCAAATCGGCCCAAAGCTATCAAATCTATCCTCCCATTTCACCTGTTAATGCTTTTATACAGGCCATTAAGATTATTATCCCAAACCTTGTTTAAACAAGGTGTGATTGTGGTACCCTTTTCTCTCCTCCCCTCCCATCCCTCCTTCGTCCCTTCATCCTTCCCTTCCTCTCTCTCTTCCCTCCCTCACTCTTCTAAAGAATTCCTCAAATGCGTATGATTTAGTGCCTCGCCAAGGTTAAGATGTTACGTACTTATCTATCTGAAATGAAGATACCTCGAAGCATCTCAAGATTTAATCGACTAGTGATGTGGTGGCCCATGTGTTTCTCTCCCCGCTTGGATTATTAATACGTCACATTATCGTCATCACCGCCATCATCTTATCACCGTTCATCATCACACTGGCATCTGAAATGTAATGGTGTAATTTAACACTGAAGGTCGGAATGGTGAGGTATTACACTGAAATTGCCCACAGAAAGTAAAATCTCCACCGCTACCTACATGCTGTGCGTACCTACCTCCTGGACTCGGTCCGTAACCCGGTTTCCACTTAATTACACACACTACTTTCATCTTGACAACACACTACATCACATCCATATATATATATTATATATATATATATATATATATATATATATATATATATATAATATTAATATATATATATATATATATATGTATATATATATATATCGGAGGAGCTGGAGGAAATTCATGATCTTTAATACATTATACCATTGTATTCATGTTTGTGTTTATCTGCACATGTATTCTGTTTATCAATAAATGTTCACATAGAATATAAAATATATAGGGTGTGGTAGGAGAAGAAAATATTCAAACAGCTCCGGGGAGAACCTTAAGTTTTCCCTGAGGTACGTTTATTGTCTTCTCTGAGGATGAGGGTCCCCATTCCAGCTATAGAGGAGGCACCTCCCTATATTATATATTATATACATATATATATATATATATATATATATATATATATATAATATATATATATATATATATATATATATATATATAATATAATAATATATATATATATTCTCATAGGAGAAATGCTAGTAAATAAAAAGCTATTCGTTGGCTTTCGCCATTTACCGCTTACATCAGAAAAAATATGCATGGGAATTATATGAGAAAAG
>NC_069459.1:22536117-22551117 GCF_026875155.1 Cherax quadricarinatus | reverse complement strand
TAATGACCTTAGTGTAGCTGAGGTCCTGTTTCCCTGCTACACCACTTAGGTCGTCTAGAAGAATTTACTTTATTAGCTCGTCTGGTGTCATCATGGAGGATAAGATAGCTGGCAGGGTAATTTTGGAGGCTTTATGTATTCCTAGTCCTCCAAGTCTGACTGGAAGAGAGGCTTGCATCCGCTGTCTTCAAGGAAAGAAGCTCAGGATACTTTCTAACAATGAATTTAGTTGGGTGTCATATCCTCTGAGTTTGGAATCGGTGAAGGCTGGAGAGCATTGCAAAAAGTAGGTCTGCCTTGGAAAAGACAGCCGTCTGCTAAGTAGACAGAAAGTCTCATGTGCATCAGTCAGTCTTCTATCTTCTTGAGGTAGGAATTTTGTATTCTATAATCTCGTCGATGACGTTGTACTTAAGAGGAGCGCCAAGGATATTACCACCGGCTGGATCAACGGCTCGTGCTCCTGGCAAATTGACATTGATATAATCGATGATCCCTCTGTTGGGGACAATTAGTTCACGTTAGACATAGTCCAATTATAAACCTAGATTCCCTCCGAGATCTTTTTTCGTACAGATATCCTCCAAAGAGTCGTCATTCATAAACCAAATGTTGATCTCGCCGGACAGTGATCCTATGACTTCCTTGACGACCAGACAAAAAAGGAGGGGGTCGATAGAGGTTTTCCCTACTGTACACCTTCACACGAGTCGATTTTATGTCCACGAAACAGGGGTGTGGAGGTATCACTGTAGCACCATTAGATGAATGAATAAAATGAAGGGGAATGCCAATAAACAACACAGATTACAGTATACCTTCTAACTAAACTAAAACCATTAGGAAAATCCAATTTCTTCAGGGATTTTTAGTCTTTCACGTTAACTATGTATAACCGTGCTGCGTCAGCAATTGCCTCGCAGGACTGTTGAAAACCAAACCCAAAATGAGTTGCTTTCAACATCCTCGCTGCATCGTGACTAACAATCCTCAATGTAGCTTTGTTAAAAAAAATCCTCGCTTACTGCCGTACTGATCAAGGTACTTTCCACCTCAACATTCTCCAGCCCAGGTCATCCATACTTCCACCACCACCCACCCCAGGTCAGAGTCTAGGTACTTTCCACCTCATCATCCTCCAGCACCCCAGGTCAGAGTCTCGGTACTTTACAACTCAACAGCCTCCATCACCCCAGGTCAGAGTCTAGGTACTTTCCACCTCATCATCCTCCATCACCCCAGGTCAGAGTCTAGGTACTTTCCACCTCATCATCCTCCAGCACCCCAGGTCAAGTCTAGGTACTTTACACCTCACCATCCTTCATTATTTCAGGTCAGGATCAGTGAACTCTTCATCCCAGTGCTCCATCACTCCTGGTCAGGAGCATGGTACTTCCTCCCTATCCATCATTACACCAGGTCAGGAGCTGTTGGTACTTCTTCCCCCCTCTACTGTCACCCAAGGTCAGGTAATCAAAGAATCTGTGATTATGACAGGAAGTATAATTATTGAAGCTCCCATGTTCGACCACACACACGGACACGGCCGCACCTCACGCACACGGCCGCACCTCACGCACACAGCCGCAACTCACACGCTCACATGTACATGGGCCTACTAACACGCAAAATGTGCTTGACGATACATACAAGTGTTTTCTTTATTAGTATACAGGGCTCTTTTATACACACACACACACACACGCACACATACACAATCATACCTACATACACAACTAGCTCCATCCTTACTTTTCTCATCCTGCTCCCTCCTTACCCTCACTCCTGATCTCTTCCATCTTTTTTCCCCATTCCCCCATCGTCCATTCCTGTTCCTCCTTCACCCTCCTCTCTTTCCCTCCCTGCTAACTCCTTCATCCTAGGCTTGAGAGACAGGAAGAATCTGCTCCCCCCTGTCTTAGTGTGAACTTCTCATTGATGTGAGACAAAACACATGGTGGAGCTCTCAGTCCCTGCACCAGCTTGCACTCTCATGGTTCACTCTGAAGGGTGCTCTCTCGCTGTGTTTACACCCCTTGAGTGCGAGAATACACTCAAGATGCACTCAAGGTATTGTCTCAGGCCCCAGAGTAGAAACATACCGAAGGTGGGTGGTGGTTGTCTGTGTGTGTGTGTTGTTGTGTGTGTGTGTGGTGTGTGTGTGTGTACTCACCTGTTTGTGGTTGCAGGGGTCGAGACTCAGCTCCTGGCCCCGACTCGTCATTGATTGCTACTAGGTCTTCTCTCTCCCTGCTACATGTGCTTTTTCATTCCTCAGGCTAAAGCTATGTATGATAATTCCTGCCTCCTATACCACCTTTTCCTGACAACTCTGTGACAAGAAAAATACTTTCATTAACATCCTCTTACTCGATTCTGAGTCTTTAACTTCCAATTGTGACCCTTGTTTCTGTGTCCATCTCTGCAACAGCCTGTCTCTGTCCAACTTTATCTCTTTCTGTGTGTTGTGTGTGTGTGTGTTGTGGGTTGGTGTGTGTGTGTGTGTGTGTGTGTATGTGTGCTGTGTGTGTGTAGTGTGTGTGTGTTGTGTGTGTGTATGTGGTGCTGTGTGTGTGTGTGTGTGTGTGTTGTGTGTGTGTGTGTCTGTGTGTGTCTGTGTGTGTGTCTGTGTGTTGCTGAACACCACAGAGACTACCATCAACGCTGTGGCTTCCCTTTTTAAAGCCAAGTAAAAGTTGTACATGGTTCAAAACAAGTGAAACAGTTATACAATAATTGTTTTTCGTTGCCGTTATTGTTGTTTTTGCTTCAGTGTTACGGCGGGGTTTTGTGTGCGTGAAGGATGTGTTTGAGACTTTGGGGCAGGTGTTTGTTTAGGAGGAGGTGATAGGACAGTGGGGGGAGGAGGTGTTTTTCGAAAAGGGGAGGAGAAGTTGATTGTTTGTATGGGCGTTTGTTTGGTCTAAATGTGCTTGTTTTTCGAGTTTTTATGTATTTTTGAATGTTTTTTTTTTTTTTTGTGCGAGGGGTAATGTGTGTGTGTGTTATGTGTGTGTGTTGTGTGTGTGTGTGTGTGTTGGTGTGTAGTGTGTGTGTGTGTGTGTGTGTGTGGTGTGTGTGTGTTTGAGTGTTGCGTGTGATGTGTGTGTTAGATATATATTGTGTTCATGTAATGAGTGCATACTATATGGAGATTATTCGCACTGTAACTCGATCGAGTGTATTTAATCAATAACAACTCTGCGACTAGCCGGGGGGGATTAAAAACCAGTGTTTGTTTTAGCCCGCCTCATGGGTGAACGAAAAGTCTCGACCGCTCTAACCCTCGGGCCATACAATACTACAAGATCAAATACTATGCTACTATTTTTACTGCATGTGGAGGCTAGTACACCATCCGAGGGATGTAGAATGAAATTAGCTCCGAGGCACCCACACCATTGTATGTCTTCGGATGACGGTACAACACCTAGCTCTGCTGGGTGCGTGATTCTTGTAGGATTGTATGGTCCCGTGGGTTAGAGCGTCGTGGAATTTTCGCTCACCATATGGCGGGCTAAAACAACACGGGTTCGATCCCCGGCTATAGTCGCAGTGTTGTTATTGATATATGGAGTATTCATAAGTATGTATGCATTGACACACAAGTGTAAGTCGAGAACTTTTCCGTCCCCTTTTACCCCCTCTTCCTACCCTTTTCTCCTCTCCACTATTTCTCCCTTTCACCTCCCTCTCCCTATTACACCCCTTTATCCACCATCTCTTATCTTTCTCCCCATTATCCCTCTGCCTCCCATGTACATCTCCCAACTCATCCTCGCCACCCTTTCCTCCTCTCTGCCCCCTTTCCCTTCCCCCACCTCTCCATCTCTTCTCCCTCTCCTCCCTCCCACTCTCCCTCTCCCCCTGCAGTTGGTAGGCGCTATAGAGATGAACATCATGAGTAGGCCTACATACTGACGGTTAAATCACATTAGGTATCTGAATGGTTAATCAGCGTAGCGTGATGTGCTCGCCTTTGTAACGATTGGTATCTCGTCCTTTGCTTCCCTTAATTCTTTTTTTTATTCTAGTTTCCTTCCTCCTTTTATTTCCTTCAGTTCTTGTTTTTCTTTTTCAGAAGTCGAATTTTTTTTTCAGATCTTGAATGAGCGTGTGTGTGTGTGTGTGTGTGTGTGTGTGTGTGTGAGTGTGCTCTCACCTATTTACTCATCTATTCTAGGTTCCAGGGGTCGAGTCGTAGCTCTTGGTCCTCCTCATTGCTGGTCGCTACTAGGCCCACTCTCTCCCTACTCCAAGAGCTTTATCGTACCTCTTCTTGAAGCTATGTAGGATCCTGCCTCCACTACATTGCTCTCCAGATTGTTCAACTTCCTGGCAACTCTGTGACTGAAGAAATACTTTCTAACATCCTGTGACTCATCTGAGTTTCCATCAGTCTAGCTCTCTCTCTCTTTTCCCCTCTCTCTCTTCTCTCTCTCTCTCTTTTCTCTCTCTCTCTCTCTCTCTCTCTCCTTAATCTGGAACGTTATAAAATTAAAGGTCGGAATCACCTGCTCTTGTAATTACCTGCCCGACCCGTAACTTAATATCGGATAAGCGGTCATTTTTCAAATTTTTTCCTAGTTCGAAATCTCGCCATAGGAATAATAATAGTCACAGCATCACTAATAGGAGACTAATAGCAACTGCATGTGAGGTAATAGCCCTCATCTCCCGTTTTCAATTGAATAATACGAGAACCTGTCTGCAACATTAAAATGTTGCCCTGCCCAAGATCTAGTGGCGAGCCAGCTTTTTTTGGAAAAACGTTTCGCTCTTTGGAGAGCTTTATCAAGATTTGATAATGCCACTAAAAAAGTGCACGTAGGAGAGGAAACTTTTGAACGACGTATCGGTCAGCTTTGGTCCTGTCAAGTCACAAATGGGGAGAGAAAAGTAGAGGGAAAGGGGCAAAAAAATACGGAAGGGGGCGAGGGAAGAAGGAAGTGGTGGTGGTGATGGTAGTAGTAGTAATTAGGGAGTAGTAGTAGTAGTAGTAGTAGGGAGTAGTAGTAGTTTTAGTTGTAGTAGTAAGTTGTGTAGTAGTTAGTAGTAGTAGTAATAGTAGTAGTAGTAGTAGTAGTAGTAGAAAGTAGTTGTAGTCGTAGTAGTAGTAGTAGTAGTAGTAGTAGTAGTAGTAATAGTAGTAGTAGTAGTTAGTAATAGTAATTTGTAGTAGTAGTATTAGTAGTAGTAGTAGTAATAGTGTATAGTAGTAGTAGTAGTAGTAGTTAGTAATAGTAGTAGTAGTAGTAGTAATAGTAGTAGTAGTAGTAATAGTAGTAGTAGTAGTAATAGTAGTGTAGTAGCAGTAGTAGTAGTGTAGAAGTAGTTGTAGTCGTAGTTGTAGTTAGTAGAAGTAGTAGTAAAGTAGTAGTAGTAGTTGTAGTAGTAATAGTAGTAGTAGTAGTAGTAATAGTAGTATGTGTTGTAGTAATAGTAGTGTAGTAGTAGTAATAGTAGTAGTAGTAATAGTAGTAGTAGTAATAGTAGTAGTAGTAGTAGTAGTAATAGTAGTAGTAGTAGTAGTAATAGTAGTAGTAGTAGTAGTAGTAGTAGTTAGAAGTAGTTGTAGTCGTAAGTAGTAGTAGTAGTAGTAGTAATAGTAGTGTAGTAGTAGTAGTTGTAGTAATAGTAGTAGTTAGTATTAGAGTAGTAGTAGTAGTATAGTAGTAGTAGTAGTAGTAGTAGTATTAGTAGTAGTAGTAGTAATAGTAGTAGTAGTAATAGTAGTAGTAGTAGTAGTAGTAGTAGTAGTAATAGTAGTAGTAGTAGTAGCAGTAGTAGTAGTAGTAGTAGAAGTAGTTGTAGTCGTAGTAGTAGTAGTAGTAGTAATAGTAGTAGTAGTAGTAGTAGTAATAGTAGTAGTAGTAGTAATAGTAGTAGTAGTAGTAGTAGTAGTAGCAGTATTAGTAGTAGAAGTGTAGTAATAGTAGTAGTAGTAGTAGTAGTAGTAATAGTCGTAGTAGTAGTAATGTAGTTAGTAGTTAGTAGTAATAGTAGTAGTAGTAGTAATAGTAGTAGTAGTAGTAGCAGTGAGAGTAGTAGTAGTAATAGTAGTAGTAGTAGTAGTAGTAGTAGTAGCAGTAATAGTAGTAGTAGTAGTAGTAGTAATAGTAGTAGTAGTAGTAGTAGTAGAAGTAGTAGTAGTAGTAATAGCAGTAGTAGTAGTAGTAGTAATAGTAGTAGTAGTAGTAGTAGTAGTAGTAGTAGTAGTAACAGTAGTAGTAGTAGTAGTAGTAGTAGTAATAGTAGTAGTAGTAGTAGTAATAGTAGTAGTAGTAGTAGTAATAGTAGTAGTAGTAGTAGTAGTAACAGTAATAGTAACAGTAGTAGTAGTAGTAGAAATAGTTGTGTCGTAGTAGTAGTAGTGGTAATAGTAGTAGTGGTAATAGTAGCAGAAATACTAGTAGTAGTAATAGTAGTCGTAATAGTAGTAGTAGTAATGACAGTAGTAGTAGCAGCAGTAGTAATAGTAGCAGTAATAGTAGTATTGATTAGTAGTACTAGAAATAGTAGCCGTAATAGTAGTAGTAGTAATGATAGTAGTAGCAGCAGCAGTAATAGTAGCAGTAACAGCAGTACTGATAGTAGTACTAGAATAGAGGTGTTAATAGTAGTATTTAATAGTTGTTATAATACTAGTAGTGTAGTAGTGGTGATGAACGAAGAATTTAATGAAATGTACCAGCCACAGCAGCGTAAATTTTTATTCTTTTAGACGTGATGACGATGCTTTAAAAACAGAGGCAACGGTGGAAATATAAACACATATGCGTTTAATGTGAGCCTTTATTGACAAAACGCTTCACCCACACAGTGGGCTTTTTCAAGTCACACACAAAAAGCCATGTGTGGGTGAAACGTTGTCAATAAAGGATCACATTATACTGCATAGGGGTTTATATTTCCACTGTGTCGGTATTTGATACCATTTATTTCCAGAGCGAAAGGTACCAACTGAATCCCTGTTCGAGTCAAAGTAGTGGTTTGCCCAGAAGAAAAATAGCATTGGGAATTCTGCTTTCAGTTTATGTACTAGGCAGAAACAATGGCCGTTCCCCTAGTACTGAGTTACTAGAGAGAAGAAAGACAAACGTTTCGGAAGAGAAATTATCTAATGAAACTACGTTTCTGGGTTTGGGACTGAGTCTCTTTCTCTGATTTTACGTATATTCCTGTACTGAACTTAATCTCTGGTGGCTGGAACACGTATTCTGGATACGTAACAATAATAATAATAAAAATTTATAATAATAATAATAATAATATATTATTTTATTATTATTATTATTTTTATTATTTTATTATTATTATTTATTGTTATATTATTATTATTATTATTATTATTATTATTATTATTATTATTATTATTATTATTATTATTATTATGTTACCACTATAACATTATCTTTCATTATCCTATTATTTTTTTTTTATTTTTTTATTTAAAACCAATACAGTTTAAACATAAAAATAAAGAACAGTATGGAACCTAATAAAATTAACTGACAAACGGATTGTACTTACTTTGCTCGCAAGATATTACAACAAAAACTTACATCAAGAACATAACTAAAAAAAAAAATTACATGTCACGGGTCATAAAATTGACATATATAAAAAAACCTTACATATATATAAATTTAATTAAATGACATCTGACAAAGGTTCAATACACTTGAACATAAAATATACAAAAAAGTTATATCAGTTAAATCCCATCCTTCACTTTAATCAAAAAACCAAAACCTAACATCATAATCTGACTAGATAATCAAACTTTATTATCCCTAACAATACACCCTGAACATATCCCAACATACAAAAAAAAACAGAAAAAAATACAGCTTAGAACACAATAACAAGCTCTATACTGTTAAAATACACCCATATAAAACTTTCAGACAAATGGACTAGGTCACTAAACTGTCTAGATATGTCTTTTATACCTTACAGACTAAAATTAACATCAAGAACTTGCATGAACACCAAACCGGTATCAGGGTACAGACCATAATTATAAACTTTAAAAAGAATAAATCATGCTTATATAAAGGTATTACATAACGTTGACCCATGACAAAGGCTCAATACAATAGAAAGAGATATATATTTATATTTTATACACATACACACCCAACACACACACACCACACCCCACATCCACACACACACCCACACGTACACAAAAATTTTCACTAAATCACATTAATCATATGCACTGTATGCACAATGCAAAACAGGAATAAGTATTCTCATCGTGAAAAAACCCAGCACGTAACATAAATACAAACAAAAAACACATGCATGTCGCAAATAACTTATTTCTCAGAATCATGTTATACAAGATGATACACTCATAATTATACAAAAATCTACTTTTATTATACCTACATTCTGAAAAGTGTTATATTTTACCATAACGAGACCTTGAGCTCTACATCACACTTGGATGCCATAAAGTCCCAATGAAAACCAGGAAAACCTTTCCCAAAAACCCCACATTCACAACACTTCCACGACCCCCCCCCAGGGAGGCGAGCCCGCTGTTGCCCCCTGACTCCCCCCAACTATGAAAACCCTTCATTCATCATATCCAATCACAGATTTACGAGAACCCCTAACGTTAGCATTCTTACCCTCTGGGGAAACCCTGATCCCACCTCCTCCCATACAAATCTCTGTTAGGGACACCTCGTACTATAGAACGTTACCGCAAGAACCTTTTTTCTCCTCACTATCCCTCCCCCCCTCATCACCCAGGGACATATATATATAATCTACCATGATTTTAATCTAAAGCTCTTATAAAACCCCTCGTCAAACCCCACCCATATCTTAGACTTAGAGCACGCAAAACCGACACCCACGGCCCCCCACCCTCTGTCCCAAACCCTACTTAACCAGCACCTAACCTCCTCTAGCCCTTAAACAAAGTAAACTACATGGAACGCTGTCTCATCCCCTCCACAGATACCACACCCCCCAACCTCTACAACCTGTCTGTTTCGTAATATCTCACCAGACGGAAGGACCCCATGCAGAAAACGAAACATCACCTCACGCCCCCGAGGTTTTAACTTCAATTTACTAAATCAAAACCAAATACTCTTCCACGCATACATGGGGAAAAAAAACCCTCAACTGGGACAACGCACCTACCTACAAGTAACCTACACAAAACCCTTATACGACCTTTCTCAGTTCCCTAACCAACATAACAGCCCTCAAAACTATTTCACATTCCCTCAACTCCTTTCCCTCGATACCACATACCCAGCCTGTCGTGTATCCTTCCCAAACCCCCCCGCGTTCACACCCTCACGCAAACACTTCCCTTTTAAATGAACACACATTTAGCCCTCCGTCTCAAATCCAAAAACCCCCAACCCACCCTGACTTACAGGTAACATTACAACCCCCCTCCGTAACCAATCACAACGGGGAACCCCCAAAAAAATTTGTACAACCGTCTTAGTATCCCCGCAATCGCTGTCCCTGAAATTTGGGGGAACACAGCTGCAACATACCAAACCTTACTATACAAAAAAATGTTCACGACTATCACTCGCTGTATCAGAGTTAGGTGCTGGGGTCTCAGAAACCTAGACGCCCCACGATCCTTTCCAATAACCTACCCAAATTTTCTCCCGCGCCGAAAACCATGTCATCCCTATAAATAATACCACAAATCTTTAAAAGACACCGCCCATTCTTTAACAACATTACATCTCCCCCCACACCCCCCCCCAGGAACCCAACCCCATGCACCTTGACTTCGCACTATTTCCCTGCATACCGTGGCACTTCCAATAATTGCACCACCTCGTCCAACACTCTCATTGACATCCTGCCCCGAAAGAGAACAGTGGTGTCGTCAACTACCCAATTAAACCCCCGGCCAGGCCCTTCCCCCCCCCCACACTTCCCGCACATGGGGGTACATAAGCTACGGTCAACCATTCTATAAAAGGGGTCCTGGAAACACGCAAACAATATTTGGGAAGGGGGCATCCCTGTTCTAAGGGCCCTTTCTTCCCATTGCAATTTCCTTCCCCATACACCCATTATCTGTATCCTCATTTTCGCCCCCCTTGTACAACCCTATTTACCACTCGACTATTTCCTCCCCAAAACCTGTCTCCTAAGTATAACCTGCAAAGCTCCCTTTCCACTCTATCATATGCTCCCTGCCAGTCTAGAGCCAACAAGCCGCCCCTCCCCCCCCCCACCCTTAGCTTCCACAAACTTCTCAGTATCCCATGTCCTTCAAACATCGACCCCCCCGGCAACCGAACTGAGATTTTGACCCCACCCTCTCCACTACACATTTGAACCTATTACCTAAAAATTTTTGCAAACACCTTATAGTTGCACACATCAGTGATATGGTCGGTACTCCCGAAGGGTGGGCTGCCCCTTGACCTTCGGGACCAGCACTCTACTGCTGTTTCCTGCTTCTCCCCCAAATTACCCTTCTCCTTCATACTATTAAATAACCTAACTATAAATTCCTTTATCAACGCCCAATGTTGTAAATAAAATTCTACCGGGAGACCATCAATTTCCGGGGAGCTTTCCCCTTCCTCATTCCCCTTAACGCATTCTCTATTTCCTCTGCCCTAATCGTCCCCCCTAAAGCCTTTGATCACTATTTCCTAAATTACACGTCACATACGTAACACCCTTGTCCCAATGCCCCGTCACCCAAACCCCCCCCTGTTCCAGTATTTCTCGTACCAAGCCTCCGCAACGCACAAATCCCCTTCGTGGTTTTGTATCTCCTGCCCTACTCTATAATTCCAACCATCTCCGTTACCTCTAAACATGGTATAGCCGTCAGCGCCTGCCTTTGCTTTTGATGCCGCAAAACACCGCTGACGGCTTGTCGCCCCAAAGCACTTCCTCCACCCCTGCCTGCATCCTTACAGCTTGAAACCTTTCATTTTGCAAAACCCTCAACCTCCCCTTTATTTCAGCTATTTCATCCATAGGAAAATTATTCCCACCCCCCCCTCCCATAGCAACCTTTAACCTATCCTCTAAATAGTTAGCCCGTCCATATTTTAAATTATTAATACGTTTTCCTTCTTTTCACATAAAACTTTCTAATCCTTTCCTTTGCGACACTATCCACCATGTCACAATTTTCATCCACTCCCTGTTCTTCCACACTAAGCTCCCCCCATAGGACTGAAAACCCTCAACCCTCCTCATCTCCTAACACACTTTTTATTTAATTTCCAATAACTTCTATATATGTCCGCGAGCGTCCCCCACCCACTCCACCACCACTGCCCTATGATCTGACATTGTAGTCTCAACAGTACTGAAAGATTTCCGTTCACTCCCTGAGAAAGGTACACTCTATCTAGTCTCGCGCATAACCACTCCTAAAAAAACGTATATTCAGTCTCCCACACGCTCCCCCCAAAACATCAAAGTAACCTAACATCCCTTAATAAATCCCTAAGGCCACAGACATATATCCAGCTCCTCTTGGGTCCCCATCAGCCACCCTGATTTTCACTATTCCAGTCCCCCCCAACTATCGCCACCCCTGGCAGTGCACTTAGAAAACACAAGTCCTCACACACAAAATCATTCTTTACCTTTATGTTATTTTCTGCCGGCGCATACACACTCACAAAAGACACACGCTTACCCATCCACCACCCATCCACACGCAACACCCTCCCTCCCCCTCCTCCCCCGCTTCTCTGCAAAACAAACGGGCTCGTCTCCCTTATTAAAATTCCCACACCACCTTTTTAGACGGGGGATGGCAGGGTAACTACCCGAAATCCTGCCACCTCCAACACCCTACCCCCTTTGAATTGTGTCCTGCAGGAAAAACAACATCCACTCTAGATTTATTCAGAAAATTACGAAACCAATCTCTCTTCATACCGCTACATAACCATTAACATTTACAGACAAAACCTAAAGGGCCTATTAAAGTTTCCACCCTGCTTCCTCTCATCACTCTTTACAACTCCGAGCTTGAATTTACGTTCAACACCCTTTTGAGTGCTCTCTTTCCCTCCCCCTTCTTCCCGGTGCCTCCTTCATGGCTCCAAACCACCTACACCACCCACCTTCACACTTCACCTCAGTCTTTTTCCAGGCCCTTTTTGCAGGCGTAAGGACGTCATCAGAATCTGATGTAGCCGCCCTCTTTCTCGTGACAGTCATGTTACACATATCTTGATCAGATGTTACCTCTGATGAACCTCCACCTCCACCTGAGAATGGTGTAATGAGTCAATGGATGACTCCAAACCACCATCACGTCCCAAATTATCATGTCTCAGACTTTTTGGAAGCGACGATTCTCCAATGACACCACGCTAGATGTAACATCCCTCTCTGGTGGTGGGCAACGTCTTCAACACCTCCACCAATTCCTCCTCAATTCAAGAACCTTCTCTTGTACTTGCTGCTCCTCCTTATCCACAGGAGAGACACCCGATCAGGCAGTTGGGGGCGGGACTCCAACTCACCACCAGTCCTGTGTGCCCGATCACTATCTCGCTCCACAAAACACCACGCCCCCCATCCGATGTTTGTTCCTCACCCGCCACCTTTGAAGCAGGGGCCCGCGACGTTCACCACAGGTCCAGGCACATGTCTTCGCTTGTCACAGGTGCCGCTATGTGATCATACTCACCACATAGGCGGCACGTACGTCGTTGTCTGGGTACATTACCATTACCTGCGTCCTGAAATCTTGTAGGTACACATAGGATGGTATTTGGTGCCTCAAAGTCATTTTGAGGTTGAAAAGAACCCTCTGGAAAACCAGCATAGGCTCCTGCCGCCCACGTACCATGTTGAGCATAATGCACCGTCCCATACTTCTCAAAAACTTTCCTTATATCTGCCTCGTCCGCCTCAAAGGGAACGTTGCGTAACTTGTCCACGTATAATACCGTGAAACATCTATATTCTTACAGTGACAGCTGGTGTGACGTTAAGACTCACGTCCTGAAAACCTGGTGATTAACGATTCATAAACCCTTGTGATAGCAGTTTGACGAAAATTCGTTGTCCCCCGTTCAATGCTACACCATACAAGTCAACAATCTTGTACTCCATAGTCTCCGTATGATCTTTGGCAATAAGACTTGCGCAGAACTGGTCGTTATCGTTCCTTTAAGTAGCTCGATGCCTACAGTATTTATCCTTCGTCTCAGACTAACCGCCATCTTGACGATCACAGTGCACCTAAGTTGTTAGCCGAGGTGTGACAGCACCACTTCACACCACTGCAGCCAGGTAACTGACAAGGGCGCTCGCCTACACACAGCAGAGGGGTGCAGAGCGCTACCGCACACTACCGTGGTCAGGCAGCGAATATGCCTTATCCATATTATTAGTATTTTCACGGGGACGCCTTACATTGTGGGAAATGAGAAGCAATTGTATATGATCCTAGGAAGGGGAGGTTAGCTTCACTTTCTTGGATCAAGAGCTCCTTCATCATCCTCGAGCCACCCCGTTAAAAATGCTTCTGTTTCACATTCTGACAGTGTACATCTCTGTCTCTGTCTGTCTGTCTGTCTCTCTGTCTGTCTCTGTCTCTGTCTCTGTCTCTCTGTCTGCCTGTCTGTCTGTCTCTCTCTCTCTCTCTCTCTCTCTCTCTCTCTCTCTCTCTCTCTCTCTCTCTCTCTCTCTCTCTCTCTCTCTCTCTCTCTCTCTCTCTCTCTCTCTCTCTTTTTTTTTTTTTTTTTTTTTTTTTTTTTTTTTTTTTTTTTTTTTTTGTTACACAGGGTTTGACAAGGTTAAGGATCCCTAGCTTTATTGACAAGCTATTTACAGGTTAAGGATTCCTAACTTTATTGGCAAGCTAAGAGCTGTAACCTACATCAGCTCATTTGAAAGCATTTTTATTGTTATGAGACATACAAGTAGGGAACAGGATGAAGTTGGAGCCATCTATGGGCCAGCATTTTCATTTGATCAACTGACTTTATCTCGTTGACATCATTATGCTGTACGAATGTGTTCCATACTCGAGTCATCCTGGGTATATAGGATCTCAGCTTGTTTTACGCTGTCCTTGAAGTGGATCCAAGTGTGGTACTTTGACAATATTGGCCTTGTACATAACAGTAAGGCCACCCACATCCCTCCTATGTTGAAGGCTCTGCTGAAATGACAGATCTATCCAGGATGGGTCCAGGCGAGAGATGAGACGTCTTGCTTTGTTCTCTACTCTGTCAAGCAGTCGCAGATGAGAGGGGGGGCAGGCAAACCAAGAAAGTGGAGCATACTCAAGGTGCGAGCGTACTTGTGCCTCGTACGGAATCTTGCAACCCCTACTGTCAAGTAGATGCGAGATACGGCGAAGTGCTGTAAGCTTCCTGGCTGCCTTGTTTGCAAGATTTACAACATGGTTCTCATGGTTAGTTTGGAGTCAAATTTCACCCCAAGGATATCAACTTCTTCTCCAGGTGCCAACACCCTCCCATTCATCCTTACTACTGCACCAGCATTACCATCATGGTGCCTAGAGACGATCATCATTTGCGTTTTCTCAGGTGCAAATGTTACTTGCCATCTATTTCCCAAGCTGATATAGCTCTCAGCTGGTGTGATTGATGTGCTTAGAGCAGCTGGCATTTCTTCTCTTGGATAAGTGAATGTCAGTGTGCAGTCGTCTGCATATGCGTGTGATTCTGGGATGAGATGAAGAAGGTCGTTGAAGTAGACATTCCATAACAATGGTCCCAGCACGCTTCCTTGTGGAACACTTGCCCAATAGGATGTCTTGCTGATTCCGTTCCATTGAGAACTACACTTAGAGATCTACCATGAAGGTAATCACTGAGGAGACATAGCGTAGAGCCTGCAATTCCTAGTGCTGGAAGTTTTGCTAAGAGGCCCTGGTGCCACACCCGGTCGAAAGCGCCAGCAATGTCCAGTGCTACCACACAGCTGACTTTGGATTCATCCAGTGACTGGTGCCACTTAGTGGAGAGGTTTAACAAC
>NC_069459.1:22525856-22528356 GCF_026875155.1 Cherax quadricarinatus | reverse complement strand
TGACAACGCTTCACCCACACAGTGGGCTTTTTCAAGTCACACACAAAAAGCCCACTGTGTGGGTGAAACGTTGTCAATAAAGGGTCACATTATACTGCATATGTGTTTATATTTCCACTGTGTCGGTATTTGATACCATTTATTTCCAGAGAGCAACGGTACCCACTGAATCCCTGTTCGAGTCTAAGTAGTGGTTTGCCCAGAAGAAAAATAGCATTGGGAATTCTGCTTTCAGTTTATGTACTAGGCAGAAACAATGGCCGTTCCTCCTAGTACTGAGTTACTAGAGAGAAGAAAGACAAACGTTTCGGAAGAGAAATATCTAATGAAACTACGTTTCAGGGTTTGGGACTGAGTCTCTTTCTCTGATTTTACGTATATTCCTGTACTGAACTTAATCTCTGGTGGCTGGAACACGTATTCTGGATACGTAACAATAATAATAATAATAATAATTAATAATAATAATAATAATAATAATAATAATAATAAAATATATTATTTTTATTATTATTATTATTATTATTATTATTATTATTATTATTATTATTATTATTATTATTATTATTATTATTATTATTATTATTATTATTATTATTATTATATTATTATTATTATTATGTTACCACTGTAACATTATCATCATTATCCATATTATTAGTATTTTCACGGGGACGCCTTACATTGTGGGAAATGAGAAGCAATTGTATATGATTCTAGGAAGGGGAGGTTAGCTTCACTTTCTTGGATCAAGAGCTCCTTCATCATCCTCGAGCCACCCCGTTAAAAATGCTTCTGTTTCACATTCTGACAGTGTACATCTCTGTCTCTGTCTGTCTGTCTGTCTCTCTGTCTGTCTCTGTCTCTGTCTCTGTCTCTCTGTCTCTCTGTCTGTCTGTCTCTCTCTCTCTCTCTCTCTCTCTCTCCTCTCTCTCTCTCTCCTCTCTCTCTTTTTTTTTTTTTTTTTTTTTTTTTTTTTTTTTTTTTTTTTGTTACACAGGGTTTGACAAGGTTAAGGATCCCTAGCTTATTGACAAGCTATTTACAGGTTAAGGATTCCTAACTTTATTGGCAAGCTAAGAGCTGTTACCTACATCAGCTCATTTGAAAGCATTTTTATTGTTATGAGACATACAAGTAGGGAACAGGATGAAGTTGGAGCCATCTATGGGCCAGCATTTTCATTTGATCAACTGACTTTATCTCGTTGACATCATTATGCTGTACGAATGTGTTCCATACTCGAGTCATCCTGGGTATATAGGATCTCGCTTGTTTTACGCTGTCCTTGAAGTGGATCAAGTGTGGTACTTTGACAATATTGGCCCTTGTACATAACAGTAAGGCCACCCACATCCCTCCTATGTTGAAGGCTCTGCTGAAATGACAGATCTATCCAGGATGGGTCCAGGCGAGAGATGAGACGTCTTGCTTTGGTTCTCTACTCTGTCAAGCAGTCGCAGATGAGAGGGGGCAGGCAAACCAAGAAAGTGGAGCATACTCAAGGTGCGAGCGTACTTGTGCCTCGTACGGAATCTTGCAACCCCTACTGTCAAGTAGATGCGAGATACGGCGAAGTGCTGTAAGCTTCCTGGCTGCCTTGTTTGCAAGATTTACAACATGGTTCTTCATGGTTTAGTTTGGAGTCAAATTTCACCCCAAGGATATCAACTTCTTCTCCAGGTGCCAACACCCTCCCATTCATCCTTACTACTGCACCAGCATTACCATCATGGTGCCTAGAGACGATCATCATTTGCGTTTTCTCAGGTGCAAATGTTACTTGCCATCTATTTCCCCAAGCTGATATAGCTCTCAGCTGGTGATTGATGGTAGCTTAGAGCAGCTGCATTTCTTCTCTTGGATAAGTGAATGTCAGTGTGCAGTCGTCTGCATATGCGTGTGATTCTGGGATGAGATGAAGAAGGTCGTTGAAGTAGACATTCCATAACAATGGTCCCAGCACGCTTCCTTGTGGAACACTTGCCCAATAGGATGTCTTGCTGATTCCGTTCCATTGAGAACTACACTTAGAGATCTACCATGAAGGTAATCACTGAGGAGACATAGCGTAGAGCCTGCAATTCCTAGTGCTGGAAGTTTTGCTAAGAGGCCCTGGACACACCCGGTCGAAAGCGCCAGCAATGTCCAGTGCTACCACACAGCTGACTTTGGATTCATCCAGTGACTGGTGCCACTTAGTGGAGAGGTTTAACAACAGATCAGCAGCAGAGTAACCTTTCCTGAAGCCATATTGACGATCACAAAGTAGTGAGTGATAGTCAAAAAACTCTGCCATTTGTCTTGAGATTATTGTCTCAAGGATCTTACCAGTGATTGACAGGAGTGATACTGGTCTGTAGTTGCTGATTTCTGCTCTGCTCTTCTTTTTGTGAACAGGGACTACATTTGCCTCTTTCCATAGAGAGGGTCATTTACACTGTACTAGGCAGTGCTGAAAGATGCGAGTTAGAGGTGCTGCTAGCTGGTCTGCACATCT
>NC_069459.1:22513356-22520856 GCF_026875155.1 Cherax quadricarinatus | reverse complement strand
TGGAAGCACGTCCTTAATGTTTTCCAGCTGTACTGGAGGAGATTCGAACCCCGGACCTCAGTGTGTGAGCTCAGTGCGCTAGTGATCGAGCTACGGGGACACCGTAAGAGGAGAGGTGAAAAAATAAAGCATTGCGAAGCGGAGAAAGAACTGGGAAAATAGGAAGGGAGGACTGGGACGAGAACGAATAAGGTAAAGATGAGTAATTAAGAAGTATGGGGAAAGAGGAAAATGGGAGAAAAGAGGGAATGGGTGAACCAATAGCAGTTATCATGGGTAGAATTCTGATATTTGTGGTTGAAGAGAGATTTGTGTAGAGATTTGTAAGAGACGAGATGAGTTGAGTGAGGACAGCAGGAGGGAGGTGGAGGGTGCAAAACAAGGGGTGAGGGACGGGGAGGAGTAAGGGGTGAGGGGTTAGGGGCGGGGATGAACACCAGCCGGCGGTGTCCTGGACCAGCCCGAGGTGTGAAACTAATGAATGGTCGCCATATTTCTCAAGACTCCCGCTTTGTATTCTGAACCTCCGCCGACGCTTGTGCGACAGCCAGTCACAAGCGACCTTACCGTGCTGCGCCCAGATTACCATCGCTGATTGGTCGACGTCGACGCACGATTAACACCAGCCTCAGACGCCGACAGCTTTCTCGATGTTGCAAGAATTTCTACCATATTCCTTCTAATGCCATCTTCATTCATTTGATGATCATGAGAGAGTCACAACAAATTCATCTATTGTTGAAGAAATTTTGTCCTGTAAGTCTCGTGGAAAGGAGAACAAAACGGGAATGAATAAAGATAACAGGTCTACATCCAATCAATTACCTGAGTCTTGCAAGAACACTGCTTCGGGTCCAGTAAGAAGAAACTCGCCAATGAAAACTCGCCCAAGTAATCGCGTCAAGTCATTCGCTATTGTGATTGGCCCATCGGAGATGTGAGTTGCACAACCAGACTGTTATCGGGGCACCAGCATAATGAGTTATGTTACCCCTGTCTCCCAGCCCTCACCCACGCCCCTAAACACCCACGCCCATCACCTCAGGCGACGGATGAGAACCTTCACCCATCACCCATTCCCCCGTCGATCCCACTCTTCGGGAAATCTTCTGAAGGGAAAGATTTCGAAGTGTAATTCCGTCTTGAAATGAGCAGGAAGGAAGCCGAAGCCATCCGTCGTGGAATGGAACAAGTAGGAGTCATAATGAATGATGGCAAGAGTGGCGTTTAATAACATTTATCGCTAGGCATCTCCGCACCCCGGCTACCGGACTACAGGCTAGCCAGGGAGACCTATCTGGGCAGGTAGGTTTTGCTAGCGGCAGGGAATTGGTCTTGCCCAGGGCGGGCATCGACCGCCAGTAATAGTGATCTCTAGCAACTTGATCCCTATCATAATCTACTCTTAAAACTATGTATGGAGTTTGCCTTCAACACTTTCACAAGCAGTTAATTAGGTCTCTCTTCTGCCCTCAGGCCAATTAAGTGGTTCCTAATATCTCTTAAACTGATAAAAGGACACATTAAACAAAAGATTTTTATTAGTAACACGTTTCACGTATATGAAGCTTTATAAGGTAATTAATAAAGTCCTTGAAATGTGCTAATAAAAGTCTCCTTTTGCTCTCTGTCTATTACCATTTGTCGGCTACGCTATATATCAGCTATCTCTCAGACTCATCTATTATTTTAGGTTCCATTTATGTTTCTTTGTACCTGGTCCTCGCGCAGAAAAATGTCTGTCCTTATCCATCCAATCTATTCCTCTATCTTGTACGTCATAATCATATCCTTCACATTCCAACTGTAATACAGGGTCGTCAGGTTTAATTCCCTTAGTTTCTACTCATAGAGCACTCCTCTCAGCTCTGCGACTAGCTAGGTTACAAACCTTTATACACTTTCGACTTTTTATAAATGCTTGGTCGAGTTGCTGTTCCAAGCTGGAGCTGCATATTTTATACAGAACCTCAAAGTAATCTTTATGATTTTCTGAAGACTATTTTGAGATTTTCTTGTTTCTCTTGGCTCCTAAAATCATATAATTTTGTTT
Source organism: Cherax quadricarinatus (assembly GCF_026875155.1). NCBI lineage: Eukaryota > Metazoa > Arthropoda > Malacostraca > Decapoda > Parastacidae > Cherax > Cherax quadricarinatus. The sequence goes on along the minus strand of NC_069459.1, from coordinate 22,518,803 downwards.
AGCTCCTTCGGCGATATGTTCGATGCAATGTTTACTGCTAGAACCTTTTTCTATAGCTAATTTTTGTATTTCCTCTCTTCTCAGTCTGTACTCCGTCTCTGGGTTTCTCTAAACTGTTCCAAATTTCATGAATTAGCACTTATTATGACTGAATTAAAGTAGCAATTTTGATTGACCACCTTTGCAACCTATATGAATCTCACTGTCCTCTCTTCTGTGTATGAGTGTGTGTGTGTATGTGTGTGTGTGTGTGTGTGTGTGTGTGTGTGTGTTGTGTGTTGTGTGTGTGTGTGTGTTGTGTGTTGTGTGTGTGAGTGTGTGTGTGTGTTGTCTGTCTGTCTGTCTGTGTGGTGTGTGTGTGTGTGTGTGTCTGTGTGTGTGTGTGTGTGTGTGTGTGTGTCTGTGTGTGTGAGTGTGTGTGTTGTGTGTCTGTGTGTGTCTGTTGTGTGTGTGTGTAGTGTTGTGTGTGTGTTGTTGTGTGTCTGTGTGTGTGTGTGTGTCTGTCTGTCTGTCTGTTGTGGTGTGTGTGTGTGTGTGTGTGTGTGTGGTGTGTGTGTGTGTGTGTGTGTGTGTGTGTGTGTGTGTGTGTGTGTGTGTGTGTGTGTGTGTCGTGTGTGTGTTGTGTGTGTGTGTGGTGTGTGTGTGTGTTGTGTCTGTTGTTGTTGTTGTTTGTGTGTGTGTGTGTGTGTGTGTCTGTGTGTGTGTGTGTGTGTGTGTGTGTGTGTGTGTGTGTGTGTGTGTGTGTGTGTTGTCTGTCGTTGTCTGTCTGTGTGGTGTGTGTGTGTGTGTGTGTGTGTGTGTGTGTGTGTGTGTGTGTGTGTGTGTGTGTGTGTGTGTGTGTGTGTGTGTGTGTGTGTGTGTGTGTGTGTGTGTGTGTGTGTGTGTGTGTGTGTAGGGGTGACGGTCGAACATGTCCAGTGTTACTGCCATTTTGAAGATGATGAAGATGAAAAATAGATGAAGACGACGACAGCGAAGAAAAAAAGGTAAACAATAGCAGCAGACGTAAAAACAATAACAATAACATTATAAACACCAATTATACCAGAAACAAAAGCAGAGGCATCAATAATAACCCCAAAAAACTACAAAAAAAAAACACACATAAAATAAGAAGATACAATTCAAGGAGCAAAACTGGTTCTTAACTAATGACTGTTGCCTGTGCAAGATATTGCGTACATCAGCAGCTGAGAATAATATTAAACCATCATAAAACACAGCTAGGAAACAGCGGAGCGTTTTAAAACACAAGTCTCCGCCTCGGTGCAAAGGTTTTAAGTGTAGTTATTGGAGGCGGGAGAGGGAGGGGAGGAGTGCGTTCCTCAGCACCGTATATCAGAGCAGGTGTTGCCAACTGCTTGTAGGAGGAGGAACTTAGAGAGCGATTTACACGGTCACATACGCTTACGTGCACACGTGGAAACTTGCGTTCGAGTCCTTGGCTAGCGCAGTATTGATCAATACCACTCGTTCGAACTCCAGCTGAGGTCCTCTTCAGCTGAAGAGGACCTCGGCTGGAGTTCGAAATATACAGACTATCATGCTTCCTAATTTTCATCTCTTGTGGTATTTTTCCTCTCAATAATGAGAATTCTTTGCATTTTCTTACAACAGAATAAAAGCAAAATCAGCAAGCATCCTATTCAACAGAGATACACTTTGTTCAGCTAATTTATGTCTTATTCCAGAGTGATACACAGTATTCCAGAGTGATACACAGTATTCCAGAGTGATACACAGTATACCGGTGTGATACACAGTATTCCAGTGATACACAGTATACCAGGGGAGCATATTCTGTTCAACAGATCCATCCTGTTCCACAGATATACACTACATTCAACCTTGTGCCTCACACACGATGTATCAGTCTTCTTAAAGCTATCTCCATTCATAAATCTAAACACAATCCTTGTATTTATCGGCAAAACATAGACCGCCATCACCATTTCCCTAATTTATCTGCCAAATGACAGAGTATTGTGAATTTATGCCCTCAGATCTTTCTCACAACCCGAGTCCTCCTAACTCCCCTTATCTAATCTGTAATTCCAGTGATGTGCCCTCTTCTCCTTCCCTAGTCTTAGTACTTGGTATTTACGTCGATTGCTCCTCGTCTACGTTATCCAAGAGGATAAAGCATATTCATCTCGCTACAGTAACTTAGAAGCTTTCTCATTCCTAATTTGCTTCATATTTGCTAGTTGTGTATAAAATGTATGATGTTATTTGTTGTGTGTGTGTGGTGTGTGTGGTGTGTGTGTGTTGTTGTGTGTGTGTGTGTGTGTTGTGTGTGTGTGTGTGTGTGTGTGTGTGTGTGTGTGGTGTGTGTTGGTCTGTCGTGTGTCTGTGTGTGTGTCTGGTGCTGTTGTGTGTGGTGTGTGTGTGTTGTGTTGTGTGTGTGTGTGTGTGTGTGTTGTTCTGTGTTGTGTGTGTGTGTGTGTGTGTAATTATCAATGTGTAACTAATTATTTGTAATAATGTTAGCAGAATTACTAACAATATGTTAGGTAAAAGGACACAAGTGAAACTAATGAAACACGTTATCTGTGTGTTATTGAGGGTCTAAAAGAATAGATACGTAGACAAAATCTCGCGTTACGGGTTAGCAAACACGTTATCTGTGTGTTACTGAGTGTACATAAGGTATTTCTAGCATGACGTGACTAGTCAACGAGATGTAACTAATTACAAGTGTTTGGACATAAAAATCTTTTTATGATGCATCCCGACGCTACTCGAATTCAGGATAATTGCATATGCAATAAAGTCTGGGTTTGTGTCTCACCACTGTGGAATACTGAAGCTTGCTCTTTTCTTCATCTCTCTTCATTTATTTCCTTCCCTCATCTCTCCATTCTTCTGTTCTTCCTGCTCCCGTTCCCTCTCTTCATATATTTTCCTCCTGGTCTTTCTCATCTGAGGAAGGCCCTTGGTAGCTCTAGTTTCAGGGACAGGATAATTAACATTAACGCAGTAGTTGGGTTTACAGCAGTTAAGGAAGGAATGAGACACTATGGCCACAAATCTTGCTAAGTGTTTTAAAGTAAATAAACCCAAATCTCAGTGAATTGTGACATGTTATTTTTATAATTATTCAACTTACCTGAACTGTATTATTTAGTAATAATTGTCGAATTACCGACAAAATGTAAGGTAAAAGGCCACAGTTAATGGCTTGACGAAGCTTCTGGAGAGGGAGACGTTGCTACAATAAAATGTTACATTAGTTACATCTATGTCTTTCAGTAATTTTTTCCGTAAATCAATTGCAAAGGCATTTTATCAAGAAGGAAATTCTCGCTTAAACACCAGTAAGAAATTCTTTACATAGATAGATTTAACCGAGAATTTACTGGCAAGGGTGTTTCTGTTCTTGCTGCTACCTCCATAGATAACATTATATTAATAAAGTTAAGCTCTAAACCTGTGTGAATATGTCAATGGTATGTAATTTCGACAAGTAGATAAGGAAGACACAAGTGGAATATTTGCGTATCTTTATTCCGAAACGTTTCGCCTACACAGCAGGCTTCTTCAGTCTGTCAGACACTGCAACACAACAGTATCTTGGTACGGAGCACTAGAGAGGTTGGATTTTAAAGGGGTCTATCTAGGCTTGCTATACTATTTCTCAGTTATTACATTCTTGTTTCTATTAGTGGGCTCCGCCTCTTACGCCGTCTATAAAATTGTCTATGCCTCACATATATCAGTTTATAATATAAAATCTAAATAATATATTTTCTTATATATTTCACTATATTTCCATTATTCATTTTCTTCCTATTCTCTCCTCCCATTCTAAATCTTTTCTCTTCTTTCCCTCCATTTCACTAATTTTTCTTTTTCTTTGCCTCCATCTCTCTCTCTTTAAATCCTACCTCTCTCACTCTATTCATTTTTCCCCAACTCTCTTTTTCTTCACTAAATTCTGCCTCATGGAAAGACCAACGCAAGTATTGACAGAAGAGCGACGTGTGTGTTCTCAAAGAGTTGATATGAACGACGTAGAAAAGCGAACGTATTTTGGCCTCAAACACGGCGTCGTCAGAACCTCGCTCCATCAGCTGTTTGTCGACCAAACACAGTCACACATCAGCTAACTCTACGAGCCACATCCGCCCCACACAACTGATATCGTCAGAGAGCAAGACAAAAAAAATAGGGTTGAAATGTTGCTCTCTCTCACGTTACAGGTCTTTGTGGATTCTCTGTATCTTGTGGTCATTTGTACTCTCTCTCTCTCTCTCTCTCGTTATCTCTCTCTCTCTCTCTCTCTCTCTCTCTCTCTCTCTTTATTTACGCAATGATTTTACAAGCTAAGAGGTGGAAATTCCTCTGCTCATTTGAAAGCCTTTCTATTATAAGACATACACTTCATCATGTTCCCTACTTGTATGTCTCATAATAAAAATGCTTTCAAATGAGCTGATGTAGGTAACAGCTCTTAGCTTGCCAATAAAGTTAGGAATCCTTAACCTGTAAATAGCTTGTCAATAAAGCTAGGGATCCTTAACCTAACCTTGTCAAACCCTGTGTAAAAAAAAAAAAAAAAAAAAAAAAAAAGAATAGATAGGGAATTGGAAGAAGTTGAAGCCATTTGTGGTCAATAGGACGAAGTTGAAGCCATCTGTGGGCCAGGGATTTTATCTGGTCCCCTGACTTTATTTCATCTATGTTATTATACTGTACGAACATGTTCCAGACTCGGATCATTGTACAAATGAACAATCTCAAATGAAGTGATGTTTTAGAGAAGTCGGAGAGGTAGCAGAGAGAAAGAAGGCATGAGGGAAAAGGATTCTTGAATTGGAGGAAGATGGGGGAGGAGTTGTACTTAGGGCTAGGAGGTAGGAGAGAGAGTTGAGATGAGAAGCAGAAGAAACTGTAGAGGACAGAGCAGCAGGAGGATGGAAGAATCGTCTTGGGTGGGGAGAGATGGGGAGAGAGAGAGAGAGAGAGAGAGAGAGTAGATTAAAATCTAATTCAAAGTCATATAATTTATTTTAATCGCCTGAAGAAAACATAACCCATTGGGCTTAACATCGCCTATTAGTGGGCAATAAAGCCTTCTGAATAGCGACTGTAGCATCAATTAAAAGCAGAGTCCATTGAAAACGACAAGACAGTCTATTCGCTTTTCCAAAACAGGATACTGAGAACGACAGTGAAATCTATTAGCAGGCTAAATGCAACCCATTAATTAAGTCAGCCAAATGTACTCTTTAAGTACAGCAGCTCTACCTACTTTGAGTACGACTCAATCGTCTATGTAGCTCTTTCCAGGCACTCTGAGTACATTTCAATCTTTTTAGCGAATCTCTCCACACCTGTTCGTCTGAGGAATTACAAACTAGTCCTTTTTTATATACCAGCTTGAGTATCTGCCTGACTGATGTCTACGTAATGCTTGCTGGCTGCGTGTGTGCTTTAACGATTAA
>NC_069459.1:22503356-22508356 GCF_026875155.1 Cherax quadricarinatus | reverse complement strand
TATTGTTATTATGAGCTTCGAGGAGAATAGCTAAATCAGTTGGGGTCACAGAGATGCTGAGAATATTGCTTGACTATAAATGACGAGGGGATGTATAGCTCACAGGTCCGAGAAATCAAGGAAGATGAAGTTTGAGACACTTATGCAACATATGGGAATCTTTATTGAAGACTTCCCCATATGTTGAATAAGAGTCTCAGTCTTCAACTTGTCGGTTTTAAACCATTTATCACATCAAGGAAGATGAATTTAAAGAGAGAAAAAGGCGAAAATTTGTAGCAAGAGGTCAGGTTAATATTCATTATGAGGTCAGTTGTATTCCTAGTAACCCTCACTTAGAGAGGAAGCCTGAGACGAAGCTTCGATCAATCATTACTAAGGCACAATGTACAGCATGATATTGATCCAGGACTAATCGAAAAGTAGTCAAAGTTTTTTCTAAGTGTAGATCATTTGTAACTTGTTCCAGCCACGGTATTGTCTCTTTTATTCGTCGTGGGGACAGATGCATTCTTGAGACGAATGACTGTCCTGTACATAATAACAAGAATGATAAAGCCTTATGCCTGTAAAACATTGTACTATTAAGGATCTGTTTTTGCTGTATCTTAGCGTTTTATCTCTTGACCGCTACGGTACACTTCAACCATTAACAAGTATCTTAGGTAGAGAGGAACGCGAAGATACGCACAGGTTCCAGAACAAATATGTTTTAGAACAACGTGTCGATCTGCACTGAGCTTCATCAAGCTTGATGCTCTACACAGAGCAAAAAGTTATCCCAGTGACTTGTATCCTTGTCTTCCTACTAGTAGACAATCAACCATTTTATCCAGAAGGTGCTTTTCCAAGTGCAAAAACCGTACTAGAAAACAAACTCTAGTGAGGCCTTTTATTAGACTAAATTAACTGAGAAAAAGTCAGATGATTTCTGAAAGTGAGAATCTCCAACCTTTTAGAAGCAATTTTAGCAGCTGCAATAATCTGAGATTACAAGTACAAATCGTAATGCACAAAATGTTGATAGAAGTTTTAGATCCTTAGTAAGATAGGCAGAAATATGTTATTGTGTATTGAATTTTTCTTACAGTAAAAGGATATTAGAACAAAAGCAATAAGGTATAATTTATCAAAAACAATACAGTCCAGGAAACTTAGATCAGACGTAGGAAAATTGGGCATCATAGTACAAAAAAAGGGAAGAGTTACTCTTTTAGGGTGAAGGTGACACCGGAAGTCATGATGTTTCTGGCCTTGTCAACTCTAATTGGGTTACTACTTTTCGGTCTATTGATCACAGTAATCGATTAAGCGAATTATCTCTAATGACACTAGCACCGTCCGAAATAACCACTGGCGTAGTAGGTATCTCCTGTGGGAGGAAGGGAGCGGAGGCGAAAAATGGAACCAAAGTCCCACCTTGCAGGAGAACTCGGGCTGGTGTAAAAGATATAAACACTATCGTAGAGTTACAGCCAAGTGTGTTCCCTCAGCGTGATAATGGCGTTAGGGCGTTCGTCGCAGCTTTGTCGGCTGCTGGAATAAGTAGTCGGCGGTCGGAATAAGTAGTTAGCAGGAGTACTGTATCACCCCTGAACCTACACTTTAGTCAGAGCTCGACCCGATAACCGCCGACTAGCGCTGTGAAAATTGGAAGCGCTTCTTGCCGACCAGAGCCCGATTTACGCTGCTACTCTGGTAATGAAAGACTCAATGCAAATGCCTGCATTTGCTTCTACCCTTTTGTCGCGACGTTAAAGCGGAAACTAATGTTGATTTGATTCACTGTTATCAAGCATATAAAAGCAGAGCAATTATCAGTAACGGAAGTCGAATTGCTCGTAATTAGTGGGTAAATTGGTGTCCTGGACCACACATCGGCAGTCAGGACAAGGGCGCCACTGCCTGAGCCTCTAATAAACATTTCACGCAGTCTGAAATAGTTGAAATTTGGTGTTGGAGTGCACGCGGATGGCTGCCATCAGCTGCCAGCCACGCTGGTGATTTTCATTCAATTAGCGATTTGCATGGACAATGAAAGAGGTCTGAATGGTGCCCCCCTTCTCTTTCCTCTTCCACCAGCCGCCTCCTTCTCTACCATTCCTTCCCCTCCTCCTCCTCCTCCTCCTTCTCCTCCTCTTCTTCATTTTCCACCTCCTCAGCTCCCTCTGCTAACTCTTCTTCCTCCTCTCACTTCACCTTCCATTCATATTCACCTTCCTCCTCCGTCTCTTCCTTCTCCTCTACTCCCCCTCCTCGTTTTCCTATTAATTCTATCTGCTTCTTTTCCTCCTTTTCCTTCCTTCCTTCCTCTTTCCTCTCTTTCCTCTTCAGCCTTTTCCTCCCCATCCGCTGTCTCCGCCCCTTCTCAGACAAATTTAAAGAATCATCCAGAGAAAATGGTAGAAGAGTAATTATTGGTATCGAAGGTTGGCTCTCCTGTCTCAGCAGCTGAGCCGACAGCTGTGAGACCGGTAGGGCGGCCAGGGGCGTAATTGTCCGTAGTATGTCTCGGTGAAAAATGTGTGAAGATGCAAAAAATCGGAGATGTGTATTTGAGAGAGAGAGAGAGAGAGAGAGAGAGAGAGAGAGAGAGAGAGAGAGAGAGAGAGAGAGAGAGAGAGAGAGAGAGAGAGAGAGAGAGAGAGAGAGAGAGACAGACAGAGACAGACAGACAGACAGACAGACGGAGAGACAGGCACACAGACACACAGAGAAAGTCAGAGAGAGAAAATTGAGATTATAATTGATTGTTATTATAATTATTTTTAATGCAATTATTATTATTATTATTATTATTATTATTATTATTATTATTATTATTATTATTATTATTATTATTATTATTATTATAGCATTCATTTTCAGTCGCTAAATTCGTTAAGGTTATAGAACTCATGGGGATTAAGAGGCAAGAGAGTTCGATAAGAGGAGAGGGAGCGTAGTTCCAGTTCCCTGAATCAAGAGTCCTTTACCTTTATCAACTCACCCCCCCCCCAATGCACGTCCATGGACTATATGGTCATCCACAGAGGAAGCCGTACCGTGCCCTTGATAACCCAGCTATGAAATCTCGGGGTTTCAGACAGGTTTGGAAGCCGGGCTTTGTGAGGGCTGAGTTCCTGTCTAGCTAACTGCGAACAGAGGATTGAACCTACAACACTCCTAGCACTAAAAGCTACACAGGTTTAACTTCCTATTGTCGAACTGTTGTGGGTTCCAACTAGCGCCACATGCTCTTTTTTTTCCTGAACATTTTGTATCATCAAGGTGACAACATTACGATATCTGGTTCTGGTTGTTTTTAGCTGTTCATAGCAGCATGTTGGTTGAGGTCTAACCAAAATTCTCTCATCTTGGTCAGAATTTTTTAGAACCAAAGATTTAGTAATGCTCTTGAAGACCTGGTAATGGATGAAGAAATCTTGGTTACCTCAGTCGAAAGAAAGAGTAGGATTATTTTGAACCACACTGACTATAACTCGAAGATGATATTCTTACTAAATGATAGGAACACCTACGAACCTCTACACAACAGTAAATTAAGTGAACTCACTAAAAAAACAGTGTGAAAATTCCTGCATCTTATTTCCAGTAACCCTTGATGGGGAAATATGAACGGTCATCCTAAGGTCCATAATAAAAACAACGTTCTGCCTAGGATCATCACCTCCGGTGACCTTATGTATGGAAAGGTACTCCTTATGATCTTCACCTCGGTCATAGGTGAGGCTCCTTAGGATCTTCACCTCGGTCATAGGTGAGGCTCCTTAGGATCATCACCTCGGTCATAGGTGAGGCTCCTTAGGATCATCACCTCGGTCATAGGTGAGGCTCCTTAGGATCATCACCTCGGTCACAGGTGAGGCTCCTTAGGATCATCACCTCGGTCATAGGTGAGGCTCCTCACAGATTTGCAGGAACTCTTGGCAAACATTTATCGAAAACGATGGAGACTATCAGCTAAAGTACCTTTTAAAATATTCAGGCGTTCTCCTCAACCGTGTAAAACACATCAGTAGAAAAAAAAAAACAAGAAATTGGCAGGTCTGGATGTTATTTCTTCACTTACAAATGTACCCACAACCCAACCACTGAAGGAAAAAAAAAAAAGGTTAATGGCAATTTCCTCGAAGTCACTGAAGTGTGTGTGTGTAAATTTTAATTATTTGTATTACAGTAACTCTGTACTGACGAGGTTTTGGCAAGGGCACTGGTGTTCCTCAGTAGTTCAATACTAGTTAACCTGTACATAAGTTTATGGAGATTTAAAATTTTTTACCTCTCTATCCCAACAGTGTGATGTGGCTGCGGTAAGTGGATGATTTCCTCACAGGACCTAGAAGGCTCAAAATCACTGACCTACTGAAGAGACTAAAGGTTAAACCTTCTGTTGTATTCACACTTAAGACTGAAGAAAAAACTTACCATCTTATATGTGTTCCTGTAGCCTTGGTGGTAAGCTGTCTTTCAAAGTGTACCGACATATATATATATATATATATATATATATATATATATATATATATATATATATATATATATATATATATATATATATATATATATATATATATATATATATATATATATATATATATAAAGCCCTGCTCTGTGCAAGGCTTTATCAATTCATAACTTGATGAAGCTTTACACAGAGAGAAATTATGTCTAAATTAGAATTTGATCTGTAACTTGTGTCTCTGTCTTCATACACAATAGATATATTGGTGTGTTTACACGAGGTAAATATGGGTGTGTTTAGAGGTTAATAGAGACTAGTTTACGAAGGTATATCCGCTCTCTGAGAGGGAGGAGACATGCTGGTTGGGTCGTGTGGTGTTACGTATTTACAAGGTTGTTGGTGCTTGACCTTGACCTCTCGGCCTCCTACGTGAGCTGCTGGTTTTGCTCCTGTCTCTCCCCTCCTTTTCTCTTTTCTCCCTTATCTCGTTTCCTCCTTTCCTCATCCTCCCCTCCAGAGCCCCTGCCTCTTCTTT
>NC_069459.1:22480856-22498356 GCF_026875155.1 Cherax quadricarinatus | reverse complement strand
GAGAGAATCGCTATCCTTGTAAAAGCTTGTTTTCATTTGTTTACGAAGTATTTCTCTGTTTCAAGAGTTTCTCCTGACGTCTGTATTGTTTCAAACGTGATCGACGAAATGGTCAAACTAGAACTGGTGTATCAGTGTCGGATATTAGTGATTAATTTAGCACTGGTGTACTAGTGTTGGATATTAGTGATTAAACTAGCACTGGTGTACTAGTGTTGGATATTAGTGATTAAACTAGCACTGGTGTACCAGTGTTGGATATTAGTGATTAAACTAGCACTGGTGTACGTGGATAGTTGGGATTATTAGTTGATTAAACTAGCACTGGTGTGCCAGTGTTGGATATTAGTGATTAAACTAGCACTTAATTAAGCTTTCTCCTCTTTGTCTTCTTCCATTGCATTCTCTTTCTCTTTTGCTTCTTCTTCTTCTTCTTCTTCTTCTTCTTCTCCTTCTTCTTCTTCTTCTTCTTCTTCTTCCCTTCTTTTTCTTTCTTCTTCTTCTTTTTTCTTCTTCTTCTTCTTCTTCTTCTTTTTACCTTCTTTTTTCTCTTCCTCTTTTTCTTCTTCCCTTTAAATTTTTTCCTTCCTCCTAATCCTCCATTACGAAAACATCCTTTTCCTCTTTTTATTCTTCATCCTTTCCCTCTTTTCCTTATTCCTCTCCATCTTACTCTTCTCTTCTTCCTCTCATCCTCCTTATCATCCTCCTCCTCTTCCCGCTCATCATCTTCTTCATCTACCACTCCCTCCACCTTCTCCATCAAATATTTGAGCCTCGTCCACAGAGGCTCTATGATAACTCGGGATGGAACCTACGTACTTCCTATTATCACTCTGACTTTCTTAATACTTGAGCTCAATTACTTTAATCTTGCTTCATCTACGTAAGAGAGGGAGGGAGAGAGAGAGAGAGAGAGAGAGAGAGAGAGAGAGAGAGAGAGAGAGAGAGAGAGAGAGAGAGAGAGAGAGAGAGAGAGAGAGAGAGAGAGAAAGAGAGAGAGAAATGAAGATAGAGAGATAAGGAGAGTGGGAAGGAGAGGGAGGGGCAGAAAGTGTGAGACTGCACCAAAAACAAATGGGGTAATTTCGTCTGTCAGAGGTAATTACAAGCGGGAGGATGAGTAGGAGGATGATTAGAAGGAGGAGGACGAGAAGAAGAGCTGGAGAAAGAGGAGCAGGAACAGAGAAAGACCGATTATTTGACTTGATTTCTTTTCGCCACTGGAAGCACTCAATAAACCTGCTGGAAATACTTTTCTCTCCCAGGGTAAACAGTCTGGTGAACCAGCTCTTCACTGGAAACATTTTTTTTTTTTTGCATTACTGAACTCCCTCTATGGGTTACCTCTGACCCATTTCTCAAGGATTCGTTAACAAGGTATTTAAAGTGGGTAGGAGTGAACTTAAGTAAGGTTTTATCACCCCTTCCCTTGTTGCCTTTGTCATCGTGGTATCTGAAGAGGACTATTCGTCAACTGAAAGCGGTAAACGTAGTGTATAGATGGAGTATACATCAACTAGAATCAGAAGACACACTATAATGATGGAGTTCAAACACACTAGAAGGAGTCGATGCAGTTTCGTGACGGAGCTGACTGTATGATTTCATTCGTGAGCAAACTTCAAGGGTCATGTCACAAATATACAAACGTTCCCACACATACACACACACACACACACACACACACACCACACAACACACACACACACACACACACACACACACACACAACACACACACACACACACACACACACACACTAAACCACCAGGCCAAGTGTCTATTGACAAGTGCCATCGACAAACGATAACAGGCTAATAGAGAAACGGTCAGCAAGCACACTATGTATAATAGTCTAAAATTTACAGACAAACATGTCAATAAACCACAAAAGATTTCATCAGTCTAAATAAATATAAAGAAGCACAACATGCATACCTCATTATATTTGTGATACAACATACTGTGATACCAACACAAATAAATAAGAGGTGAAGGTAAGGGAAGATAATACACAAACAGCTCCGAAGAGAAATGAAAAGATATTCTCTGAAGTACATTTATTCTCATTTATATATATATATATATATATATATATTTTTATATATATATATATATTTTATATATATATATATGTGTTGTGTTGTGTGTGGTGTGTGTGTGTGTGTGTGTGTGTGTGTGTGAATGATGGACAAAGCGTCTTAATAAATGCCATCAAAGGTATATAATAAAACCTCAGGCGTCACCATCACCTAAAATCACTATCACCCACATGGTGATACAAGCACACAGGATCCTCACTATCACCCACCTGGTGATACAAGCACACAGGATCCTCACTATCACCCACCTGGTGATACAAGCACACAGGATCCTCACTGTCACCCACATGGTGATACAAGCACACAGGATCCTCACTGTCACCCACATGGTGATACAAGCACACAGGATCCTCACTGTCACCCACATGGTGATACAAGCACACAGGATCCTCACTATGTAACCCCCATCTGCCACTTACTCTCGCTTGATCACCACGGAAGCAATTTTTAACCCCTTTGATGTATACACTTTATGATACCAAGTTGACAATTCCTAATTGAATGAACACATAAACTTACATTCACTGTTAAGTCATTGTTACAGCGGTTGAAAAACAAGAGATCTAATCATCATTTGGTAATGCAGTGACGCTTGTTAATTACCTAAGCATGTAATTGGTGATTCTGGCGTTGAGTAATTAACAAAGCCACTGGGGGTCTATTGGAGAAATCGTAAATCATTATCAAGGTGACTGTGGTTCATTCAGTATGCAAATGATTTGTCAGGCATAACTGAACTAAGTTACTGTGTGTGTGTGTGTGTGTGTGTGTGTGTGTGTGTGGTGTGTGTGTGTGTGTTTTGTGTGTGGGGTGTGTGTGTGTGTGTGTGTGTATGTGTGTGTGTGTGTGTGTGTGTGTGTGTGTGTGTGGTGTGAGTGTGTGTGTGTGTGTGTGTGTGTGTGTGTGTGTGTGTGTGTGTGTGTGAGTGTGTGTGTGTGTGTGTGTGTGTGTGTGTGTGTATGTGTGTGTGTGTGTGTGTGTGTGTGTGTGGTGTGTGTGTGTGTGTGTGTGTGTGTGTGTGTGAGTGGTGTCCCGAGAGTGTGTAAGATTGCCTATATTCAATTATAGTTTCGTATTAACAGCTGCTAAGCCCGAACAGATCTTAAAGAAAGGGAGCTCTAATTCCTTGGATAAAGATCCTTTTACCAGCGTCAAGATATTTTAATTTTTCTCAGTTTATAATTGTCATTAATTTGTTCTGTTTACAATCCCAAGAAATATTTTTACAAAATTATATATATATAAATATATATAAAATATATATATATATATATTATATAATATATATAAATATATATATATATATAAAATTATATATATATGCAAAACAACCACTCTGAAAGAATAGAGAAATTCCAAGCGCTTTCGTGACTACTCACATTATCAAGGAACTATGAAAGTGAAGCATCCAAGGAAGCTATATAAGGGGTCCGGCCAGCACCTCACTATCAGATCCCACAACGGTTAAACACGTGACGCGCGGCGATCCAACTTGGATAGGTCCTTTGCAAAACTCACCCCCCAAGCTATTTATTTGTCCAGTGTATTATTAAATTCTTCCCAAATTCTATTAATTATAAATGGATATAATTTATATAAACCAAAGGAAATATTCATATTATTGTCAAAACTGCTTTTTATGAAACAAGATTCAATTATATTCCTGTCGACCATGGACTTGCTTGATACTACTTTCTCAACTTTTTGAAAATCAATTGGATGGTTAAAATCTCTTACATGAATAAATAGAGCATTGGAATCTTGTCCAGTTCTAATGCTATATTTATGTTGTTTTAATCTTAGTTCGAGATTTTTACCAGTTTGACCGTAATAAACTTTATCGCAAATTTTAGACACATTATAGACACATCCATCAGCATTTTGGGGGGAATTCTTAATCAAAAGTTTTTTTACTGTATCAAGATTTTTGAATACAACTTTAGTATTAAAAGTCTTAAGAAGGGAAGGCATATCAACCAAGTTTTCATGGTAGGGGAGAACCAACATATTTTTAGTTGAATAAGGCTGGTTGCCCCTTTTTGGATTATAAAAAGTGTTTCTAGCAACTTTAAAAGATTTATCAATTACATTTCTTGGGTATTTTAAATCATTACCTATTTCATAAATTTTGGATATTTCCTCATCTATGAACTCAGGACTACAAATTCGTAAAGCTCTCAAAAACATTGATGAGAAAACAGACAGTTTGAACTCTATCCATTGTTGAAGAATATATGACATAGAACATTATTGTAATTTATCGTAATTTAAATTTGAATTCATTATATACCCTTAATAATGTAAAACATCTAGAAGGCAATGAGGTTATTTTTCTTCAAACCACAGTAAAGTCTTATAGAATGGGCTAAGCTATTAATTTTCAAGAACAATGGCGTACACATATTGCATAAAACACAAAACTGTCATCAACATTCTAACCCATTACCACCTATAGGGACACGGATCCTAACAACCTCTGTTTCAAAAAAATCTCATGTCATAGGTTACTAAGCACAAGGTGATACTAGACATTTCCTTGCATACGCACAACTTCTGAGTGTAAAACTTATCATTAACATACACAATTTTGCATCAACAACTGCAAAGTTTAATAAGGTTTACTGATACTAGGGAAACCTAGGCATACATGGTAAATCATAGTCTAACGAGCTTCTCAGATAACAAAGTAAATCCTCACATCACCCACGAACTTTCTAAACAAGGAACCTCAACATCAAAACTACCATGTTAAAAATCAGTTTACAGTCACTCAAGGAGCTTAATATCAACCAAGTCTATGTTCTTTTTCAACATTAAAAGCACAAATCTTTGCTCACCACATGGGATACAACAAACAGACCCATGCCCATTGGATAATTTACTATGAAACTGACCCTATGGAAGCTAATATTGTCCTGACTGGATTCCCTGGTTGTTGGTGTCTTTTTTACTTAGTCATACACTTAATGTACCATTGAAATTTATTGGAAGAATTAATAATACACTGGACAAATAAATAGCTTGGAGCGTGCGTTTTGCAAAGAGACCTATCATCAGGTATGGCTGACGCGCTTGTCACGGTGTATTTATCTCGTTGAGTGATCTGCATGGGGTTTGGGATCGACACTCCTTATCATAGGTGACTGTGGATCATTCACTTCATAGTTCCTTGGGATAACAATGAATGTGGTAGTCAGTGTCGTTGTGATTTTTTCTTTCAGTGTGGTTTGTTTGTGCATATTGTTGTGAATCCCTGTTTACTGTGATCTTAATGTCGATTTTTTTATAGTATATTTTTATTTATTTTTATATTATATTAATTTAGTATTATATTAATATAGTTAATTGAAATTGCCTATATATATATATATATTCGTATTAACTGCAATAAGACACAGTTAAACAGGTGGATTTCAAATTATGCAAAACAACCTTAACGATAGAGAAATTCCAAGCGTTTTCGTGACTAGTCACGAAATGCGCTTGGAATTTTCTCTATTCATCAGATGTTGTTTAGCATATATATATATATATATATATATATATATATATATATATATATATATATATATATATATATATATATATATAATATATATATTATATATATATATATATACTATAGGTAGTAGTTGGTAGACAGCAACCACCCAGGGAAGTACTACCGTCCTGCCAGATGACTGTGAAACAGAAACCTGTAACTGTTTTGCATGATGGTAGGATTGCTGGTTTCTTTTTCTGTCTCATAAACACGCTAGATAACCGGATATCTTGCTACTCCTACTTACACTTTGGTCACACTTCACAGACACGCACATGCATATGTATATACATACATCTAGGTTTTTCACCTTTTTCTAAATAGCTCTTGTTCTTCTTTATTTCTTATATTGTCCATGGGGAAGTGGAAAAGAATCTTTCCTCCGTAAGCCATGCGTGTCGTATGAGGCGACTAAAATGCCGGGAGCAATGGGCTAGTAACCCCTTCTCCTGTAGACATTTACTAAAAAAGAGAAGAAGAAAAACTTTATAAAACTGGGATGCTTAAATGTGCGTGGATGTAGTGCGGATGACAAGAAACAGATGATTGCTGATGTTATGAATGAAAAGAAGTTGGATGTCCTGGCCCTAAGCGAAACAAAGCTGAAGGGGGTAGGGGAGTTTCGGTGGGGGGAAATAAATGGGATTAAATCTGGAGTATCTGAGTTAGAGCAAAGGAAGGGGTAGCAGTAATGTTGAAGGAACAGTTATGGAAGGAGAAAAGAGAATATGAATGTGTAAATTCAAGAATTATGTGGATTAAAGTGAAGGTTGGATGCGAAAAGTGGGTCATAATAAGCGTGTATGCACCTGGAGAAGAGAGGAATGTAGAGGAGAGAGAGAGATTTTGGGAGATGTTAAGTGAATCTATAGGAGCCTTTGAACCAAGTGAGAGAGTAGTTGTGGTAGGGGATCTGAATGCTAAAGTAGGAGAAACTTTTAGAGAGGGTGTGGTAGGTAAGTTTGGGGTGCCAGGTGTAAATGATAATGGGAGCCCTTTGATTGAACTTTGTATAGAAAGGGGTTTAGTTATAGGTAATACATATTTTAAGAAAAAGAGGATAAATAAGTATACAAGATATGATGTAGGGCGAAATGACAGTAATTTGTTGGATTATGTATTGGTAGACAAAAGACTGTTGAGTAGACTTCAGCATGTACATGTTTATAGAGGGGCCACAGATATATCAGATCACTTTCTAGTTGTAGCTACACTGAGAGTAAAAGGTAGATGGGATACAAGGAGAATAGAAGCATCAGGGAAGAGAGAGGTGAAGGTTTATAAACTAAAAGAAGAGGCAGTTAGGGTAAGATATAAACAGCTCTTGGAGGATAGATGGGCTAATGAGAGCATAGGCAATGGGGTCGAAGAGGTATGGGGTAGGTTTAAAAATGTAGTGTTAGAGTGTTCAGCAGAAGTTTGTGGTTACAGGAAAGTGGGTGTGGGAGGGAAGAGGAGCGATTGGTGGAATGATAATGTAAAGAGAATATTAAGGGAGAAAAAGTTAGCATATGAGAAGTTTTTACAAAGTAGAAGTGATGCAAGGAGGGAAGAGTATATGGAGAAAAAGAGAGAGGTTAAGATAGTGGTGAAGCAATGTAAAAAGAGAGCAAATGAGAGAGTGGGTGAGATGTTATCAACAAATTTTGTTGAAAATAAGAAAAAGTTTTGGAGATTAACAAGTTAAGGAAGCCTAGAGAACAAATGGATTTCTCAGTTAAAAATAGGAGAGGAGAGTTATTAAATGGAGAATTAGAGGTATTGGGAAGATGGAGGGAATATTTTGAGGAATTGTTAAATGTTGATGAAGATAGGGAAGCTGTGATTTCGTGTATAGGGCAAGGAGGAATAACATCTTGTAGGAGTGAGGAAGAGCCAGTTTTGAGTGTGGGGGAAGTTCGTGAGGCAGTAGGTAAAATGAAAAGGGGTAAGGCAGCCGGGATTGATGGGATAAAGATAGAAATGTTAAAAGCAGGTGGGGATATAGTTTTGGAGTGGTTGGTGCAATTATTTAATAAATGTATAGATGAGGGTAAGGTACCTAGGGATTGGCAGAGAGCATGCATAGTTCCTTTGTATAAAGGCAAAGGGGACAAAAGAGAGTGCAAAAATTATAGAGGGATAAGTCTGTTGAGTATACCTGGTAAAGTGTATGGTAGAGTTATTATTGAAAGAATTAAGAGTAAGACGGAGAATAGGATAGAGATGAACAAGGAGGCTTTAGGAAAGGTAGGGGGTGTGTGGACCAGGTGTTTACAGTGAAACATAAGTGAACAGTATTTAGATAAGGCTAAAGAGGTCTTTGTGGCATTTATGGATTTGGAAAAGGCGTATGACAGGGTGGATAGGGGGGCAATGTGGCAGATGTTGCAGGTGTATGGTGTAGGAGGTAGGTTACTGAAAGCAGTGAAGAGTTTTTACGAGGATAGTGAGGCTCAAGTTAGAGTATGTAGGAAAGAGGGAAATTATTTCCCAGTAAAAGTAGGCCTTAGACAAGGATGTGTGATGTCACCATGGTTGTTTAATATATTTATAGATGGGATTGTAAGAGAAGTAAATGCGAGGGTCTTGGCAAGAGGCGTGGAGTTAAAAGATAAAGAATCACACATAAAGTGGGAGTTGTCACAGTTGCTCTTTGCTGATGACACTGTGCTCTTGGGAGATTCTGAAGAGAAGTTGCAGAGATTGGTGGATGAATTTGGTAGGGTGTGCAAAAGAAGAAAATTAAAAGTGAATACAGGAAAGAGTAAGGTTATGAGGATAACAAAAAGATTAGGTGATGAAAGATTGGATATCAGATTGGAGGGAGAGAGTATGGAGGAGGTGAATATATTCAGATATTTGGGAGTGGACGTGTCAGCGGATGGGTCTATGAAAGATGAGGTGAATCATAGAATTGATGAGGGGAAAAGGGTGAGTGGTGCACTTAGGAGTCTGTGGAGACAAAGAACTTTGTCCTTGGAGGCAAAGAGGGAATGTATGAGAGTATAGTTTTACCAACGCTCTTATATGGGTGTGAAGCATGGGTGATGAATGTTGCAGGGAGGAGAAGGCTGGAGGCAGTGGAGAAGTCATGTCTGAGGGCAATGTGTGGTGTGAATATAATGCAGAGAATTCGTAGTTTGGAAGTTAGGAGGAGGTGCAAGATTACCAAAACTGTTGTCCAGAGGGCTGAGGAAGGGTTGTTGAGGTGGTTTGGATATGTAGAGAGAATGGAGCGAAACAGAGTGACTTCAAGAGTGTATCAGTCTGTAGTGGAAGTAAGGCGGGGTAGGGGTCGGCCTAGGAAGGTTGGAGGGAGGGGGTAAAGGAGGTTTTGTGAGCGAGGGGCTTGGACTTCCAGCAGGCATGCGTGAGCGTGTTTGATAGGAGTGAATGGAGACAAATGGTTTTTAATACTTGACGTGCTGTTGGAGTGTGAGCAAAGTAACATTTATGAAGGGGTTCAGGGAAACCGGCAGGCCGGACTTGAGTCCTGGAGATGGGAAGTACAGTGCCTGCACTCTGAAGGAGGGGTGTTAATGTTGTAGTTTAAAAACTGTAGTGTAAAGCACCCTTCTGGCAAGACAGTGGAGTGAATGATGGTGAAAGTTTTTCTTTTTCGGGCCACCCTGCCTTGGTGGGAATCGGCCAGTGTGTTAATAATAATAATAATAATAATAATAATAATATATATATATATATATATATATATATATATATATATATATATATATATATAAAATATATATATATATATATATATATGCAAGGAATTCGCAAGAGCAGGCGAAATATACACACTGATCTCTGGCTGAAGGAGACTCGAACCTTGGAACAAGGTATGCAGTGCCTTACCATTCTCACCACACTGGACCAATACCTTGGCGTCCAGCTTGCGCTAGACGTTTGATCCAAGGCAGCCAGCTTTCAGGGAGAAGGCTTACAGCTTTTCATCTCATCCTCTGCATGCATCAGCCTTACTAGTGATTTTAACAATGCAAGGAATTCTCAAAAGCAGGCGAAATATAATATATATATATATATATATATATATATATATATAATATATATATATATATATATATATATATATATATATATATATATATATATATCATGTGGACACACACGGCGTGGACACACGGAGAGTGTGGACACACACACATTGTGGACATACAGAGAGTGTGGACACAGAGATTGTGGACACACAGAGAGTGTGGACACACACAGTGTGGATACACACACAGTGTGGACACACACAGTGTGGACACACACACACAGTGTGGAAACACAGAGAGTGAGGACACACACACAGTGTGGACACACACAGTGTAGACACACAGTGTGGACACACGCACTGTTTACACATATAACGAGATTATTTGGTATTTCTGCAAGCGGGGTGTGAATGATAAACGTCTTCGGAGGTTTCTTACTTTATTTGTAAAGTCGTGGTGGGTACACAGGCTTGTGTGTTGTGCCCATGACCCGGGTAGGGCCATCCCACGAGGGAGAGAGCTACTAGTTCCTTCTGTCTTGCTGCTAGGCCGCTGTGAGAGTGAGTGCGTGTGGGACCAACATCCCACAGACCTGGACAGGCCCAGAGGGCAGCACCTTAGTGGCGCGAAATATGAACTAAGCTGGCAGACAGCATAGGCTGTCTGTGCAGACAGTACAGGCTGTCTACACACACAGTGTGGACACCCTTTTTTACCCGCCAATTCTTCATCTTCTTCTTCTTCTTCTTCTTCTTCTTATTATTATTATTATTATTATTATTATTATTATTATTATTATTATTATTATTATTATTATTATTATTCCTGAGGAAATTCTAAACCTAGAAGAGTCAATCAATTGGTGAAATATGCAAGGTATTTAGGTTTAATCCACAGAAGAGAGGAATTACCTCCAATTCCTCGGATCGGGAACCCTTCGCCAGCATCAAGACACTCTTCTGGAATGAAGACTATTTCTCAAACATTATGCTGGGTATAGGCTCTTGATCCAAGGAACTGGACGCGTCCTCTCCTTCGGGGAACACTGATTTCCTCGCCCCAAGCGCTATATGACCCCTACGTGTTTAGTGTTGCTATTTAATAATAAGAATAATAATAATAATAATAATAATAATAATAATAATAATATAAATAATAATAATAATAATATAAATAATAATAATAATAATATAAATAATAATAATAATAAATAATAATAAATAAATAATAATAATAATAATATTAATAATATAATAAAAATAATTATCATCAAAAAAATTTAATAAAAATAATAATAATAATAATAATAATCATTATTATTATTATTATTAATTATTATTATATTATTATTATTATTATTATTATTATTATATAAATAATAATAATCAAAATAATAATAAATCACAAATAAAATCATTCATTTAAGTTAACGTGGGTCATTAATGGTCATTAAGTAAGGATTGTCTTTTCACTGTCCGAATAATTGCAACGTTCCCAGACTGTGCGCCTAGATTAGGCTGAAATCCCACGTGTAAAGTATTTATCAGTGCCTGGCAAGTGTAGGACCAGATAGAAGGAGCATAGTGACTTAAACAACACTACAACGCCACCACACACACAAACGACAGAGACACACACAACACACACACAACATCACACACACACACACACACACATAAAATCGTTCAGTGAAGAGGCGGGGCCAGGAGCTGAGTATCGACCCCTGCAACCACAATTAGGGGAGTACAGTTAAGTGAGTACACAAACACAGGACCCCATGAGGTTACGACGGAGTGAATCTGCGTCCGGAAAATGTATTTGTCACGTAATCTTCTCTGACCAGTCCAACCCTCCCTAATAATAATAATAATAATAATAATAATAATAATAAGAAGAAGAAGAAGAAGAAGAAGAAGAAGAAGAAGAAGAAGAAGAAGAAGAAGAAGAAGAAGAATCTTTATTTCTACAAGTACACGATACAACTTCTACAGACCATAGCTGACATCAGTGACATACTATATAGAAATCCCCTTTGGTTATGCAGAGTATTTTAGGCACCTTAGGTAAGATCTTGTCCCTCCCAGGATTCGACCCACACCAGTCGACTGATACCCAGATACCTACCTGCTGCTATTTGAACAGAGACAACAGATGCAAGGAAACACACCCAATCTTTCCACCCGTACAGGAGATCAAACCACGGACACTCAATTTGTATCAACTCAATGTTTATCCGTTCATTTCCTATAAATGAATTATAGAGGGGCTTTGTGAAGCCAATACTGACTTATATTACCTTATATCTAACGTTTTAGAGAGGAATTTTGATTAATAAGTTAATCATTTGTGTATTTCTACACAATATAGCATTAAATCTGTTATGTATATATATATATTTGTAGAGGGAATTTGAAATATGTTGGAAAGTGCCTCACATCGTTCAGTGTAGCATCAAGTTAATTCCACAGGTTGCATAGCACCTGTGGAATAGTAATTAATCAGGTTTGATCAGAGGAAGAGGACAGCTTCAATTCCTCGGACCAAGTGCCCTTCACCGGCATCAAGGAACCTCACCTCCTTGATGCTAATCTTACGAGGACAACACTGGTCCCCCCACCACACCGCAATAGCTAATTCAGTGATTCCTGAAGCAGGGAAATTATCTATTATACGTTGTTTTGCCCTCGGAGAAATTTAATAATGTGCTACTGTGGGTGAACATATTAATGGGGTTTAAAGCCACTAGACTACTGGAGGGTCATTAGGGTTATTTACCACCAGTCAAAGTACGGATTAATTTCTCAGTATATATACACTAACAGATATATACCTCACGGTATACATACCCTGTCTGGGTGATAATGATCCAATGCAGGTTCCAATGCCCCACTGTGGGTAACAATGTCCTACTGAGGGTGTCAATGTCCTGCTGTGGGTGGCAATACCTCCCAACCCTGGTGGCATTAATGACGCACCAATTGATAATACTATACTGTGGGTGATAATACCAACACTCTGGGTAAAACGCCTTAAAACATATGTTTACCCTGCTTAAAATGACTGACTCACCGCTCGCTCTATTCTGATAGGATCATTTAACACCCCTCTTCCCTTTCCCTTTCCTCTCTCTCTCTCTCTCTCTCTCTCTCTCTCTCTCTCTCTCTCTCTCTCTCTCTCTCTCTCTCTCTCTCTCTCTCTCTCTCTCTCTCTCTCTCTTCTCTCCCTCTCCTTTCTCATGGACTCAATTTTTTTAATTCCATTAGTCGCAGGGTTTTTTTCTCTGTTTATCGTCCCTTTCACGCTGTATTCACGCCTATTCTTCCCTGCGTCTCCTTTATCTCCACACTCGTTTCTCGACCAGTGGATGTGTGTTCTTCTTGTCTAGGATAGTTGTCGCGGCGCCACTCGTCCGACACGGTTTCGAACGCCATTTCGTCTCCGGTTCGTCCGTCTCACGGAGTTTCGCCCTCTTGAACGAAGAGATGTGGGGTGGAAGGGAGAAGGGGGTACTTAAGGGGGTATGCATCAGGGCGTTAAAAATTCAATAATTGTCTAATTGCAACGCCTCCAGTGTTGGCCTCTCGCTCTAGGCGCCGATGTAACCTTTGTGTTTACACGTCCCTTTGTTAATATCTGGCAGCGGTGGTCCCCGTTGTTTTGGTCGTCACGACTCAAGGCGGTGATGAACCCAGGTTTATGTCTCATGACTGAGGGATGTGGAGAGTAATGAAGGTGGAATAATGAAGGTGATGAAGAAGGGATGAGGAAAGTGATGACAAGACACCATATTTATTTATTCCGAGAGGTGTATGTCTCATTATTTATATAATAAAAGCTTACTTTGATTTATTTTATACGGTCAACAGGTGATCTGCAACCTTAATAACCCTTTGAGCAGTAAGAGGCTTTATAAGTTCTGTCAAGCACCTTAACTACTGGAACGCTTGGAACACTTGACTTGTACTCGTTGGAACGCGGGACGGAAGGTTTCAACCCTTATCTCTCTTCGTCCCTCTCACGGAGTTTCCCCTCTGAACAAGAGATGTGCGTGCGATAGGAAAGGTAAAGGATGTCAGGCGATTAAAAATCCAATAATGAAATAACGCGCCCATTGGTTTGCACTAGGGAGATAAACACCTAAGTGTTCCGGGCCAACTTGTTCATACAGCCTCCCATTAGTTTTGGTTGCCAATGATGAACCCAGGTATGTCTTCAGAGAGGAGTGGAAGATACTAAAGGTGGATCAGAAGGTGCTCGAAGTTGGATGAGGAACGGAAAGAAGACAGCCTTATTTATTCCAAGGCCTCATTATTTTATCATAAAGCCTTGAGTTTTCGTTAACGGCTCGAGGGCTTGATCCCCGGAATAACCTTAGCAGTAACCAGGCTTTAAGCCCAATTAACCAGCCATGATAAGACTGGAGGAATGGAGGAGATGAGGTGGAATAGAATTAGGAAGAGTGACGAAATGGAGTATTATCTGTATGAACACAAAGGCGAAATGTAGAACAGGCCTTCACTGGGAAAACATTTGGCTCTGCGTAGCGCTTTGCTAAGCCATGACTCTATTTGCACTACTCGGAGCGAAAAGTTGTCAGAGAAAAGGCATGTTCTGCAGTTTTTACCTGTCTCCGTTCAGAATTAGGGGGCAGAAAAAGAATGGAATAAGAAATGGGGAGTAGAGAACGAAATGGATGAAAAAGCAAGGCTGGAGGTACAAATAACATAAATACATTAAGAGAACGTAGGATAACAGGCAAACTTCGAGGACGAAGAAGGAAGAGAAGAAGAAGAAGAAGAAGAAGAAGAAGAAGAAGAAGAAGAAGAAGAAGAAGAAGAAGAAGAAGAAGAAGAAAGAAAGGAAGGAAGAAGAAGATGGAGAAAGAGAGGAGGAGAAAGAAGAGGAGGAGGAGGAGGAGGAGGATCAAGCCTATATAAGGAAGAGATGGAATGCGGCAGCAGGCTCCTCAACAAGACAGGCACCCAGCAGTGTCCGATAGATGGTGTCGGAGATATGAGTTATTTAATGGGGTCTTTGTACCCGAATAGTTCCCTATCTTCTAGCACATATTTTAATTCTCCATTATCCTTCCGCAAATTGCGTCATTATCAGTCAGCTGATGGTGACAGATCTATCGCCATCTATTCTCAGCTAAATGTGACAACGTTAGCGAGTGGGCTCTCTGTACAACGTAAGCGAGGGCACACCAAGCACAATGATCTCATTAGTAATCTTCTCATTTAGTTCGTGTGTTGGTAGGCTTTAAAAGCTATCGACTTCACGAGGGTCGTTGAAGGCTGCAGTGCTGAAGTATATATTCGTAGTGTATATACACCGAGAGACATTTATCTGTAGTCGGTGTATATGTATAGAAATATACAC
This sequence comes from Cherax quadricarinatus, assembly GCF_026875155.1. NCBI lineage: Eukaryota > Metazoa > Arthropoda > Malacostraca > Decapoda > Parastacidae > Cherax > Cherax quadricarinatus. The sequence goes on along the minus strand of NC_069459.1, from coordinate 22,483,348 downwards.
CTCTAGGCTCATTTCTGCTTTAATGCGGTGTGGTGTACACAACTCTCGAGGTATATACAATGAGATTTCCACCTCTCAGGGTACGTATATACTGAGATATACACACCTTTCGGTGTACATTCAGTGATAGATACGAACCTCTAGGTTTACAAACACCTAGAATTAGATACCTATCGGAATACATTTGAAATAACGGGTGAACAGGGACAGTAGGTGCCTTATGGAAACACCTCCTTAATGTTTTCCAGCAGTACCGGAGGAGATTCGAACCCCGGGCCTCAGTGTGTGAGCCGAGTGCGCTAGCGATCGAGCTACTGGCCAATAAACGAAGTGGAGGAAACTGTAAATTAGAAGGAATGCAAGAAGAGAGGAAGAAAGAAGAGGGAATGGATGAAAAGGAAATGGAAGAACGGGGGAAGGAGCGGAAGAGGAGGGAATGAAAGAGTAGAGGTGAGAATGAAAGAGAAAGGAAAGATAAAAGAGAAGAGGCGGAAATCAAAGGAGATAAGAAACGGAATAGGGACGAAGCAATGAAAGAAGAGAGGATGGAATAGGGAGGAACAGCAACGAGAACACATTAATGAGAGACGGGTGATAATAAAAGAAAGGGGGAGGAGGGAGGGGAAAAGCGCTAGGGAAGGGGACAAAGGAGAGAGGGAGAAAGGAGGGGAAACAAAAGAGAGAGTGAGAAAGAAGAAGTGGAGACAAACTGTAATGATCTTCCTTCTATTGTGAAGTTGCAGTTTAGATTTGGGTGTGGATTGTTTGGGTAGGTCTGTGGGCAGGGTTGTTGAGGCTTGTTGGTGGGGTGGGCTTGTTGAGGTAGTAGTAGTCGTAGTAATAGTAATAGTAGTAGTAGTAGTAGTAGTAGCAATAGTAGTAGTAGTAGTCGTAGTAGTAGTAGTCGTCGTCGTAGTAGTAGTAATAGTAGTAGTAGTAGTCGTAGTAGTAGTAATAGTAGTAGTAGTAGTCGTAGTAGTAGTAATAGTAGTAGTAGTAGTAGTAGTCGTAGTAGTAGTAATAGTAGAAGTAATTGTTGTTGTAGTAGAAGTAGTGGTAATCGTAGTAGTAGTAGTAGTAGTAGTAGTAGTAGTAGTGGTGGTAGTAGTAGTAATAGTAGTAGTAGTAGTAGTAGTAGTAGTAGTAGTAGTAGTAGGAGGAGGAGGAGGAGGAGAATATTCCAACAACTTCAAGGAGAAATCTCAATATTTTTCCACCAATCTTTGCTATTTTTTATATACTTACGAAGAATATATTGCAGTTTTGCATATAATTTACTCTGTTCAATGCTCTCTCTTTCTCTCTCTCTCTCTCTCTCTCTCTCCTCTCTCTCTCTCTCTCTCCTCTCTCTCCTCTCTCTTCTCTCTCTCTCTCTCTCTCTCCTCTCTCTCTCTCTCTCTCTCTTTCCTCTCTCTGAGTTAATTATGTGAGTAAGATTTACACACACACACACACACACACACACACACACACAAACACAGGGGCTGGGAGCTGTGAATCGATCCCTGCAGGAACATACGGGTGAGTACATACAGGGTGATACAAAAAACGAAAGTTAGCAATACTGAGGTGTTGCAACCTTAAAATTGTTGAAAAGTGGGGGAAAACCAATACGTGAAGAATACCGTTAATGAGAATATATTTAGGAGTCATATGGATATAGAAATTGTTAAAAATTTTGAGACACGGTATTAAATTCCTCCAGATCAAAATACATTTGAGTAATAAACCAGCCGCTTCAGCGGCAAAATCTAAATCTATGATCATTCTTCGTCTCCAATTGATTGTTAGGCCCTTTCCTGGTATTTTTTTTATTTTCAATTTTTGTATCGTACCATATCTTTAAAATATGGAGAAATAAATACTACCCTTTTTTTCTGACTATAGCGGTTCATGAACCTTAGGAAATAAAAATAATAGACCAGGAACCCCCTTAAAGAGACGCTATAGTTGCAGTGAGCATTTTCAAGCACCGTTTTAAATTTCTCCGTTGACGTTTTATGACGGCTAAATGCAGCCATCCGACCGACCGGTGTTATCGTTGCTCGTTCTGACGCTTAAGTCGACTCATGAAGATACCGAAGTGTGAGATATACCGTGAAATATTACTCGGCTAGTCCTAGCATCATGACACCCAAGCTTCATTCTCACACCGCCAGGGGCAGCACTGGCGGTTTGTTTACAATCATGCGAGCGTGGCCCTTCTTGGACGAGGACGGGGGAGGGTGGCTTTTAGAAAAGGACTTTTGATTCAGAGAATTGGAGCTATTCCTTCTCATTCCTAGTATCAGATCTGATTATATCCTATCTTCAAGGCCCTGTATAAACTTTTCTGTGACATTTCCCAATTATATCAATAACAACAACAGATAATAATAATAATAATAATAATAATAATAATAATAATAATAATAATAATAATAATAATAATAATAATAAAATTAATAATAATAATAATTATAATAATAATAATAATAAAGACCTTAAAATGT
>NC_069459.1:22443356-22475856 GCF_026875155.1 Cherax quadricarinatus | reverse complement strand
CAATGTAAAAAGAGAGCAAATGAGAGAGTGGTGAGATGTTATCAACAATTTGTTGAAAATAGAAAAAGTTTTGGAGTGAGATTAACAAGTTAAGAAAGCCTAGAGAACAAATGGATTTGTCAGTTAAAAATAGGAGAGGAGAGTTATTAAATGGAGAGTTAGAGGTATTGGGAAGATGGAAGGAATATTTTGAGGAATTGTTAAATGTTGATGAAGATAGGGAAGCTGTGATTTCGTGTATAGGGCAAGGAGGAATAACATCTTGTAGGAGTGAGGAAGAGCCAGTTGTGAGTGTGGGGGAAGTTCGTGAGGCAGTAGGTAAAATGAAAGGGGTAAGGCAGCCGGGATTGATGGGATAAAGATAGAAATGTTAAAAGCAGGTGGGGAATATAGTTTTGGAGTGGGTTGGTGCAATTGTTTTAATAAATGTATGGAAGAGGGTAAGGTACCTAGGGATTGGCAGAGAGCATGCATAGTTCCTTTGTATAAAGGCAAAGGGGAAAAAAGAGAGTGCAAAAATTATAGGGGGATAAGTCTGTTGAGTGTACCTGGTAAAGTGTATGGTAGAGTTATAATTGAAAGAATTAAGAGTAAGACGGAGAATAGGATAGCAGATGAACAAGGAGGCTTTAGGAAAGGTAGGGGGTGTGTGGACCAGTGTTTTACAGTGAAACATATAAGTGAACAGTATTTAGATAAGGCTAAAGAGGTCTTTGTGGCATTTATGGATTTGGAAAAGGCGTATGACAGGGTGGATAGGGGGGCAATGTGGCAGATGTTGCAAGTGTATGGTGTAGGAGGTAGGTTACTGAAAGCAGTGAAGAGTTTTTACGAGGATAGTGAGGCTCAAGTTAGAGTATGTAGGAAAGAGGGAATTTTTTCCAGTAAAAGTAGGCCTTAGACAAGGATGTGTGATGTCACCGTGGTTGTTTAATATATTTATAGATGGGGTTGTAAGAGAAGTAAATGCGAGGGTCTTGGCAAGAGGGTGAGGTTAAAAGATAAAGAATCACACACAAAGTGGGAGTTGTCACAGCTGCTCTTGCTGATGACACTGTGCTCTTGGGAGATTCTGAAGAGAAGTTGCAGAGATGGTGGATGAATTTGGTAGGGTGTGCAAAAGAGAAAATTAAAGGTGAATACAGGAAAGAGTAAGGTTATGAGGATAACAAAAAGATTAGTGATGAAAGATTGAATATCAGATTGGGGAGAGAGTTATGGAGAGGTGAACGTATTCAGATATTTGGGAGTGGACGTGTCAGCGGATGGGTCTATGAAAGATGAGGTGAATCTAGAATTGATGAGGGAAAAAGAGTGAGTGGTGCACTTAGGAGTCTGTGGAGACAAAGAACTTTGTCCTTGGAGGCAAAAGGGGAATGTATGAGAGTATAGTTTTTACCAACGCTCTTATATGGGTGTGAAGCGTGGGTGATGAATGTTGCAGCGAGGAAAGCTGGAGCAGTGGACGATGTCATGTCTGAGGGCAATGTGTGGTGTGAATAAATGCAGAGGGAAATTTAGTTTGAAGAGGGGGGGGGGGGCAAAAAAAAGGGGTGTTTTAGTTTGGGGTGTTGGTGGTTTTTGGTTTGGTGGGGGTGGGGGTGGGTGTTTAGAAAAAAGGGGGTTTGGGTTTTTAATGTTTTTTGAACATATTTGTGGGAAAGGGGTCTTTTGGGGTTTTGGAATTTTAAAACTATCGGGGGGGGTACAATTGAGATTTGATGAATAAATTTACCAGATTTTAATTCCGAAATGGGGTAAGAAATATTTAAAAGGGGAAATTTTTCATATCTTTAAATTGGGGGGGGGGGACAGCATGTGTTTGTCCCGTTTTTTAATATTTTTAATGGGGTTGTAAATATTCCGTCCTTGGGAGGCAGGGGAGTTAAAGAAACACCCAAAATGGTTTAGTCTTCTGCATTGGCACTTTCTCTTTTTCCTGGGAGGGGGGGTTAATGATGGATCCCAAAAACATTAAAGTTTAAAAAAAGGGTTTTTTTTTTTTTTTTTTTTTTTTTTTTTTTTTCGAACGATCCTATTGAGTGTCGGAAGTTATTGGTTGTTAGGCGCCCATATGCTGCAGCAGTTATTTGGATGATGTGCTCGTCAGGAGATGTGCCAGGTGTTACATCACCCCAAAATCCTTTCATGAGTGAGTTTAAGTCTCGTGGTCCTAGACTGTAGCTCGCTATGGTTTTCTTCCCTTCTCTAATCTTCAGAATATTGTACTTGGGGGTTCATCCAGGAGCATGTGTGTATATGTGTGCACTTGTGCTAGTGTGGGGGATGTGCCTCCTTGTTTTCGTTACTCACATGGGCTCGATGTCTGCAATAGACTGCTTATATCGTTTGAACGACATATATATATATATTGATATATAATATATATATATCAATATATATATTATATATAATTATATATAGATATATGGTTTAGAGACACGTAAGCAAGTATAACATATTATTAGAAACGTTTTTCGGTCCAGGGCCTTGGATCACTTCTAACATCAGAGGTAGAAGACATTATTATAGGCGGAGAGTGAGATGTGACGCACGTGACGCTAGGAATGTCATAAGAACATAAGAATGAGGAACACTGTAGAAAGGCCACTGGTCCCACGCGAGCAGGTCCTATCAAACAACCTCTACCTATGAGAGGACGGTTAAATGAAATCATGTACTCCATGGTCTTATGAACATTCCTCAGGTCACGTCGTCACATCTCACTTCCGCCTATAATATATAGATGTCTTTCTCCTTAGTTAGAAGTGATCAGGCCCAAGACGAAACGTTTTAATAAATATGTTTTAGTGTTTGCTTACGTGTCTTTCTAAACCAACTTGTCGGTATTCATCCAGGTTTATACATAATATATAATATAATATATATATATATATATATAATATATATATATATATAAATATATATATATAATATATATATATATATATGACTCGGTAGAAACAGGAGCGGTAGCAAGTCCCCACCTTACAAACTGCTACATGGCAAACACATGACTAGGCGATCGTCGTAATGCACTAGTGACCACAACCACACCCGCCTGCGGTCCTAATGTTTGCCGCAGACTGGGAGAGGTGCGGCGCCTGCGGTCGAGGCCGTCAAGCGGAGCACCCAGCAGAAGTAACTCATGGGTGAGTTAACCTGGTAAGCAGGACTCAGTGTCGTTGTCTGCTCCGCGAGGTGCATGCTAATGTGTTTGCGTGTGTGTCTGTCGCGACCCTGGTGTGCTGGAGAAATGCGCATATACGCATACACACACGGAGATGTATGCGTGTGTGTATATTTCACTGCAGCATCCCATTCTGCACTTGCTCGTAAGCGTGTACATACACACCACACACACACACACACACACAGCGTCCTTCCACTACCTATAAGCTCACACACTCTTATTCTATCCACCCCCTCACTACCACGTCTGTCTTTGCCTTCCCACTTTAACCACCCCCTCCCCACCACATCACCAGCACCCCACCACTACAACAAGTATTCCACACTACCACCATCCCCACTACCACCACAATCAGCAGGAATGTATACCTGCCTAGAGCACTATGTCAGCTCCCAGAGCTGTGACCCTTGACCTCAGCTATGACCCTTGACCTCAGACCATCTCAGACTAACCCCAGTGGGTCACTCCTCCGTCATTATCATTGGCAAGTGTCATCATAATTTAAATAACAATGAAGATACCTCCCAGAAAAGGATAAGTCTACGTCAAGAGTTGTCACACAGGGGAGAATGTAAGAGTAATGAATAAAGAATAATAGAAGGATAAACCAGTCGTAAAAATAGGCGATGGTTATTTTAGTGATTAAAAAAATGATAATGGTTCGTGTTGGTAATAATAATAAAAATAATAATAGCGAGCGGTGTGGTTTATTTCCGTTAGGATCCATTGGTTCTTTTAACTAAAATATGACCCGCCACTGTTGACTAATACACAGGTACCTGTTTACTGTTAGGCCAACAGAGGCAGGAGATGTAAGGAGACTTATCCCTACATCTCAAAATTGCCCGGGGATTCAACCCAGGTCCTTTCTCTTTTAAGCAGAGAGGTCATTCACTGAGCTAGAAGAGTAGTGTATGAAATGCTCTTTTGACGTCTCACGGTGTCCAGACTGACAATACCAGCGAAGTGGAACACAGATGTTGGTACTCAGCACATCTGTAAAGTGTGTTAAGCAGCACTTGAAAAGTGTATTTCCACTTAAGTGGAAACTTTACAGATAAAGAAACATAGTCTGCTTTCTATTTTGCAGAGAATGTTACAGAAATTACAGGCAAAGATCCTTTGTCCTACGTCAGATCATTACAAATCCCAGCTTTATCTATGGTATTCTGTTCTCCTCCCTTCCTCACCCCTTCCCAGATTGCCACCAGCAAGAGTCAGCTAACAACTTGGTACCTATTTACTGCTGAGTCAATTAGGTAACAGGTGCAATAAGACTTGCTTGCATGTCTAGGTTTTCCCTACTGTACAAATTTAGAAAACAGGTTAAAAATTATTTATTATTATTATCATTATTATTATAATTATTGTTGATGTTACCATTAACATCATAAAAGTCATCATCAGGATAATCATGATAATTATCATTATATCATCTCTCTCTTCTTATCCCTCCGTTCGTCTCTTTCCATTTCTTCAATCTTTAGATCACAGAAACTATATCATACGTCTCACTGAGAGCAGAACTTAGGAGGGAGGCAGCAAAGATCCATCCAGCAGGGAATAGCCACTTGTCTAGGAAATAAAAGGGAAGAAAAAACTTGTACATATTCGCGGGGGGTCTTCAGGCAAAGCGATAAGTTTGCAATTTGCATATGCACATAAATGCTTTTTCATTTTTATTTGTTTTGCCTTAATTATGCAACGAATTGAACTTCCAGGTGGCCGAGGCTAATGTTGAAGGGTTGGAAATGAAGCATGTCTGGAGGAACGAGATGGAGGGGTCAAAGGAAAGGCGATGGAAGGAGATAGAAAGAGAGAAAAGTTATAGGAAGTGGCAATAGGAGGTGGGCCGACTACCTGCCGTCGTCTCCTGCTGGGCGACACGCACACCCCTGAAACACGACGACAACGAACGACAAAAAAGCACAAAAGACAACCTCCCTCACAACAAAGACAACGTAGAGACGTACTGCTGAGAAACAAATAAACACGTGTGTTAATGGCCGATTCATTTGGCTTTGACGGCTGGTGTCTGTTGAAAAGGGGAGGAGAGGCGGTGAAATCCACTATGGTAGGAGACGCAGTCTCTTCCTCACATTGTACTTTGTGATCTCTAACGTCATCTCGGGTTGAACCGGTAACTCACCGGAAGGCGTCTGTCATATAACTCACAGCTCCTGTTAGCAGGTCATCATATGACTAATACCTGATATAAGAACTATGGAAAACAACTTTTCCGGCTTTCTGAAGGAACAAAACACCAGCAGCCATCACTCACTGGTTACTTCAGATTCAACCAAATTAGGAACACCCGCATTATGCGGCAGCTCTGTTCTGTACGGTAGCACCTGTAGTGTGTGGCTACTTTTTCCTATCTGATATTTACATGCTGGAGCAAAATTTGGTTGTTTCACCTGTAAGTTTTCTTTACGCAACAGATTAGGTTGTTTACCTGAGACAATGAGAGGAAAGAAGGGGGTGAAGCAAGGCTGATAATAAAATGAAAAGCATCTGGAAAGAAAGGAAAGAAACAGGAAGGAAGGAGGACAAGTCTTGATAGAAGGAATGAAAGACGAGGGATGAACCACGACCTACTGGTAGCAACAGCCCAGTTGACGACAATCAACTAAGAAATCTGGCCACATCACTGGCTGTGTGGCTAAAATCCTCGAAATAGATCACAAGTAAGTCGCAGATATTCTTCAAGCTGCCATCCTAATAGTCACTTGGAAAGCAAGCTAACCAGTGCATTAAATAACACTAATACCAACATATGTTACTGCATATTATTATATTGGTCTAAAAATGATATCTTATTATTAAAAATAAGATAGCATTCATATTTAATAAGTATCCTAAATTTGCTTGCAATTAACATAGACGTAATCCTATTCACCCTTTTAGGACCTAGTTTCACGAGCTTTTTGCCCATCCACATGCTCTTCCGATACTGTCCAGAGGATGGATTTGGAGTGAATAATAAGCTAACTGAATCTTATCTAATCTCAGAAACTGCATAAGCCTTTAGTTCAGTTCATGTTCATTGGTTTACACTTAATTTCATTGGGAACAAGTCACAATTCCGTAGCTGTAATAAATCACAAATAATTCACACATTTCATTAGGAACAAGTCACAATTCCGTAGCTGTAATAAATCACAAATAATTCACACATTTCATTGGGAACAAGTCACAATTCCGTAGCTGGAATAAATCACAAATAATTCACACATTTCATTAGGAACAAGTCACAATTCCGTAGCTGTAATAAATCACAAATAATTCACACATTTCATTGGGAACAAGTCACAATTCCGTAGCTGGAATAAATCACAAATAATTCACACATTTCATTAGGAACAAGTCACAATTCCGTAGCTGTAATAAATCACAAATAATTCACACATTTCATTGGGAACAAGTCACAATTTCGTAGCTGGAATGAATCACAAATAATTCACACATTTCATTGGGAACAAGTCAAAATTCCGTAGCTGTAATAAATCACAAATAATTCACACATTTCATTGGGAACAAGTCACAATTCCGTAGCTGGAATAAATCACAAAAATTTCAGGCTTTGGAGAAGGAACCTTCGACGACGTTCCGGTCTGTCTTGAGACATTATCAAGGCCCAGGGAGTGATGGAGGGAGGGAGGAGAAGAAGAAACCATCTCAGGCGTCCACCATGTATCTTCCAGTTAATATGGTGATATATATGCACCAGGTGGATGCTGCCCTGGTGGTCGTAGCCATGACAACCACCATACTCTTTCATCTGCCTGTTTTTGAAGGCCATTAACAGGCTCTTAATTGACTTTAATTGATCATTATTGAGAGCAAAATTTTAAAAAAACAATAATTAAAAAGGGAGCTCACTGGAGATATTAATAGTGATAAATTGTAGGAAACATAAGAAGATAAAATTGACGATGATGGAGATGACACAGATAAAAATGAAACTGAGGAAAGGAACAATAATGTAATAAAATTTTGAATGTTAGAAAATGACAAATATTATGAGAGACAATCATGTGTAAGATAAAATGTGTTTTCTTGTTTTAGCGATATTTTTGTCTCCTCAAGTGTGCTTGTTTGTGAGCGAATATTACCGTGTGTGCGTGTGTGTGTGTGTGTGTGTGTGTGTGTGTGTGTGTGTGTGTGTGTGTGTTGTGTGTGTGTGTGTGTGTGTGTGTGTTTCTGTCTGTCTGTATCTGTGTATGCATAGAAAAATATGGAGTGCTTGAGAGATGAACCAGAGAGCTAGCATCCCTGTGATTACTAGTCCGTCACAGTACCCCAGACAGGCGTAAGACTTCTCTAACCAGACCCTTGTGAATGTTTATGTTCGCCACTAACTGCAACTTTAACACACGTTTGCATGGAGATCTTCTGATTAAATTCAGCTTTAACACCAAAAAACATTTACTTGGAGCAAAAGGTGCCTAAAGTTATAGAGTTTACAGAGCTTTACATATTTCATTTGTTTCTTAAGATTACCTTCTGTTTTTTAAATAAAATATCAACAGCTGGTGCCCATGTGATATGTTATGAAAGCAGATGTCAACACCAAACTATTACATATCTTGTTTGGTGTGGGCCCCACATAGGTGCTATGTGCATGAGGATTCGTCTGATGTTCGTGGTGAGCAGCGTATCGAATGACCTCTTATACAGCTGCCTGAAGGCAGTACCTCCTATTCTCCAGCACTACATATGTCGCTGCTATAATCGCCTTCTAAAAGCCTCGGGGTAAAGGTTCCATGCAATATCTAACACCCGAGACATTATTCTTCTCCCGATGCATGGAGACGAAGTCATCCAAATTGGTACTCTTGAGTCCTAATTCTCATGCTTTTGCACTCGCTGGACTTGAAATCTAAGCTGCTACTGCAAGACTGATAAGCCGTCTTGCAGTTTCTTGACATGTTTCATTCCTCTCGTCAGTTTTGCACTGTCAACAACACTGCCGGAGACTTCCACTGGTGTGTCCTCTTTTATATATCAGAAAAAGAATGACTTCAACGAATCTTGTGCAGCTTCCGTGTTTCAGATACTTCCAACAAAAGTAGATGGTATAGAAATACCAACAACAGTAGATGGTATAGGAATACCGACAACAGTAGATGGTATATAAATATCGACAACATTAGGTGGTATAGGAATACGAACATCAGTAGATGGTATAGGAATACCAACAACAGTAGATGGTATATAAATATCGACAACATTAGGTGGTATAGGAATACGAACATCAGTAGATGGTATAGGAATATCGACAAGTTTCACAAAAATGTGAAGCGAGAGCTTCACCTAGACAATGCTTCACCAAAAAAGTGGAAAAAGAAACGTTTCGCCCCTAGTGGCGAAACTGTACTGATATGTCTTTTCCCACATCTTGTCGGTATCACCATATCATTTTTCAATCATCAAAGAGTTTGCTGCGCAGGTGAAACGTCATCTTAGTAGAGTTTCCAATTGCTGCTCATGTGTCTTCATCAACTGCAACAGATGTTTCTTGGCGGGTCCGTGTCTAAGGCCTCAGTTAATCTAAGGAATATGCATCACAAAGGCATGTAAAGCGTAGCAAGCCTTTATTAAGACAACGCCTCGCTCGGCCAGAGCTCTATCTTGTCATGCGCGAAACGGTATCTTAATAAAAACTTGCCTCTCCTCTAGTTTTCACACTACCCATTTAGCCTGTACTCCGCCTTCCACCAGGAATATGTTGTCTCAACGCTATGGCCCGTTTGCGAGCACTTAAGGCACTCATCAAGACATATTTCGGTCCTGGACCCTTGTTCGTAGGGGTAAATTAGGTTCCAGGCTAGTAATGGTACCTAATAAATGTCTAGTAAATGCACGCTTTTCATTTCCTCAGCTTGTTGGTATTATATAACCAGTCTTAGCATTAATCCTGTTCGATTCCCCCCTCTCTCTTAAAGGTCTAAGATGTGTGTGTACTCACCATCTTGTACTCACCTATTTGTGGTTGCAGGGGGTCGATTCACAGCTCCTGGCCCAGCCTCTTCACTGGTTGCTACTAGGTCCTCTCACTTCCTGCTCCATGAGCTTTATCATACTTCGTCTTAAAACTATGTATGGTTCCTGCCTCCACTACATCACTTTCCCGACTATTCCACTTCCTGACAACTCTATGACTGAAGAAATACTGTGTGTGTGTGTGTGTGTGTGTGTGTTGTGTGTGTGTGTGGTGTGTGTGTGTGTGTGTGTGTGTGTGTGTGTGCGTGTATGTGTGTGTGTGTGTGTACTCACCTAGTTGTACTCTCCTAGTTGAGGTTGCAGGGGTCGAGTCCGAGCTCCTGGCCCCGCCTCTTCACTGGTCGCTACTAGGTCGCTCTCCCTGAGCCATGAGCTTTATCATACCTCTGCTTAAATCTATGTATGGATCCTACCTCCACTACATCGCTTCCCAAACTATTCCACTTCCTGACTACTCTGTGGCTGAAGAAATACTTCCCAACATCCCTGTGATTCATCTGTGTCTTCAACTTCCAACTGTGTCCCCTTGTTGCTGTGTCCCATCTCTGGAACATCCTGTCTTTGTCCACCTTGTCAATTCCTCTCAGTATTTTGTATATCCTTATCATGTCCCTCCCTGTCTCTCCTGTCCTCCAGTGTCGTCAGGTTGATTTCCCTTAACCTCTCCTCGTAGATCATACCTCTTAACTCTGGAACTAGTCTTGTTGCAAACCTTTGCACCTTTCTGTGTGTGTGTGTGTGTGTGTGTGTGTGTGTGTGTGTGTGTGTGTGCATACGTCATCACTTCTACACACATATGTATCCAAGTATCAAATTTGTTAATGAGGAACCAAATCAAAATAAAGCTAAACGCTGTTTTAAATTGCTGCAGTAAACACCAATTTATTGGCAATTATTTACATCTAATGGCTGGTTGGTTCATTAGTGGTTGTAGCTCAGTCAAACCTTCACTCACGCACGAACAAGCGATCGCGCACGCACACAGGCACACACACACACACACACACACACACACACACACACACACACACACACACACACACACACACACACACACACACACACACACACACACACACGCACATACATACACAGACCAAGTGTCTTAGTGACAAGTGCCTTGGACAAAATGGTAACTAATACACACATACACTCTTCGGGGTGAGCACAGTACCGAGCATATCTCCAGAACATAACACCCGAATAACCCATGTAGCGAATGCTCGTCTGTCAGATCTAAGAACAAATATGAAATATCAAGAATCATTCACCGCTCTATATAACAACATATGTTAGGGTTTAAGAGTATTCAATACCTAGACTTCTAGAGGGACTAATCCCAAATTTTCACATGAAAATCACTCCATACGAAAGCAAAAAACTCGACAGGAGATGTAATATACCCTACTGAAAAGCAGGGGCGCCACGAGTACGCAAAAAGGGGATTACCAATAGACCCCTGGCAGTTTTCAAGAAGGCACTGGACAGGCACCTAATGTCAGTACATGATCAACCGGGCTGTGGTTCGTACATCGGTTTGCGTTAGGCCAGCAATAATAGCCAGGTTGATCAGGCCCTGATCCACCGCGAGGCCTGGTCACAGACAGGGCTGCGAGGGTGTTGACACCAGAAACCCTCTCCAGGTATGCCAGCATTGAACCAGGCCCGGTGGCCTGGTGGCTAAAGCTCCCGCTTCACACACGGAGGGCCCGGGTTCGATTCCCGGCGGGTGGAAACATTCCGACACGTTTCCTTACACCTGTTGTCCTGTTCACCTAGCAGCAAATAGGTACCTGGGTGTTAGTCGACTGGTGTGGGTCGCATCCTGGGGGACAAGATTAAGGACCCCAATGGAAATAAGTTAGACAGTCCTCGATGACGCACTGACTTTCTTGGGTTATCCTGGGTGGCTAACCCTCCGGGGTTAAAAATCCGAACGAAATCTTATAGTGCAGAGGTACGTATGTAACGAGACTAGCAGGGAGACATGTCAAGGACGTAAAAATACTCAGAGGAGCAAAATATAAAGTCTAGTCGTGCATTCCTCATCTTCCCTCTTCCTTCATTTTCTCCTGTTACTGTTAATACTCTGTACTGTTCTTTCGTACCTGATTTATTCTTTTACCGCCTCCTAGCCTCATGGCGGTGACCTGGGAAACTAATGAGGGCAGTGTTGTGGTCGGTTACACACAAGAGTTGAGAGGAGTTCACATCCGCTCCTCCAGCTGATGGTGTCCCTCGGGCAGCTGTCCGGGTTGTCCCTTGAAAGTGATCGGTTTATAGGTCAGGAGGTGGAAGGAATGGGTCGATTTGTGGGGGAAACCAGGTTAAAAGTCCTTATCCTGGTGGGAAAGTTGGAGAATAATCGGTAGGTAGACAAGAAATTGTATGTTAGGTAAGTGGAACACAGATGCAATTAATGTGACATTTCTCTGTGGCAACGTTTCGCTCTCCAGGAGCTTTTCCGTAATATTCTGTTGGTAATTATACCATTATCACTAAGAAATTGTATTGTTATATGATGCATCTTAATGGGAGAATCAGAGAGAGAGAGAGAGAGAGAGAGAGAGAGAGAGAGAGAGAGAGAGAGAGAGAGAGAGAGAGAGAGACAGAGAAGGGAAAAATAAAAGAGAAACAAAGAAAAAAAAAAAGACGAAGACTCATGATTTTAAAATTAATAATTCATGAATAAATAAAAAGAGAAAGTATAAAATGAAGATAAAGATGATAGTCATACAGATACTCGCTTCCACCTGGGGTCTGTGATCCATCTGTTAGAACCAATGAAAACATCGCTGCACTTTGTACACTACAAAATCAAAGTGGAGGCAGCTGTTTGCGTCATCAGAAGTGTTGCATTGACTCAGACGACCAGCGAGAAATTGATGAGCTAGTGATTAAAGATCATATTGATCTGGTAACAAGGAAGTCTTGTTGAGCGTGATGCTGTGTGGGTAGACTAAGGCGCTGAAGAGGGTAGGGAGGGGCTAGTGCAAAGGGTGTTGCTGGGATTGGAGGGAGAAGGAATGTAGGGGGTTAAGAGGAATAGGGTATGGAATGTAGTGGGTGTAGAGAGGGATGGGAGGGTTATGGTGGAGGAGATATGAGGATAGTTCTTCTGAAGTCATGTAAGTAAATATATCAAGGTACTGTGTATTTTAGTCATGTCTTATTTTAATTTCCTCTTCTGTATGTTTCTCTCTCTCTCTCTCTCTCTCTCTCTCTCTCTCTCTCTCTCTCTCTCTCTCTCTCTCTCTCTCTCTCTATCTCCCCTCCTCTCTCTCTCTCTCTCTCTCTCTCTCTCTCTCTCTCTCTCTCTCTCTCTCTCTCTCTCTCTCTGAGCGCTTTCATGTGCTTACACACACATCTTCAGAATAACAAGCATAAGACGCACACTTTATGTTACAAAATGAGGTGATACCTCACTCAGGAATCGCCGTTCACCAATCATTCTTCCTTCTGTACTCACCATCCTATAGCAACTCAACTTTCTCTGCTGTGTCAGGCTGATATGTTGATCTTAGGTTAGGTAACAGAACAAGTGTTTCCTGACGCGGGTCTTAGTCATATGATGACCCGCCGTTTGAGCTTTTGGTCATCTGACCGAGGCCTTCCGCTGGCTTACCGGTCCACCCCTTTGAAAATTAAGGTTTTAAGTATTTTTTTTACCTTTTTTGGGTCAAAGCAATACAAGGCAAAATTTTGAAAATTCCATTTCATTTATAGTACTAACATTTTATTTCAAATTTATTGAATTACCTAAAGTTATGCAAAGTAAACTCATCTAACCAAATCTAATTTTTATAGCAGAAATATAAACTATATAAATTCGTAATTTCAAGTTTATAAATAATTTTTAGATTGTACATGAGACATACTATATACACTAGTTGTGTCACAGCTTCAGATTGTATTTTTCTCAGTTAATTATATTTAACCCATTACTGAGTAAATAGATAATTTACAAATTGGGTCTAAAACTGATGGCTCCGCCATATCAGATTTTCACTCTGGTGTAACTGTGCGTGGAGTCCTTGCCAGAAACCCGAGGTCGTGCCAGAAACCCGAGGTCGTGCCAGAAACCCGAGGTCGTGCCGGAAACCCGAGGTCGTGCCGGAAACCCGAGGTCGTGCCAGAAACCCGAGGTCGTGCCAGAAACCCGAGGTCGTGCCAGAAACCCGAGGTCGTGCCAGAAACCCGAGGTCGTGCCGGAAACCCGAGGTCGTGCCGGAAACCCGAGGTCGCGCCAGAAACCCGAGGTCGTGCCAGAAACCCGAAGTCGTGCCAGAAACCCGAGGTCGTGCCAGAAACCCAAGGTCGCGCCAGAAACCCGAGGTCGTGCCGGAAACCCGAGGTCGTGCCGGAAACCCGAGGTCGTACCAGAAACCCGAAGTCGTGCCAGAAACCCGAGGTCGTGCCAGAAACCCGAGGTCTGAAGCAATAATCAAAACCCATCAAATGTACATCATTTATCGCCACAAACATAGAAAAAAAAATCGAAAAAGATTAAATGAATAATGACTGACTCATTTTGGTAAATGACGTACATTAAATTTTCCACGAAAGAAGATACGAAAAATAATACTATTCGTGCGTACAGAAAATAGTATTGTCAGTGAGTTTGAGAACTATTCTCATTACCACATAAATGGAATTTTTAGCAATTATATTTTTGTAATTAAATAGTAGCAGCAATGTGATATAATGTAATGGCATCCGGGATGAGTTAGCAAATTAGTGAAGACAGAGGAGATACACCTGACATTTTAACAATGTAATGTGAAGTATCAGGGAATTTTCTGTAATGTTACTAAGCGAGGACGTTAAGCGGAGGTCAGCGTAAGGTGAGAAAATGTCGTATCATGAAGAATGTCTGCCGGATATGCGATGAGAGAGAATATGTATTTAAATACATATTTATATACATATGTATATAAATATTTAACACGTTGTCCGAGGCAGGGTAAACCGAAAAAGAAACACTTTCACCATCATTTACACTATCACTGTCTATCCAGAGGCGTACAAATACGACAGTTTGGATGTTGCTCTGAACAGCAAATACATATTAATATATATATATATATATATATATATATATATATATATATATATATATATATATATATATATATATATATATATATATATATATATTCCCTCTCCCCCTCCTACATCCCTTCATCCCCCAGCTAGTAGTAGCAGTAGTACAGTAGTATACATGATGCTCCTCCTTGTAAACTTCCGAACAATGTACTCCCGACAAGACTTGCTCAACTAACTATGATGAGTGTTGACAGTCAGGATAATGCTCAACATACCGCTGCCTCGATAACCTCAAAAGATTATAAACACACTTTAATACCACAGACGCTGTGTTGGGGGTATTGCACTTACCGTGCTGTACTCGCCTATTTTTGGTTGCTTGAGTCGATTCACGGCTCCTGGCCTGGCCTCTTAACTTCTTACGAATGGGTGAATAAGACATGTGTACTTTATTGCCAGCCAGTGGTTTTCTCAGTCCAATAGTAGTTTCTTGGACTGTGGGACATGTCGTAACTGTTCCTAATGCTGTGTACGGCATTTTGTTTCACCACCTCGTGAAAGTTTTTCCACCTTCTGACTGTTCTCAAGATTAGGATGTATTTTCTGAACGCTCTGGGATCAGTTCGAGTCCTTAAATTAAGCACGCACGCACGCACGCACGCACACAGACACTGACAGATAGATAGACACACACACACACACACACACACACACACACACACACACACACACACACACACACACACACACACACCCAGATGACGAAGACTCAAGATGAATGCAGTATTATTAGCCAGGGAACAAGATGGCCGGCCTTGTAGCATACGACGCAATGAGCAGAGGAGTAACCAGCAATGGTATACCTCCTCAGCACGCCATGCACACATTACTCCTCGTGTGACGTCGTAATGTGTGATTGTAGCTAGGGTGGGAGGGTGGAAGGGAGAGCGGTAGCTAGCAGGAAGGGAGGGAGGGAATGCTAGCTGGAAGGAGAATGGAAGGAAAGAGGATTATGGGTAGATTCTTTTATTTTGGATAACTGGATACACCAGCAGTGTATTGTTACCCCCCTCTATATGATAATTACACAGTGAGGGAAAACAAGATGTGTTTCCCTGACATATTCCATCATACAGGATGAAATGGCAGCGTGAGGAAGAGAGAGGGACAGGAGAGAACTTTGTGGGAGGGAGCGCTGGGGACAGGAGAGAACTTTGTGGGAGGGAGCGCTGGGGACAGGAGAGAACTTTGTGGGAGGGAGCGCTGGGGACAGGAGAGAACTTTGTGGGAGGGAGCGCTGGGGACAGGAGAGAACTTTGTGGGAGGGAGCGCTGGGGACAGGTGGTAAGGTTGATATAAAGAGGTAGAAGGATGTGAGAAGAAATAGGGGTAGAGAGAAGGGGAGAATAGAGGAAGAGCTTAAAGAAGGGAAGGAAAGAGAGGAAATGAAGGAAGGAGGCTGTGAGAGAAATACGTTATGAAGAAAAATGAGCATACAGATGACAGAAGGAAACAAGGTAAGAAGAGATGAAAAGTCTGAAACGGACTAATAGAGAAGTGAAGAAAAATCAGAAGATAGGAAGGGAATAAAGGACATACAAGGGAATAAGTGGGTGGCATCACCTGACCACCACTGTGACTGCAACTAGCGTAACCAAGGCAGTGTATCAACATACATCACCTGCAGTGATAACAGGGACCAAAGGTTGAGACTACTCACGTCTGGCTCCCGTAAATCATAGCAGTGGTGAGTGACACAAGTCGAACAGTGACCCGTGGAACTGATGTTACTTTAAAAATCCTTACTTTCATATATTTTTTTTATCTTGCTATTTCCTCTAAATTCTCCTTAAATATTGATATGTGGTTCATGGCCTTTTACTGCGATGAAATTTAATTTACCAGAGACTGTCAATTGATAGTCTGGTGGACGAAAAGTTGTCTCAACAAAATGCCATCAAAACACATTTTGTGTCTAACATAATTTTCTATTATTTATAAATTAAAGATTTCTTATTCCTTTCCGACGTCGTTATTTTCTTATCGCTACTTGATTCGCTTCATGTAGAGGCTGACAAAAAGGGGTTGGTGAGAGTGACTACCGGAATAGTTGGTGCAGTCAGCAGGACTCTGAGAACCCTTGGAGATTTTTCGTTGCCTAGTACCCTTCCAGGACACCGTCAAGCACAACAGTGTTGTTGTGCTTGACGGTGTCCTGGAAAGGGACTAGTGAAGGTGAGAAGATCTGAAAGACTTTTAATGCTATTGCCCGGTCTCCTGTAGGAGATTATGCAATTCTCACACTCAGACACATGCATACCCACATGCACGAAAATCCACTAACTCATGTACGTGCCCTTAAACCTGCTGCTCCTATTCACTCTGAAATATTTACAAGGGAGTTAGTTGACTGTTACTGGTGACATCATGAGAAAAACAATGCAATAGAAATAATAACAATAAGTTCGGATCATATTCATATATAACAAATCAGGAAGAAACTGAGATTACACAAATTAAAGAAGATCCATTACAGAGGAAGACAGTGGAAAGCAGGATCCATTACAGAGGAAGACAGTGGAAAGCAGGATCCATTACAGAGGAAGACAGTGGAAAGCAGGATCCATTACAGAGGAAGACAGTGGAAAGCAGGATCCATTACAGAGGAAGACTGTGGAAAGCAGGATCCATTACAGAGGAAGACAGTGGAAAGCAGGATCCATTACAGAGGAAGACAGTGGAAAGCAGGATCCATTACAGAGGAAGACAGTGGAAAGCAGGATCCATTACAGAGGAAGACAGTGGAAAGCAGCAGTTAAAGACTGAACTCTCATCTTTAATATGTCAAAATGACCTTTCCAACCGGATGTAATTACCAACTTCACAATGAAGAAGTACATACCAGCTATTAATTTAATGCGAAACTCACCAACTACATGTCACGTCTCTCAGGTTTTCAACGAAATGTAGTATATTCAAGCAACGCCTTCTCATCCTCACCTAAGTTTGACCTACACCGGCACCTTCACCCAATATATATACATATATGTATATATAATATATATATACATATATGTATATATATATATATATATATATATATATATATATATATATTATATACATATATATATATATATATATATATATATATATATATATATATATATAATATTATATATATATATATATATATATATATATATATATATATATATATATAATATATATATTTTATTATAATACATTATATATATATATATAATATATATATATATATATATATATATATAT
Organism: Cherax quadricarinatus; assembly: GCF_026875155.1. NCBI lineage: Eukaryota > Metazoa > Arthropoda > Malacostraca > Decapoda > Parastacidae > Cherax > Cherax quadricarinatus. Next base: position 22,458,317 of record NC_069459.1, on the reverse strand, counting down.
ATATATATAATATATATATATATACATATATATATATATATATTATATATATATATATATAATATATATATATATATATATAATATATATATATATATATATATAATATATATATATATATATATATATATATAATATATATATATATATATATATATATATATATATATATATATATATAAAATATATATTAACACACTGGCTGATTCCCACCAAGGCAGGGTGGCCCGAAAAAGAAAAACTTTCACCATCATTCACTCCATCACTGTCTTGCCAGAAGGGTGCTTTACACTAGTTTTTAAATTGCAAAATTAACACCCCTCCTTCAGAGTGCAGGCACTGTACTTCCCATCTCCATGACTCAAGTCAGGCCTGCCGGTTTCCCTGAATCCCTTCATAAATGTTACTTTGCTCACACTCCAACAGCACGTCAAGTATTAAAAACCATTTGTCTTCATTCACTTCTATCAAACACGCTCACGCATGCCTGCTGGAAGTCCAAGCCCCTCGCACACAAAACCCCCTTTACCCCCTCCCTCCAACCTTTCCTAGGCCAACCCCTACCCCGCCTTACTTCCACTACATACTGATACACTCTTGAAGTCATTCTGTTTCACTCCATTCTCTCTACATGTCCGAACCACCTCAACAACCCTTCCTCAGCCCTCTGGACAACAGTTTTGGTAATCCCGCACCTCCTTCTAACTTCCAAACTACGAATTCTCTGCATTATATTCACACCACACATTGCCCTCAGACATGACATCTCCACTGCCTCCAGCCTTCTCCTCGCTGCAACATTCATCACCCATGCTTCACACTCATATAAGAGCGTTGGTAAAACTATACTCTCATACATTCCCCTCTTTGCCTTCAAGGACAAAGTTCTTTGTCTCCCCAGACTCCTAAGTGCACCGTTCACCCTTTTTTCATCAGCAATTCTATGATTCACCTCATCTTTCATAGATCCATCCGCTGACACGTCCACTCCCAAATATCTGAATACATTCACCTCCTCCATACTCTCTCCCTCCAATCTGATATTCAATCTTTCATCACCTAATCTTTTTGTTATCCTCATAACCTTGCTCTTTCCTGAATTCACTTTTAATTTTCTTCTTTTACATACCCTACCAAATTCATCCACCAACCTTTGCAACTTCTTTTCAGAATCTCCTAAGAGCACAGTGTCATCAGCAAAGAACAACTGTGACAACTCCCACTTTATGTGTGATTCTTTATCTTGTAACTCCACGCCTCTTGCCAAGACCCTCGCATTTACTTCTCTTACAACCCCATCTATAAATATATTAAACAACCACGGTGACATCACACATCCTTGTCTAAGGCCTACTTTTACTGGGAAATAATCTCCCTCTTTCCTACATACTCTAACTTGAGCCTCACTATCCTCGTAAAAACTCTTCACTGCTTTCAGTAACCTACCTCCTACACCATACACCTGCAACATCTGCCACATTACCCCCCTATCCACCCTGTCATACGCCTTTTCCAAATCCATAAATGCCACAAAAACCTCTTTAGCCTTATGTAAATACTGTTCACTTATATGTTTCACTGTAAACACCTGGTCCACACACACCCCCTACCTTTCCTAAAGCCTCCTTGTTCATCTGCTATCCTATTCTCCTTCTTACTCTTAATTCTTTCAGTTATAACTCTACCATACACTTTACCAGGTATACTCAACAGACTTATCCCCCTATAATTTTTGCACTCTCTTTTGTCCCCTTTGCCTTTATACAAAGGAACTATGCATGCTCTCTGCCAACCCCTAGGTACCTTACCATCTTCCATACATTTATTAAATAATTGCACCAACCACTCCAAAACTATATCTCCACCTGCTTTTAACATTTATATATATATATAATATATATATATATATATATATATATATATATATATATATATATATTATATATATATATATATATATATATATATGTATAAAGTCCTTAGAAAACTTATCTAACCTTATTATAACAAGTGTAATTTAATATAGCCTAATAGAACTAAAAATATTTTAGATAAGTTTACGATAATTTAATAATAAACTAAAACAATGAAATATATCTCTCTCGTTAGGTTCAGAATGATTTTTGCGAAATTATTACATACACAAATTTTCGCTTGCCTTATTCGGCAAGAAGAGCGTTGCTATTTAAGCCAAAGTCGCAAGATTTACCTATTCGGTAAATATATATATATATATATATATATAATATATATATATATATATAATATAATATATATATATATATATATATTTAAAATTTCTTTACTGATTGCTGACGACGATCAGAAACTGAGATCGAAATATACGGATCAACACTTCTCCTGCCTTTGCTTACCCGTGATTTTACTGTTCCTATATACAGTATATAAAATTGTATGTGGAAATATAAACACATATGCAGTATTATATGATCCTTTATTGACTACGTTTCGCCCACACAGTGGGCTTTTTCAAGTCACAAACAGATCTGTTTGTGACTTGAAAAAGCCCACTGTGTGGGCGAAACGTAGTCAATAAAGGATCACATTATACTGCATATGTGTTTATATTTCCATTGTGTCGGTATTTTATACCATTTATTTCCAAAATTGTATGTATACTGTATATACAGTACATGCATACATACATACATATGAAATCATTCTAGCCTTGTTATTTTCCATGTGTTATACTAACAAAGGCAACTGATGTGACTGGTTATCTTGTCATCTTAGAAGCTGCCATCAAGAATTAACCCTTCACCCCCTGAGCGTTCTTAATAGCACCTAAGGATAAGTGTGAGTGTAATTAATTGCAGCGTTAACGACCTAAATATGGTAATTTCCGTCGCAAGAAAGTGCCAAGGTGAAGTGTCAGTTAAAAAGGGGGGGAAGGGTGGGGGGAAGACACTTTAAAAGACCGTAAAGTTACATGAATGAGACGAGAAAATTCTCACCAAAGTGTTGTTTATTGGACTTTTAAGTGAGACAAAGACTTGTTCACATCCCTTTGTTTCTCACTCAATTTTCTCATTTTTTGAAAATAAAAGATTCGTAGGATGAAAAATGGATGTTGGAACGTTTATATAAATATATATATATATATATATATATATATATATATATATATATATATATATATATATATATATATATATAATATATATATATATATATATATATATATGTATGTATATATGTATATATGTATAATATATATAATATATATATATATATATATATATATATATATATATATATATATATATTTTTTTTTTTTTTATTTATATCACACCGGCCGATTCCACCAAGCAGGTGGCCCGAAAAAGAAAACTTTCACCATCATTCACTCCATCACTGTCTTACCAGAAGGGTGCTTTACACTACAGTTTTTAAACTGCAACATTAACACCCTCCTTCAGAGTGCAGGCACTGTACTTCCCATCTCCAGGACTCAAGTCCGGCTGCCGGTTTCCCTGAATCCTTCATATTATATAATATATATATATATATATATATATATATATATATATATATATATATATATATATATAATATATATATATATATATATATATATATATATATATATATATATATATATATATATATATATGTATGTATATGCAAAACAAACCACTCTGAAAAAATAGAGAAATTCCAAGCGCTTTCGTGACTACTCACATTATCAAGGAACTAGATAGTTCCTTGATAATTGAGTAGTCACGAAAGCGCTTGGAATTTCTCTATTTTTTCAGAGTGGTTTTTTGCATATTCCGAAATCACCTGTTTACTGTGATCTTATTGCATAATATATAATATGTATTAATAATAGTATATATAATATATAAATATTATATATTAATGATATATATATATATATATATATATATATATATATATATATAATATATATATATATGCTGCGGATGGATTTATGAAGGATGAGGTTAATCATAGAATTGATGAGGGAAAAAAGTGGTGCGTTGAGGTATATGTGGAGACAAAGAAGGGAATGTATGAAAGTATAGTAGTACCAACACTCTTATATGGATGTGAAGCTTGGGTGGTAAATGCAGCAGCGAGGAGACGGTTGGAGGCAGTGGAGATGTCCTGTCTAAGGGCAATGTGTGGTGTAAATATTATGCAGAAAATTCGGAGTGTGGAAATTAGAAGAAGGTGTGGAGTTAATAAAAGTATTAGTCAGAGGGCTGAAGAGGGGTTGTTGAGGTGGTTTGGTCATTTAGAGAGAATGGATCTAAGTAGAATGACGTGGAGAGCGTATAAATATGTAGGCGAAGGAAGGCGGGGTAGGGGTCGCCCTCGAAAAGGTTGGAAGGAAGGGGTAAGGGAGGTTTTGTGGGCGAGGGACTTGGACTTCCAGCAGGCGTGCATGAGTGTGTTCGATAGGAGTGAATGGAGACGAATGGTATTTGGGACCTGACGATCTGTTGAAGTGTGAGCAGGGTAATATTTAGTGAAGGGATTCAGGGAAACCGGTTATTTTTAATAGCCGGACTTGAGTCCTGGAAATGGGAGGTACAATGCCTGCACTTTAAAGGAGGGGTTCGGAATATTGGCAGTTTGGAGGGATATGTTGTGTATCTTTATACGTATATGCTTCTAAACTGTTGTGTTCTGAGTACCTCTGCAAAAACAGTGATTATGTGTGAGTGTGGTGAAAGTGTTGAATGATGATGAAAGTATTTTCTTTTTGGGGATTTTCTTTCTTTTTGGGTCACTCTGCCTCGGTGGGAGACGGCCGACTTGTTAAAATATAGGGGTGTTAATGTTGCAGTTTAAAAACTGTAGTGTAAAGCACCCTTCTGGCAAGACAGTGATGGAGTGAATGATGGTGAAAGTTCTCCTTTTTCGGGCCACCCTGCCTTGGTGGGAATCGGCCAGTGTGATAATAATAATAATAATATATATATATATATATATATATATATATATATATATATATATATATATATATATATATATATATATATATATATATATATAAATAATATAATATATATATAATATATATATATATATATATATATATATATATATATATATATATATATATATATACGTATATATACTCTTATCCTCTCTCTCTCTCTCTCTCCTCTCTCTCTCTCTCTCTCTCTCTCTCTCTCTCTCGCTCCTCGCTCTCTCTCATTACTACCACCATTTCCCTCACTACCTGTCGCGTATCTCTTGAGAATTCACGATTTTTTTCTCCTCTTCTCTCTTCCTTGTCTCACCTACTGTAATTTGCCTTTCACTGAATATTTATTACACAATTTTTTTAATCCACGTTACAGGCTTTCTTCTCAGTCCTTTTTCTCTTTCTTCTTCTTCGCCTACTTTTCTCCCTCTCTTCTTCTTACTTGGTTAATTTCTTCAATATTCTTACCTGCGTTTCCCTGAGCGGAATAATTAAAAAAAAGTCGGATTTTTTATTGATTTTGGTAAAGAATATATGTCACTTAAATTATAATGGAATTTTTTTTTCAGAAAAAGCTTTTGTAAGAACAACGTTTTGCTCTGTTAAGAGCTTTATCAAGCCTTTGTAAAGCTCTTTACATAATGAAACGTTGACCCAATAAGCTTGTCCTGTTTCTTTTCCTCGCTATTGTCTTCAGTATGATTGTGGAAGAAGAAAAAAAAAGAAAATTCTGAATACGATAAAGAGACATAAATATAAAGGCAACACTCAACATCTATTGAAATCTCAAAAAAAATTGCATGAATATTTTTTATAATGTACACATCCCTGCACTTGTCCATGGGCAGGAAAATGGCGAAATAATATTAAACGAATCTCCATTACAGAAGGAAGGAGAGGGAGGGGAATAACAGGTAAACATGATAATTACATATAATTAATCGACATCAGAGACCAGCGGGAGAATTGAAGGCAAGCTGATCATATGTTGCTTCAGTGACTGATGTATCTACCGTAGGTGGTACCAGGAGATTGTTACTGCTGCCTCCACTGTTTCTTCTGCTTTTGAGGTGGTACCAGGAGTGATGCTGCTGCCTCTACTGTTTCTTGTGCCTCTTTTGAGGTGGTACCAGGAGTGATGCTGCTGCCTCTGCTGTTTCTTGTGCCTCTTTTGAGGTGGTACCAGGAGTGATGCTGCTGCCTCTACTGTTTCTTGTGCCTCTTTTGAGGTGGTACCAGGAGTGATGCTGCTGCCTCTGCTGTTTCTTGTGCCTCTTCTGAGGTGGTACCAGCAGAGTGTTACTGCTGCTGCTGCCTCTACTGTTTCTTAAGCCTCTTCTGAGGTGGTACCAGCAGAGTGTTACTGCTGCTGCTGCCTCTACTGTTTCTTAAGCCTCTTCTGAGGTGGTACCTGCAGAGTGTTACTTCTGCTGCTGCTGCCCCCTACTCCCTGTTTCTTTCTTGTGCCTCTTCTGAGACGGTACCAGCAGTGTTACTGCTGCTGCTACCTCTGCTGTTTCTTGTGCCTCTTCTGAGACGGTACCAGCAGAGTGTTACTGCTGCTGCTGCCTCTGCTGTTTCTTGTGCCTCTTCTGAGACGGTACCAGCAGAGTGTTACTGCTGCTGCTGCCTCTGCTGTTTCTTGTGCCTCTTCTGAGACGGTACCAGCAGAGAGTTACTGCTGCTGCTGCCTCTGCTGTTTCTTATGCCTCTTCTGAGACGGTACCAGGAGAGTGTTACTGCTGCTGCTGCCTCTACTGTTTATTATTCCTTTAATGAGGAGGTTCGAATAGAGTGCTTCTGTTTCTTGCTTTCTTTCTTATGAGTGGTGTAGCTGTCTTCATCTCTTCCCCTGCTCTTCTCTTTGTCTTTTCTATCATCCATTGGTTTCATTTTCGTTTTCCAACACTCACCTTCTTCTAACTTTTCCAACACTAGAACGGTGCCAATCCATATCTCTTTAGTTTTTCTCATTTCCGTCTATTCTCTCCTCTTGTTATTATTTTTCTTTTCACTCATATTTCTTCTTCTTTTCCTATGATTTCTTCTCTCCCGTTTTCAATCACACATTCGCAGATTAACAGTAACTCCAGCATTGTTGCAGGAACTCAGTAAGATGACTAATGCTACTGAACCCAGAGTGAAATACTGGACGATGTTCTCCTCGAGCTACTGAAGGCTTCTAGCTCAGGCTGACAGGTTTAGTTACCTAAAGTACCAAACCCATCCTCTATATTGCAATATGACGGGAACGTAGCTAGCTTTTGTTCCTACAGTTTATCACACTGAGGATGTTCTGTCAATGTAGTTGTCGCATAGAACACAGTAATCACATAATGTTGGTGTTCCACAAAGTAACTGAAGAGTGTAAGGTAGCAGCACACTTCAAGTGTTCCCACAAGGTAACTATCAACAGCAGCACATTACAGGCGTTCCATAAGGTAATAGCTATCAATAGCATAGGGTAGCAGCACACTGCTGTTATTCCCAATACGTAACTATCAACAGCAAAGGGTAGCAGCACTCTACAGGTATATCCAGTATAATTTAATAATAAATATCCGTTTGCAACGTAAGTCAGCTGCCGTGATCCCACCCACTATACGCGAGGGGAAAAAATCTACACAGGAAACACCAGAAGAGAAATGGGAAAAAAACTGACGACCAAGAGTCGTTTGGAAACTCGTGGACCAGAGACGAAAGTTCGTGGATACAGTTCTTGCAGTAATTTAATTTAATGGTAAAAACGGTAATATCTTAAGATTCATATACTGAATGGGGAATAGGAAGGAAGAGGAAGAGGAAGATAAAACCAATTCCTTAGATCAAGAGCTCTATAACGACATAAACGTACCTCACTAAGTTTTTTTTTTTTTTTTTTTTGCAAAAAGTTTTATTATTTTGCATTTTTTTTTGGGGGGGGGGGGCAAAAATGTCTCCTCACAGTTCCACACATATTTTTCTTTTTGCAAAAAGTTTTTTTTTGGCAATTTTTTTTTTTTTTGGGGGGGGGGCAAAAATGTCTCCCAAAAGTTCCACACATATTTTCGACCTGGCAGAAGGAAATCATTTTTATTCCACGTATTTTTGGAGTTAAAACCCACATCGCTCTCCATGGACCAGTTTTTAAGGTCAATTAATCATTTATTTTCCGAGCAATAATCACGACTGACAGGCTATCATGTGCATGACAATATTCCTCCCACCAAAATCCGAACAAAAATAACAAGGAAAAAAATTTTTTTATTCAATAAGTTAAAAGAAAATATTCCTTCATTTTACAACTTGTTCATCGTTCTTGAGGGTTTAGCGCTTCTCTGTGAAAGTATTAATAATTTAACTGATTATCGTTTTAGAATTTCAACTCTGCAATTTTTTCATTCATAATTTTTATCATCGTCACTGAGCATATTCACCGATATGTGCATAAATCTGTGTATATACACCGAGATGTGTATATCTCAGTATATTATATATATATATATATATATATATATATATATATATATATATATATATATATTATATATATATATATATTTAATACTTGTGATGCTGCCACAGCATCATCATGGAATCTCTGTACAATGTGTATGTCTCAGAAGAGGTCTAAGACTTTCTCTTGGAAATCGTAGGTAGGATTATGTTCCCAAAAGAGGATTAAGACTGTCTCTTGGAAATTGCTGGTTTATATTCGCACAAGAAATAAGAGCTGCACCTCAAGAGTCAGAGAATATTAAATTTCCAAAGAAAAATGTGGATTACAAGTGATATTTGACGGCAAGATTGCAGGTGATGACATTTTGGGCTGTAGAGTGCCGCTGAGGCGCTCTAAATCTGTCTCCAGTGGGAGTTGCTATCATCAGCGGTCACTCATTTTATCCTGGGGTAATAAATAATCTTAATGTCTTGGCGATAGCGAGTAACGAATGCAGGCAGAGAAAGTCGCCCACTGCACCCTGGCTCTCATTAATGCTGGGTATGTAACCACTTGGAGACGGGCTGGGAGCGCCTGATGGAAGACTATCTGATAGAATGATGAAGAGATAACGACGCAACAAGTATATGGAGCCATCTTCCTATCGTTCACAAGAGGGACACTCTGAGGTCACGCAGGCTTCACTCTCCTCTTGATTTATTCTGAGTTTCTTTTATTTGTGTGCGTGTTATATCTCCCTCTGTGTTGCCTCTGCCTCATATCTCTTAATATTTTTTGTCTGCTAATTATCATTATTACTCAGCTCACGGAGTGTTTAAGAGAGGGGTGGAGTTCTCTATCTGTGTGTGGGTGTGTAGTTACCGAGGTGTACCTGCGGTAGGATAATGCACAAACATGAGCGTTTATCAGACAATGTTTTGCCAAAGGTGAGGTTTCTCGAATCGTCCAAAGGGCCTTACCATCCACCAAAATATACTCTTACGACTTTAAAAAGGTCACCTTGGGGCGAAAAGTTGTCTAAGAAAGTTTCGATATACAGAAGCTTTAATTGGGAGTTAGCTCCCTCAGGGTCGCGCTTTATCTAGTCATAATATTACTCAGTCCTGGCAGACACGAATCTCCAATAAAAGATTGGTATGTCTTTTGTTTCTTTATACTTATATCCGTAATGAAAGAAAGTGTATTTTGAGTGCAAAGAAAGGATTTAGCAACATGTAAATAAACATTGGTACATAAGAATACATAAGTTATGGACAGGAATTTAGTATATGATTCGCCAGTTAATGTAATATAATATAATAATAATAATAATAATAATAATAATAATAATAATAATAATGATAATAATAATTTTAGCAGTAGTATTTTTATTATTAATATAACTAGCTACAGAATATTTCGATAGGTATATAAGGGCACTTTTTCATGTGTCTATTATTATTTCTGTGATTATTTTGCATAATTCTAGTCACCCGTTTTGAAACGATTTATTTTCATATAATCAATAATTATATTCAATTATCTTAAGTACCTAACAATATCTTTTATGATATTACAGTTATTATTATTATAATTATAATAATTATGGAGGCTTGATCTCAGAAAGGGAAAACCAGTTCCGTTTCTTAAGATCACGAGTCATTTTGAGGCATCATGGAAGATCCTCTGAGATTCCAAACTCTCAACTCAAACAAGAAGTGAAATTGGTTTCCCTATGTATAGTAAAAATGTTCTTTTTTCGACTTTTGACCAACTTTTAAATTACTGTTTGGTTTTACCATCGCTGGTGCTGGTGGAGAGGCCACCAGATTGGAGCACCTCTCCGGCTGATTGGAACACCACTGGTGTGGATAAGAATGGTAAGCAATTAGAAGACTCTGATATAGGCTAAATAAATCTAATTTGAGCACCATTGGGCTGATTGGAGCACCACTAGTAAGAAATAAGAAAACGCTGGTGTACGATGAATTAATCTAATTTACTGTCTTACAACATTTCGTGGCATCATAAAATTAACATAACTCCTGAAAGATATCACCACTGATTGATCTTGCAATATGGAAAGTTACTAAATATGCTGGAAAAAACAGAAGGGTCACATCATCTCTCCACAAAAAAAAAAAAAAAGAAATGAGTTGCAAAATGGAAATAGATGATTTACATTGTAAGGAGAAGGGGAACAAGATTTATTACATCATATATTTTATCTGCTGAAGAGGGCCTCAGTGGTATGCTGAAATGCATATATAGTTAGGCCTTTTGTACATGCATATGAGGTTCACAATAAACTAACCACTTAAGAGGAATGGTGTTTTAGGACTCTGCCATGGATTCCAACCCCACTCGTTCCGTGGTTTATCTCTCAGTCTATGGATCAAAACTCCGTCAGTAACTCAGGCAGGATCACATACACTGGGTGATTTCCGCCCATCGCCTTACCGTCTGGGGTCAGAGATGATTGTCGGAAGGTGCGATTGTTGCGGTCGTGAGGAGGGTTAAGGCAGGTAGCTGTGAACATCGTGCCGGATATCAAAGAGTTTTCATTACAGCTGTAGTTGGTGTAATAATGGCAGAGGTGGTTAGGCTGTAAGGGGCAGCAGTGGTTGTTGGGATGGCATAAACGCTTATTGGAAAGTTCAGTTCCGTCATTATCACCGGTGTTATGATGATAAGGATAAAGGTGATTCTGCTTTTAGTAGCATTTCTCGCTAAAAACAGCGGTAGTAACTATGATACTCGTAAAGGTGGTTAGGTTCAAGCTTTTTTTGGGGGTAGAATTCAGGATGGTTTTATCATTATAACCCATCTGTTGTTGTTAACTTGACAAGGGTAATGGTGATTAGGTAGTTAGAAGCAGATGTGATTAGTGGGTCTGGTGAAAGGTGTATTAAGTAAAAAAAGAACTACGGCGCAGAGACAAAATTTTAATTCTGACAGTGTTTCTCTCTGTTGACCTTTATAAAGTCTCTGCAAAAAAAAAAAACATTTTGTTTATTTTTAATTCAAGGGAAAAAAAATACTAGTCAACGGCCATACCACGTTCAACGCAGCGCTTCTCGTCCTATCAGCGAAGTTAAGCAACGTTGGGTTTGGTTAGTACCTGGATGGGTGACCGCCTGGGAACACCAAATGCTGTTGGCATAAATCTTTCACCTCGACGCCTGATCTCAGACCGAGCCGCAGGGGCGTTGACCCCCGAAACCCTCTCCAGGTAAACTCCAGGAACGGGTTTTCACCATAAGATGAGTCAACAGCTAGTGAAAAAAAAAACTTGCGTTGGATGGAGACCATTGTAATATTTTGACTTATCACCTACAAAAGGCTCTCTCAAGCTTTATTAAGCCATTTGAAGATAAAACGTACGTTTTTCTCTAAAACCTGTTCAGTGGTGCCAGCACTATAGTTAGGGCGCAGCAAGACACATGTGAAGACTGGGGAAGGATGGGTATAGTAGCCGATGGTTCTATGTTGAACCAAGGCAGAACCGATCGTTGGCTTACGGTTGTTTGATTCAGTTTTCTGGATGTGTTTGTGTAGCAAAACACAATAATTGATGTTTTTTTTTTTATGTTTATATATATTATCAAAGGGCTGGAGGAGGAACGGTGTGTGATGTATCTAGGGCGGTAAGAAAAGTGCGTTCTGGATACAAGGTCAAGATGCTGGTCTTTACACAGTAATGTCTCCAGGGCAATGCCTCGGTCAGATGACCAAAAGCTCCTGGGCGAGTTATCATATGACTAAGACCCGCCTCGGGAAACGCTTGTTCTTTTTCCTGATAAACCTAACCTAACCGTAACTAACCTAACCTAACTTAACACCTCCCAAGACGTTAAACTAAGTTAAAAGTTTCTCGGTGCTTCTATGCAGTTCCAAAACTTTGGCTAATACTGATAAAAATCTGCTGTACAGCCATATCATCTAAATGAGTCTTACTCTTTGACTAACTGGGCGTTATTCCAAACTACGTTTAGCTTCGTCGTTATTGTATGTACACGATGCATATCTATTCCCGAATTCTTGGGTTAATTTAACCCAAACATAGTTTAAGAGAAAATCCCTAAGAGATGTCAGTGCTAGTACTGACATCTTTGTTGCTGGACACAAAGGCATTTTGTCGACAGAACTAAAGAAACGACAAAAACACGACAAATATAACGCTCGTTCATGATTGAAAATAATATTGTTGGTGGTGGTGGTGCTGCTGCTGGTGGTGGTGCTGCTGCTGGTGCTGCTGCTGGTGTTGCTGGTGGTGGTGGTGGTGGTGGTGGTGCTGCTGCTGCTGCTGGTGTTGCTGCTGCTGGTGCTGCTGGTGCTGGTGCTGGTGCTGGTGCTGCTGGTGCTGGTGCTGCTGTGCTGCTGCTGCTGCTGCTGCTGCTGCTGCTGCTGATGCTGCTGCTGCTGGTGCTGCTGCTGCTGGTGCTGATGATGGTGAAAGACAGAGAAATGGAAAGGAAAAGACAGATAAAAATAGAGTGAGGAGAGAAAGAATTGAAGAACACACTTAAAAAACAGAAGGATTTTTAAAGGATAGGCTCGGATGCAACAACAGTGAGAGGAGAAAGGAGAGTGATAGATAGAGAGAAAGAGAGAGAGTGAGAGAGAGAGAGAGAGAGAGAGAGAAGAGAGAGAGAGAGAGAGAGAGAGAGAGAGAGAGAGAGAGAGAGAGAGAGAGAGAGAGAGAGAGAGAGAGAGAGAGAGAGAGAGAGAGAGAGAGAGAAGAAGAGAGAGAAGAGAGAGAGAGAGAGAGAATGAGAGTATGAGAAATTAGGAAGCAGAATGACATACGAAACGAATTAGGGAAGGAAAAAGAAGGGAGAAGAGGGGAGTATGACGAAGGATGTGAGGGAGGCAGGGAGAGAGGATGAACATCTTGTCAAGGAGTCTTAAATTACTGGTTAGAGTCTAGGTGGGTGTCAGGTTGATGGTGGTCGGGAGGGGGTGGTAGGAGAGATGGTTGTTGTGGGTGGTGGTAGGTGGAATCGTTGTTGGGGTGGTAGGTGAGATGGTTGTTGTGGGTGGTGGTCGATAAGATGGCTGTTGTGGGTGGTTGGTAGGTGGGATGGTTGTTGTGGATGTTTGGTAGGAGCGATGGTTATTGTGGGTGGCGGTAGGTGGGATGTTGTGGATAGTGGTGGTGTTGGAGTAGTACTAATCTGTGTGGAGGTAGTCGTTGCTATTAATGCTATAACTTCTATTACTACTGCTACTGTTTTTGCTACTACAAAGATTGCTATGTCTACTATTGCTACGACTATTACTAACATAACTATCACTGAACTACTCACTACATCACCTATTATCACATTACTTGCTCTATCAGTATAAAGTCATCGTTTTAAAATAAGTAAACATATAAATTAATAATAATAATAATAATAATAATAATAATAATAATAATAACAATAATAATAATAATAATAATAATAATTACTACACCTGGACGTCCTCCAAAGATTATTCTAATATGCAGATTAATATAACTATTTATATATTCATTGTATTTTAATTAATACTGATCATTAAACAATTATATCGATGAATTAAAAATGAAAAAAATTATGTTATATATATTTTAAGTATCTCGTTATTAATTTACTTATTTATAGTTTCCTAAGATTAGCTAGGAATTTATAGATATAACATGTATCTTTTCTTTCAGTTATTATTTTTTGCCTCTAGTCTCCAGATTCATTTTATTTGAGACATAAATCTCGATAAAAAAGGTTAGAATTCGACTCACAAAATGGTCAAAACACTAAAGAAACTCACCCAACGGAGGATTCGAACCTATGGCAAGCCAGTGCGAAATGTCAGAGGTGTAGCACTTATCTCTTCAAATCCAAAACATTCGTGAGTGGGATACGCAAAAAAAAAAAAATTCACCTTTATAGATCAAAACTTAATCTGCAAACCTTCCAGAAAACAGTGAGCTCTTTTAGGGGTCCAAACGTTTGGAGTTTGTTACGAGAAAACGTTTTTCAGTTATCCAGATCGCCACAAAATCTGATGGAGATTAATGATGAGGTTTCACACTCGCTTAGTCATCGTGGGACTCAAAGAGGATAGATGGTATGGTACATACAGATGCTGGAAGATTTTTATTTTAATTTTATTTAGAAAAAAATTGTACATCAGAAGTGTTCTAGTACCTTATTATAGTCACATAGTTGGAACAAAAGCTAGGTATGTTTTCCTTTTACATTGCATCACATAAGATGGGTTTACACAGATTAAGACATATGTGACACAATTGAGTATCTTTACTGACGAAACGTATCGCCTACACAGTAGGCTTTTTGAGTCAAAGGAAGAGCTCAGTGCCATGGAGAAGAGTTCAGCTCCATTTAGCTCATCTCTTCTCCAGGCTCAGGACTTGACTACTTCAAATATTTTTTCTCCAATGTTGATGTACTGATTACATCGTCTTGATGTCATTACTAATGCTCAATTTGTATTTGACTGAGGAAGCCTACTGTGTAGGCGAAACGTTCCAGCAATAAAGATACCCAATTGTCTTAATCTTCAACGTGTCGTATTGTATACCATTTTCAGTAACATG
>NC_069459.1:22428356-22435856 GCF_026875155.1 Cherax quadricarinatus | reverse complement strand
ATATCACCTTTATGCCAGAGCTAACTCTCAATTTATTGTTCCCACCTCGAAAAAAACTGTAAGGCGACCCGTCTAGCCAACTGACCTCCCCTTGTGTAGGTTATGCTAACAACTGTTATTTAGACCCACGCGATCTTACAGATGTGACTGTTGTCGACCACTGAAATATGGACACATACCGCGACGGCCACTTTCGACTCTAATATACATATTTATGCGGATGCTCTGATCCCTCAGGGGGTCATACAGCGGTTGGAGAATGAGAGGTAATCAGGTTTGATTTGGGGAAGAAGAGAGTACCTCCAATTCCTTAAATCAAAAGGCCCTTTACCAGTATCAAGGCATCATCCTTGAAGGGTTTAATACTAAGCAATCATGAAGTGTATATCACCTCCCTGGGCAATGGACTTTCAGTTCCTTACGAGACACCTAAAGTTTATTTCTTTAAGCATCTGTTAAATTTTCATATGCTATTTTCTTTGGGTTAGGTTTAGGCTAGGCTAGGTTAGGTTATGTTAGGTTAGGTTAGGTTAAGTTAGGTTAGGTTAGGTTAGGCTTAGGTTAGGTTAGGTTAGGCTTAGGTTAGGTTAGGTTCGGTTAGGTTAGGTTAGGTTAGGTTAGGTTAGGTTAGGTTAGGTTAGGTTAGGTTATGTTATGTTAGGTTAGGTTAGGTTAGGTTAGGTTAGGCTAGGCTAGGCTAGGTTAGTAATAAAGTTGGTAGAATTACCGACAATATGTAAAGTAAAAGGACACAAGTGCAACTAATGTGACATTTATTGTGGCAACGTTTCGCTCTCCAGGAGCTTTATCAAGCCATTACAAACAATACATGGACACAGAGGGTATATAAAGGCTCAGAGTGAGGTGTAATACAAGCTGCCTCATTCCAGTCTATATTTGTCCAACCTATTTTTATGTTACCCAAGTAATAGCTTTTATATCCTTTTACTCATGTACGAATTAATTGCTCTACCATATTGTATTACTTTTGTCACTACCACTACTACTACTACTACTACTACTACTACTACCACTAGTGAACATCGAAATGGTACCTCACTAGTATTACACCTCACTCTGAGCCTTTATATACTCTCTGTGTCCATGTATTGTTTGTAATGGCTTGATAAAGCTCCTGGAGAGCGAAACGTTGCTCACAATAAATGTCACATTAGTTGCACTTGTGTCCTTTTACTTTACATAGGCTAGGTTAGGTTAGGCTAGGTTAGGTTAGGCTAGGCTAGGCTAGGCTAGGCTAGGCTAGGTTAGGCTAGGTTAGGTTAGGTTAGGTTATAGTTAAGGCTAGTTAGGTTAGGCTAGGTGTAGGTTAGGTTAGGTTAGTTAGGCTAGGTAGGTAGGTTAGGTTAGGTTAAGTTAGGTTAGGTTAGGCTAGGCTAGGCTAGGTTAGGTTAGGCTAGGTTAGGTTAGGTTAGGCTAGGCTAGGCTAGGCTAGGCTAGGCTAGGCTAGGCTAGGCTAGGCTAGGCTAGGCTAGGCTAGGCTAGGCTAGGCTAGCCTAGGCTAGATTAGGTTACGATGGTCTGGACACATGATTAACCTATGTTATCCTTACCTAATTAAAATACAGCATGTAAAAGTTAACTCGTTTATGAAATTAATCCTGAATAAGTATGTTATTGTTAAGTTCAGGAAACTGTGTGCAGTTGCTGTTGATGTTCTATCATTATTATTATTACTATTATTTTTGCTGTTGTGTTTTTGTTAATATTGTTATTGTTCTTTATAGCAATAAACAAATGAAGGTCATTCAGCATAATGAGGACAAAAGAATACATGGGAAAGATTCTCTTTGAAGGATTTTGAAGACCACACCGAGATTATCTTCTTAGCGCTATCTACTTCTCATTAGATTAAAGACCATCATCTATTATCTAGTTGCTTTAGGTAAGGTCAGTAAATCAGAAGGCTCTCTCCCTACCCTCCACTCCGGCCACTACCGGCATGAAACGAAAGAAAAAATTGCATGGAATTTATAGGAGAGATATAAGCGGATGAAAGTCACGAGCTACTAAATATCTCTCTATTATAGTTTTTGGTGCTATATCTACTAATGTAACTCCACTGTCACCCATGGAGCTGTGTATACCAGTTGTTTAACTTCCACTTGCCAATAATTCCACGTCTGGACACTGGTGCAGGTGGATGCAAAGCACCGGGTGCCCTGGGCATCATCGGACCAAACACCAGGGTACAGGTGGCTACCTGTGTAACAAATACAACCACAGACCGGGGCCACGGGGGCGTTGTCCCCTGAAACCCTCTTCAGGTATATTCAGGTTTACCACTGATAACTCCACTTCTACGCAGGTCATTCTAAACTCTTCGTCCTGAAGTAGTTATTGAAGCAACATCAGGAATCTGTTGATTATAGTGTGCCGCTGAATGGTATCTATGTGAATCTCATTGTCTGTAAAATCTTTGTCCAACTAGTTCTTAAAGGAATATATGGTCTTGCAGTTTTAGTGGGTAGTTTGTTCCATTCTGGTAAATTTCTTTCTGCCCAAAAAAATCTATAATGTAATTTAGAGGCAAAACTGGACAGCATATTTTAAGAAATGCATTATTTAGTGTAAATAGTTTTTGGTGTTTTGTGCTCGAAATTTCTAACCAGACATTTTGTACTCCTGCTTGAGATTTTTATATCCAAAATGCATTATTTGATTTTGTTATCATTAGAACTCATTTCCCACGTCTCCTGCCACAGCAGCAACCTACAGGAGTCCAGCTGAATACTCAAGGAATCTGCTCTAGATGCTGCGTTGTACATCAATTTTGTGTCACCCGCGATTTTTTTTCCATTTCAGACGTTAACTCTGTCTCATAATCATTTATAGTCATTGTGAAGAGGATTGGAATAGGAACCGATCGATCCCTGAGGAATTCCGCTCTACTGAGACACGTCTTCGTTAAGCACCACAATTATTCTTTCCTATTTGTGAGCTGGTCATTCACCCAGACATAATATTTGTGAGCTGGTCATTCACCCAGACATAATATTTGTGAGCTGGTCATTCACCCAGACATAATATTTGTGAGCCAGTCATTCACCCAGACATAATATTTGTGAACCAGTCATTCACCCAGACATAATATTTGTAAGCCGGTCATTCACCCAGACATAATATTTGTAAGCCGGTCATTCACCCAGACATAATATTTGTGAACCAGTCATTCACCCAGACATAATATTTGTGAACCAGTCATTCACCCAGACATAATATTTGTGAGCCGGTCATTCACCCAGACATAATATTTGTGAACCAGTCATTCACCCAGACATAATATTTGTGAGCCAGTCATTCACCCAGACATAATATTTGTGAGCCGGTCATTCCCCCAGTCATATGTTTGTCTTATAAATTACGCGCCTTTATTTTAGACAAAAATCATCGATTGGGAATATCTTGTCGAATATTTCTCTTTTTTTAGGGAGCCTGGATTCTGTATACTACGTCTATTGGGACTCTATCTTCTTTTTTTTTTTTTTTGGATATACAATATTTAAAGAAACTGATCAATTTAGCCACGAGTGATTTTCTTGCGAAATCAATGTTCTTTCTCCTTATTAAGATATGTTATCGAGGTATTCCACCACCTTGTCCCTAAGAAGCCTCTGTTTACTTAACATAAATTGATGTTAAACCGATAGGATGATGTATTAATGAGCATGCATTGGACAATGAAATGTATGACGATATGACTCACGAAATCGTAATGACACGATTACAAACAAACCATACTACGGGTGGGGTTTGAACCCATGGTCAGAGTTTTGAGACTCTCTGACCGCGGGTTCAAACCCCACCCGTGGTATGGTTTGTTTTCAAATCGTGTCATTACAATTTCGTGAGTCACGTTGACGGCTTTGAGGGGACTTGGGCTAGAGTTCGTCATGTCCATGCTAGCTGGAGATTCGTCTGTAAAAAAACTGCATTTGTGGTCACAGTGGTGTATATACTAACGCTAACCTTCCTATGGTGTAGAAATATACCTAGTTGGGTAAATCTTATTGTGGCTAGCTGGCCCAGTGGCTAACGCGACGGTCTGGAGTTTTGAGATTCTCTGACCGCGGGTTCTAACCCCACCCGCTGTATGGTTTGTATGACGATAGGATGATGTATTAATGCCCGCGCATTGGAAAATGAAAAATATGACTACGTATAATTCTCCTATGTGTGGGTATTTATGTATTGTTCCAATCACATCAGTTTGCCTTTTTATTTTCGACGGGACGATAGTTGAGGACACAAGTCTTTTCCACATCTTTCCCTTTTTCAATATTGGAGTAATAGTGACTAATTTCCAGTCGTTTGACACCCTGGTTCCTTCTAATGATGTTTCAACATTACCGTTAAAAAGTACGCGTCTAAGTATTTACATACTTTCATAACTTTGATAGACAGTTCGTTCTGTTTGTCAGTATTCAGCTTCTTTTAGAATCTTATAGTATATTAAAGCTGCTAATTTCGTTGATATTTTCTTTACTGAGTTAAAGTCTCTGTTGAGTATTCATGCTAAATCTCCGTTGTTGTTATTCTTCTGTTATCGCTGGTTAAATATTCTACCGTTGCTTTAACATTTTTTTTAAGCTTAAGTAGTTTCGTTTTGGTTAGGCTTGATGTGTGACATTCGTATTTCAGTGTCCCTGTTGCCATTTCTCAACCATATCATTATTATTTTGCAAGAGTATGTAGTTAGTAGTGTCTTCAAGGTTGTCATCCAATTTAAATTTCGTATGTGGTTTAAGTATGTTGCCTAAAATTTAAATTATCTTGTTATCAAAATCTTCTTAGTTTTATCCTTTTCACTTTTTATCTTTCCATATCTGTGATCTATTTGAATACTGTATTAATTTTTTTTTATTTTATATCTGATTTACATTTCATTTATGCTGTCTGTATTTAACAACTCCAACCAGTTAACATTTGTGATATTTCGGCGCATTTAGTAGAGGCTCGATCCTTTGTCCGCTAGTCGCGGCCAGGATTTCGACGAGTCGAAGCTGTTGATCTGGTATGATTGTGAAGGAGACATAGGTAATAATGTAACTGCTGGCAGTTGAGCTAATGTGGGTGAGCTTAAATAGTTTCTAATCTATTAGCTACACGGAGGCCAGTAAGGCCGCATGTAACTTGTACACTATCAGTCAAGAATCCTGTAATCTCTAAAATAAGGATTGACGTAAACTCACTGCGTATATACGCTGAAAGATATACCTCTCGGTGCATACAGCCGTCGGAGCTGTTGTAAACGGAGACGCACAATGAAATATGAATATTAAGCCGCCCATGTATGTCCGTTAAATATCTTACTCGCTTCTGCTCATTTATCGCCATTACGTCAGAGATTAGGATGGATGGAGAAATAAGATCAGAGAGAGAATCTGGAAGGAGGAGAGTAGGAGGAAGAGAGATGACAGAAGGAGAGAGAGAGATGAAGGAAGAAGGGAGAAAAGACTACACTATTCCCGCACCATGAGTGATACCCGTGAAGATAACGGCGATCAATGCAAGCCCTAAATAATAATAATAATAATTAATATTTATTCCTACAAGTACATGATACAACTTATACAGACGTAGTTGATATCAGTGACATAATATATAGAAAACCCCTTGTTATGCAGAGCATTTCGACCAACTTAGGTTAATTTTGTCCCCAGGATGCGACCCACAATAATCAGCTAACACCCAAGTACCTACTTACTGGTAGGCGAACAGGGACAGCATGTGTACGGAAACACGCACAACATTTCCACTGGTACCGAGGATAGAACCACGAACACAGTGTGTGTGAGCGTAGTGCGCTACCACGCAAGCTATGGGTACACCTTATATCATAAATTAGACACATGTGCAACACTTGGTTATCTTTACTTACGAAACGTTTCGCCACACAGTGACTTCATCAGTTTAATTTATCACCTTGTCGGTTCTCTGGCTCATTTATCTACAACACACACACAATATATATATATTATATATATATTATATATATATATATATATATATATATATATATATATATATATATATTATATATATATATATATATTATATGTAGTGCCGAATATGTAAAACTTGCGATTTTGGCTTAAATAGCAACGATCTTCTTGCCGAATAAAATATATTTAGTTAGATTAGGCTAAATTAAACTGCGCTTGTTATAATAAGGTTAGGTAAGTTTTCTATGGTTCTTTGGTACAAAATTCTTAATTTTTACATTAACATAAATGAAAAAAAATACATGTCTTTAAACTAATAAGAGAATTTTTTTAGAAGGGACTTAATTTTAAATGAGTTCTTGCAAACTGACCAATTTGACCTATTCGGCACGACATATATATATATACACCACACACACACACACACACACACACACACACACACACACACACACACACACACACACACACACACACACACACACACACACACACACATATATATTATATATATATATATATATATATATATATTATATATATATATATATTTATATATATATATATATATATATATATTATATATATATATATAATACTGTGCGTGTGAGTATATACGCAATAAACCCATTCCAATAACACTTGTCACGCTCAGATAAACTCTGGGACAATGGAAAAAAGTTTTACCCAAAATTAAATTCGCTTGCATTTTTACGCCAGCTTGTTGGCCGGGTCTTGAACACTTTGCTCTAGGCGTATATACACAGATATGCACAACTCTCGGCGTATATACACTGAGAGATTCATGTCTCTCCATGCATTTACGTGAGAGATATACATCTCTCATTGTATACGTGTTGATATATATAATATATATATATATATATATTATATATATATATATATATATATATATATATATATATATATATATATATTTTATATATATATATCCTAGGTAGTAGGTTGGTAGACAGCACCGTCCAGGGAGGTACTACCGTCGCAAGTGAGTGTAACACGAAACCTAATTGTTTTACATATGTAGGATTGCTGTGCCCTTTTTCTGTCTAAGAAATGCAAAATTTCAGGTACGTCTTGTATTACTTAATCGGTCAACTAACACATAATGTACAAGCGTTAATTACATACCCCTTGGTTTTTCTTCGATTTCTTCTAGTTCTTGTTTGTTTTTCTATCTCCATGGGGAATGGAACAGATTTCTCCTCCGTAAGCCATGCGTGTTGTAAGAGCGACTAAATGCCGGGAGCAAAGGGGCTAGTAACCCCTTCTCCTGTATATTTACTAAATTTGAAGAGATAACTTGTTTTTTTCTTTTGGCACCTGCTCGGGGATACGGCGGTTGATTGATAATATATATATATATATATATATATATATATATATATATATATATATATATATATATATATATATATATATATATATATCCCTACTCCTTCGGTGAATATTCACTCTGATAGACGCCTCTCGCTGTGTATACAGTGAATTATACACACCTCTCATTGTATATAAAATG
>NC_069459.1:22405856-22425856 GCF_026875155.1 Cherax quadricarinatus | reverse complement strand
TTTTTTCTTCGTCTTCTTAGTCTTCTACATCTTCTTATACTTAATTTTCTTCTCTTTCCTAGCTCATTATCTTCTAATACTGTTATACTGTTACTTCTTCTAAATCTTCTGCTTATTTATAACTTTATCATCGCAGGCGCTAGTATGTGTGTCTGACTAGTTCCCGCTAGGCGCTCTAGATGGCAGGAGTGCATGGATGCACTCCAACACATCCATCAGCCTCGATTCGACACACTCTTGTACAATTATCCTCTCGTCTTGTTTATTTACTAATGTGTTAGCTTATTTGCGTCGTGGTTGAAAGCAGTAAATCGTGCACGAATAATTCACAAACAAAATGAGAGCTTAGAAGTCGCCATTAGTCACTGCAAATAATGAGGGTAGACAGGATGGGAACGAGGGAGGGACTTGAGGTGTACTGACCAATCAGATTCTGTGGATGTTGTGATGTCACTGCATCCCTGCAGGTGAGCGTTCACCTGTGTGTGTACCCCTCCCCCCATGTGTACTAACCGATTTGTGCTTGCGGGGGTCGAGACTTAGCTCCTGGCCCAGCTTCCTACACAACTTTAACAAATGACTTCTGGCATCTAGGGACTTATCATTCGTTCTGTCTTACTTTTCAACCATCCTGGAACTGAACAAATACTTCTTTATATCTCAATGGCCCATTTGTGTCTTCAGCTTCATCCCTTTGTGTGTGTGTGTGTGTGTGTGTGTGTGTGTGTGTGTGTGTGTGTGTGTGTGTGTGTGTGTGTGTAGTGGGGGCAATTATATACACAGGGGGAAGATAGTAACCAAACAGATATCAAACATCGCTTGGGTAATCAGGTTAGATCCAAGGAATGAGAGGTTGTTTTAATGCTTTGTATCATTCCTGATTTTCTCTCATTCCCGAATCACTGTATGATTCTTACAAGTTTAGTGGTGGTCCATGATTAGGAAAGCTTACATAGAAAATTTTAATATCAAAGTTGATTAATGGTTCAGAGAACCGACAAGTTGTTATATTCGACACACGTGCAACACTTGGGTATCTTTAATGAGGAAACGTTTCGCCACACAGTGGCTTCATCAGTATGGACTGATGAAGCCACTGTGTGGCGAAACGTTTCCTCATTAAAGATACTCAAATGTTGCACATATGTCTAATTTAACAATATCAAAGTTGTATTTAAAAAATTTTATACAGTTTAAAAAACTTTTGATAAAAAAATCCCCCAGAAATGCTTATGGATGTGTCTATAAAATTCCTTGTAAAACATGTGATAAAGTTTTCTACGGTCAAACTGGTAAAAGTTAAAGCAATATAAGTATTACATTAGAAGTGGACAGGATTCTAATGCTCTGTTTATTCATGTGAAAGATTTTACCCATCCAGTTGATTTTCAATAGACTGAAAATTTTGTATCAAAAAAGCCCATGGACGAGAGGAATATAGTAGAATCAGGTTTCATAAAAAAATACTTTTAAAAATGATATGAATATTTGTAGATGAATGGTTCAGAGAACCGACATGTTGATAAATTAGACACATGTGCAACTCTTGGATATCTTGGGTATCTTCGCTTGCCTAATTCTTGGGCACGACCTACTTCAACATTGAACAAATGTTACACGACCTATGACTTCTGCACCTCTCCTGCCAACGGTTTATAAGCTCCTTCTCAGCACGTATGCCGTATTCTATTCAAGATTGATGGACTGACCACATCGACTCAAGGTTGAGGGACTGATTACCTCATTCTCCTCCTGTTCTTCAAGATTCTCCTTTGTATGGACTGATGAAGCCACTGTGTGGCGAAACGTTTCCTCAATAAAGATACCCAAGAGTTGCACATGTGTCTAATTTATCGATATGAATATTGCTTTTGGGTTATACAAATTGGATTCATTTATAATTAATAAAATTTGTGAAGAATTTTAGATACATCACACAAGTTAAATTCTTAATGATTGGGTAGACTATAAGTTGTGTTTCACTTACGTCATAAAAAGTCAGGTGTCGTAAGGTAACTCTTGAGGTATAAACTCGTTTCTTATATGTCTTCTTGTTGATTTTATATTTTTATAGTTCCTGGGCAATGTGAAAAATCCCGAAAGCGCTCGGAATTTTACTATTTGTTTCACAGTGGTTGTTTTGCATATTGTGATATCACCTGTTTACTGTGATCTTATTTGCATCAATGGATATCACACAACACTTCAGAATGTTCTCGGTAAACTTTCCTGATCTTATTTCTTTGTTTCCCAGTTTTCCTCTGCACTGATCACACACCACACACACACACACACACACACACACACACACATATATAATATAATATATATATATATATATATATATATATAATATATATATATATATATATATATATATATATATATAAAAATATATATATATATATATATTATAATATTTATATATATATAATATATATATATATATAATATAATATTATATATATATTGTCATTAATTTGATGATCGAAAGTCGAATCACATGATTAGATTGTAAAATATCTTGCAAAAATTAATATTATTGAAAGATAATAAGTATAAGCATGACACTTCCACTACCTCAACAGATGACATTTCTCACAATCTACCCTTACAATCTACCCTCACAATCTACCCTCACAATCTACCCTCACAATCTACCCTCACAATCTACCCTCACAATCTACCCTCACAATCTACCCTTACAATCTACCCTCACAATCTACCCTTACACCCTACCCTTACAATCTACTCTTACAATCTACCGGTGGTCTGGTGGCTAAAGCTCCCGCTTCACACACGGAGGGCCCGGGTTCGATTCCCGGCGGGTGGAAACATTTCGACACGTTTCCTTACACCAGTTGTCCTGTTCACCTAGCAGCAAATAGGTACCTGGGTGTTAGTCGACTGGTGTGGGTCGCATCCTGGGGGACAAGATTGAGGACCCCAATGGAAATAAGTTAGACAGTCCTCGATGACGCACTGACTTTCTTTGGTTATCCTGGGTGGCTAACCCTCCGGGGTTAAAAATCCGAACGAAATCTTATCTTATCTTATCTTACCCTTACAAATACCGAAAGGACAATTCTCCCTGTGGATAAATATATACCAAGCAACGCCTGCAAGTGTAAGCTAGCGAACTAGAAGCTCTGCAAGATATACCACCACAGGAGGAGAACGAGAGGAAAAAAACAGAAGAGAAGTGAGACTGAAAAAAAAGAGCGTGAAAAAACAAGGGCCAGGGGATAAAACAGAGAGTGAAGTGTTTAAAGTGACTCGGTAAACTGGAATCTTACTTCTTCGTCCAGTCGTTGTGTTGACTCACAGCACAAGCAAGAAAAACACACATGTGTTTTTTTCAGTTTTTTTTTTTAATAGATGAGGATAACGTCAGAGACGATACATGATATTTTACTTGTTGACGAAAGGGTAGATAATAATAATATTATTAATATTATTAAGTTAATACTGTGAGGATTGTGATTGTCAAACCCTGTGTAAAAAAAAAAAAAAAAAAAAAAAAAAAAAAAAAAAAAAAAAAAAAAAAAAAAAAAAAAAAAAAAAAAAACTAATACCCAGTTTTATTATACTTTTAATGTTTCGAATATTATTATTTGTATTATTATTATTGTAATAATAATAATAATTATTATTATTATTAGTAGTAGTAGTTGTAGTAGTATCATTATTATTATTGTCAGCATTATTATTATTATTATTATTATTATTATTATTATTATTATTATTATATTATTATTACTTATATTATTATTATTATTATTATTATTTATTATTATTATTATTATTATTATTATTATTATTATTATAAGTAACTGGATGCGTAGCCTTGTGCAAAAAAAAAAGAAAGGCATACGTAAATGTAAAAAATTTTGCCCTGCAGCCTAACACAAATAATGAGAATGGAAATATATTACGAACCATGAGTTTCCCCTCTTCCAATGCCCCCCTCCCCAACAATTCCCCTCAACAATTCCCCTCACCCTTACCCCTCGCTGGCGACTAATTGGTTGTGTCGGAGAGAACTGTAACAAGATCATCTTGAACGCATCAATAGGTAGGGGGACAGATAATATTCCCTAGTTAAGTATGTGTTCCAGTGGGACAGACAATCTTCTTCAAACGGCTGCTTGTCCGAGGTTGTGACTGCAACCTCCTCCTCCTCCACCTTCTCCATGTCTTCCTGCTTCTTACCCTCTTTTACTGTTTTTTCTTCATTCGTCTCTCACTCACTTCCTTTCTTATTACCTTGTCACGTTCGTATTGTTGTTCATATCGTCCCTTTGTCGCTTATTTTTCACTTATTCCTTTCTTTGCCAATTTGTATTTCTTCTTTTTCATCTTACAGTCTCTGGACGTCTCTCTCGCTTTCTCTCTCTCTCTCTCTCTCTCTCTCTCTCTCTCTCTCTCACTCTCTCTCTCTCTCTCTCTCTCTCTCTCGTTCTCTCGCTCTCCTCTCTCTCTCCTCCCGCCTTCTGTTCTTTCTCGACAGCTTCTCTATTCTTTAGCTTGTTTCACTGACCACTCACATCAAACACAACAATCACCACCACTACCACCTGCCCTTTTTTTCTACCAACACCACGTGCCCCTTCTCTCTGCCACAACCTCCACCTGCCCCTTCTCTCTGCCACCACCTCCACCTGCCCCTTCTCTCTGCCACTACCACCACCTGCCCTTTTTCTCTCTGCCATCATCTCCACCTGCCTCTTCTCTCTGCCACTACCACCACCTGCCCCTTCTCACTGCCAACACCACCCCATGTCCTTTCTGCCACCACACCACCCTCAGCTTCTCGTCACCTTCCACTAGAGTGATGCAGCTCCAATCATACCCACCCACTTGGTAGGAAGGAAGGATGCTAAATGATTCCCGTGTTCCTATATTTTGGAGAGACGAGACAGGAGCTGAACCTTGGCCGTTAGTGAAGCAGCAGTCTAAGCGGAGGTTCATGAGTGAAATGTAATTATTCGTAGTAACATTCGAAACATCGAATTGGAATCATGCCTCCCATTCCCTAGAAGCCATATTACTACAATGGGCTTAGGGCTTCCCCTGTGATTTAAAAATATAATCACCAATATAGTTTGTATTCTCATGTATCATAGTAGTGTATTAGATTATTGTAATATCCTATATGGTAATATATTTCTCTCCTCTCGGTAACCTTGTTAAAATGGTACTTCACCGCTAATACTCTATACCCTTCCTACCATTACGAGCTGAATATGCAATTGTATTCCCATACTTATTTGTATATTGTTCGCTCCGTCTAAAAAATCTATGAAATACAAGGTTCTGATTAAGCATAAGGGGGTACAAAGTGTTGATTAAGTATAAGTGGAACGAAGTGCTAATTAAGTAGTAAGTGGTACTGAGGGATCTCTCACCCCTTTCTCCCTGGGATGATAACATCCCTCCCCAGATATGACGCTGAGGGAAGACTGAGCTCTAGTCCCTGGCCCCCGCCATCATCAGCACCATAGTAAACACATCGAGGTGCCTTTGAGGGATGCATTAGATTGGCTAATCCAATCAAGTGAGACGGCCATTCTATGTCAACAGGGAGAGATGGGGATAGAGGAGGTTAGAGGAAAGTGGAAGAGGAAGAATGAGGAGAGGAAGGAAGAGGAGACGAGTGAATAGGAGGGGAAAGGAAAAATGGAAAGGAGGCGTAGGAAGGGTGAGATAAGAGGAAATGAAACGTAAGAAGGGAAGAGGAAGTAGTGTTAGTAGCCCTTTCTCTCCCTTCTTATCTTTTTCTGCATATAACAACAACAATAATAATAACCAATAGTGATAATAATAAGCAATAATAGTAATAATAATAATCAATAATAGTAATAATAACAAGCAATAATAGTAATAATAATAAGCAATAATAGTAATAATAAGCAATAATAATATGAAATAATAATATAAAAATTAATATGCAGTGATAATAATAAGAATAATACACTTTCACTCTAATTTTCCTTTCTTCCTTGCTCTTTTAATTGCCAAGATTATTCTTCTCTTCCTCCCCTTCCCATCTGCACCAGGTTTGCCAGTCTCTGTCCGTCTGTCTGTCTGTCTCTCTCTCTGTCTCTCCCCTTCTCAATAATTCATCACTGACCATTGTCTACAGCAAGCCATTGCCTGTCTATCTTCAAACCTTATTATGCTAGGTACCGTTAGTCCTTCTGTGTCTGTGTGTGTGTGAAGTAAATTACACACACAAACACACACACACACACACACACACACACACACACACACACACACACACACACACACCACACACACACACACACATACACACACACACACACACACATACACACACACACACACACACACACACACACACACACACAAACAGGTTTGCGACAAGGTTAGTTCCAGAGCTAAGGGGAATGTCCTACGAAGAAAGGTTAAGGGAAATCGGACTGACGACACTGGAGGACAGGAGGGTTAGGGGAGACATGATAGCGACATACAAAATACTGCGTGGCACAGACAAGGTGGACAGAGACAGGATGTTCCAGAGAGGGAACACAGACCCAGATGAGTCAAAGGGATGTTTGGAAGTATTTCTTCAGTGATAGAGTAGTCAGGAAGTGGAATACCCTAGCAAGTGAGGTAGTGGAGGCAGGAACCATACATAGCTTTAAGATGAGGTATGATAAAGCTCATGGAGCAGAGAGAGAGAGGACCTAGTAGCACTCAGTGAAGAGGCGGGGCCAGGAGCTGAGTATAGACCCCTGCAACTACAATTAGGTGAGTACAATTAGGAGAGTGCACCCCACACACACACACACACACACACACACACACACACACACACCACACATATACACCCCACACACACACCACACACACACACACACACACACACACACACACACATACACACACACACACACACACACACACACACACACACACACACACACACACAACACACACACACACACACACACACACACACACACACACACACAGGAGCTGAGTCTCGACCCCTGCAACCACAATTAGGTGAGTACACACACACGCACATATATATTATATATATATTATATATATATATATATATATATATATATATATATATATATATATATATATATATATATATATATATATATATATATATATATATATGTCGTGCCGAATATGTAAAACTGGTCAATTAGCAAGAACTCATTTAAAATTTAGTCCTTTCTAAAATTTTCTCTTATACGTTTAAAGATATATTTTTTTTCATTAATGTTTATGTAAAAATTTATAATTTTGCACCAAAATGAACTTAGAAAACTTACCTAACCTTATTATAACAAGATCAATTTATTTTAGCCTAACCCAACTAAATATATTTTAGATTTGTTTACAATAATTTAATACTAAACAAACACAGTGAAATATATTTTTTTCGTTAGGTTCAGGATGATTTTGGCGAAATTATTGCATACACAAATTTTCACTTGTCTTATATGGCAAGATGAGCGTTGTTATTGAAGCCAAGATCGCAAGTTCTGCCTATTCGGCACGACATATATATATATATATATATATATATATATATATATAAATATATATATATATATATATATTTTTATATAATATTATACTATATATATATTTTATATATATATATATATATATATATATATATATTTTATATATATATATATATATATATATATACACACACATAATGTATGTAAAGTATATTTTAGGAGGTAACTTCCTTTGTACACAAATACCGGAACTGACTCGATGATCAAAATTGACAATGTATATTTTACAGGAAATTCCTATCAACTGAGCTCAACACAAACACCTCTAATTCCATCAACACGGATAAATTACTGTTTATTCTCTCTTAAAAATGTGAATCGAAGTGCCGATGACGGGTACGGTTTCCTTTCTTAGATCATATCATATTACTTTCTATTTCCCAGGCGAGGGTGAACCATGCGAGTTTAGCGCTTCCCCGTGATTAAAATAACAATAAAAGAAAAAAATTAATAGGTAAATAAATTCCCAGGTCTTATCTATGTTCTTAAAGAAATATTGAGTATATTAGAGTGTGTGTTGAATTTTCTGAGAATATCAACCACTAACAGCAACAACAAAATCACATTTACCACCACTGCTTTTTTTAGAATCACCACCATCACCACAACTACCTCCACCACTATTATCGTCCCTACTACCAACACAAATACTACCACCACCACCGCCACCAATCATCATCACTGTTATCTCCACCACAATCACAATTACTATTGAAACCAAAATGACAGTTATCCTCAACTCTATCTGTTCAGTCACACATGTCAGCACCACAAGCACCACCACAAATACTATCATCACCACCACAAATACTATCATCACCACCACAAATACTATCATCACCACCACAAATACTATCATCACCACCACAAATACTATCATCACCACCACAAATACTATCATCACCACCACAAATGCTATCATCACCACCACAAATACTATCATCACCACCACAAATACTATCATCACCACCACAAATGCTATCATCACCATCACAAATACTATCATCACCACCTCAAATACTATCATCACCACCACAAATACTATCATCACCACCACAAATGCTATTATCACCACCAGAAATACTATCATCACCACCACAAATGCTATCATCACCACCACAAATGCTATCATCACCACCACAAATGCTATCATCACCACCACAAATGCCATCATCACCACCACAAATACTATCATCATCACCACAAATACTATCACCACAACAACCATTAACAACCTTACCACCATTCTTATCGTCTCTAAAACCACCACCACTACCAGAAGAAACTCCATTAACAACTATAGTCTTAATGCTGAACTATTTGCTCTATCTCTATTACCACTCAGAACCAAGACCATAAACAGCGAGAAGTTCTGAGAAATCACAAAATTGAGAAAGCCAAATAGAACGAATTGTCAGCAATTGGGGCGGTGATATTTGACTCACGAGCGAGAAATAGTCGAGCCAGACGCCTGTGTATGTCGTGTCAATCGCTATCGCTGGCGCAAATAAAAGTTGTTATTGTATTTGTCTCTCAGAGCGATACAATAGACACGGAGTCCGTGCTGTTATTAGTGTTGTTGGTGGTGGTGGTTGGTTTGTTATTGTTGTTGTTGGTGATGGTGGTGGAGATAAGATGGCTGTTGTTGTTTTTGATGAATTTATTGTAGTTGTTTTTGTTCTTTTTGCTCTTAATAATAATAATAATAATAATAGTAATATAATAATAATAATAACAATAATAATAATAATAATAATAATAATAATAATAATAATAATAATATATTTAAGGGAGAAAATGAGGATGTTGGCGATAATGACGATAATGATGATGATCATGGTAATGAGAGAGAGCAGAAACTAGAAGACAAAGGGTGTTTACCCACAACACAGAGTCAATGAGGGGATTGGATCCCACAATGAGGGCACTGGATCCTACAATGAGGAGGATCAGGGAGTCTGTACGCTCAGCACAAAACCCTCTTTTGTTTAGGCAAGCCCCATTGAGTGACTCAGTTCCTGGTTTATACTATACCTCTCTCTCTCTCTCTCTCTCTCTCTCTCTCTCTCTCTCTCTCTCTCTCTCTCTCTCTCTCTCTCTTTCTCTTTCACCGGTGTCGAGAGTCAGTCTAAATTTTGGGTATCATGCTTTGAATATTTTTTAATTGCTTTAAATAGGAAAATGAAAACAAGGGGAGAAGGAAGAGGAGAAGAAGGTAAAATAATAATAATAATAATAATAATAATAATAATAATAATAATAATAATAATAATAATAATAATAATAAATCGAATTGTTCAATTAGTCCGAACTCAAATAAAAATTTGAATTCCAAAAATCTGAAAAAATATATATTTTTTAATCATATCTAAATTAAAAACCTCACCTAACCTAACCTAACCTAACGTAATTTCTTTTAACCAAAATCTCCTTAATAGACCATAGACCAATTTTATTTTATTTCTTAAAATCAGCTATATATATTTTTCTCGAAATGTTTAGATTAATTTTAGCACATTTATGGCATAAAGGAATTTTCACTCTGCATATTCGGCAGAAAAAGATTTGCTTATTTCGGCCTTACTCTGTGAACCTATATTCTATAATACGAAATAAGTGGGCAAAAATGCACATAGTATTTAATAAAAAAAGTCATAAGCCTAACCAAAAGTACTTAGAGAGAGAGAGGAGAGAGAAGAGAGAGGAGAGAGAGAGAGAGAGAGAGAGAGAGAGAGAGAGAGAGAGAGAACTGAAAGAAGGAAGGGTAATGTGGCGTTAATCTTTTATTCTCAAGAAACTTTTATTATGGTTCTCTTCTCAGCATCATTTAATTCCATCTCAGAACAGCGTCAAGTTTCCGCCATTGTTGTTTAGCGCTGAGACAGTAACATGGAAAACTAAAGAAATCGACAAAAATTTAAAATAATTTAACAGTTCATTTTTTCGACATTAATAAATGCAATACCTCATATATATATGTATATATATATATATATATATATATATATATATATATATATATTATAAAATATATATATATATATATATATATATTTTATATATATATATATATATATATATATATATATATATATATATATATATATATATATATATATATATATATATAATGAGGGTAGCAGAGTTGTCTTTCATTTGCTTTTATTCCTTTCTTAGTTTTCTTTCTCTTTCTATTCTCTCTTTTATTAAAATGACCTCTAACCTTTATTTGTTATTTAATTTTTATTTTCTCTCTTATTTTTATCAAATGATTTCTCTTGTTTCTGCTTCTTTTTTTATCTTCGTTATGTCTTCGCATTAATTATTGCTTATTTTCACCCTGTTCGTTATTTATATAGATTTTTCCCCCATTTTCTCCTTCCGTTTCATTACGCCTTTCTTCTCTCTCCCCTTCCCTTAGTTATTAAAAAAAATATTATGTATCATTTGTTTTGGACCATTTAACCAGATGTGGTTTTTCTTTCTGTTTTGTTTTTGTTTTGTACTCTCTCTCTCTCTCTCTCTCTCTCTCTCTCTCTCTCTCTCTCTCTCTCTCTCTCTCTCTCTCTCTCTCTCTCTCCTCTCTCTCTCTCTCTCTCTCTCTCTCTCTGTTCTCAAACACTCCTCTCTCCCACCCTCTTACTCACCTTTCTCAAAAGGGGTTGCCACTATTTCTCACATTCCTCCCCCTTCCCTCTCTTTCCCCTAAGGTGTGCTCCTTCTCTTCCCTTTCCCTAAGGGGTGCTTCTTCCCTTCCCTTTCTCTAAAGGGGGCTCCTTTAATTCTCTTTCCCTAACGTGTGCTCCTTCTAGTCCCTTTCCCTAAAGGACGATCCTTCCCTTCCCTTTCCCTAACGGGTGCTCCTTCTCTTCCCTTCCCTTAAGGGGTGATCCTTCCCTTCTCTTAAGGGGTGCTCTTTCCCTTTCCTTCAGGACTGCTTCTTCCCTTCCATTAAAGGGTGCTCCTTCCCTTCTCTAAGGGGGTGTTCTTTCCCTTTCCGTCAGGGCTGCTCCTTCCCTTCCCTTAAGGGGTGCTTTTTCCCTTCCTCTAAGGGGTGCCCCTCCCCCTTGCTCCCTTCATCTTCCTTTCCTCAACATGTCACTTTCCGCTCTCCATCCCACCCACCGTATTTTTTTCAACTTCCTCTTCCTCCACCTGTCTCTTTCCTATTCTTTATTCGGAGTGTTTCTTTTGACTTTTTTCTCTCCCTTCCACTTATCATCCGTTGCTCTTTCCTTTCACTTATTACCCGTTGCTCACTCCTTCCACTTATTACATGTTGCTACTTCCTTCTCTTTATCCTCCGTTGCTTCCCTGAAACACTGACCGTTTCTTTCTTTTTTCTTCACTATTCACATTTTCTCCCATAATTCTCTCTCTCTCTCTTTCTATTCATCTATCAGTCTATCTTTTTTTTTTTTTACACAGGGTTTGACAAGGATCCCTAGTTTTATTGACAGCTATTTACAGGTTAAGGATTCCTAACTTTATTGGCAAGCTAAGAGCTGTTACCTACATCAGCTCATTTGAAAGCATTTTTATTGTTATGAGACATACAAGTAGAGAACAGGATGAAGTTTTAGCCATCTGTGGGCCAGCATTTTCATTTGATCAACTGACTTTATCTCGTTGACATCATTATGCTGTACGAATGTGTTCCATACTCGAGTCATCGTGGGTATATATGATCTCAGATGGAGTGATGTTCTGGAGAAGGGTACAGCCAGAGTGAAGTTGCTGCTTTCTGCCCGTCTTGTGGCATAAAAGCTTGTTTCACTCTGTCCTCGAAGTGGATCCAAGTGTGGTACTTTGACAATATTGGCCTTGTACATAACAGTAAGGCCACCCACATCCCTCCTATGTTGAAGGCTCTGCTGAAATGAGAGATCTATCCAGGATGGGTCCAGGCGAGAGATGAGACGTCTTGCTCTGTTCTCTACTCTGTCAAGCAGTCGCAGATGAGAGGGGGGGCAGGCAAACCAAGAAAGTGGAGCATACTCAAGGTGCGAGCGTACTTGTGCCTCGTACAGAATCTTGCAACTCCTTCTGCCAAGTAGATGCGAGATACGGCGAAGTGCTGTAAGCTTCCTGGCTGCCTTGTTTGCAAGATTTACAACATGGTTAGTTTGGAGTCAAATTTCACCCCAAGGATATCAACTTCTTCTCCAGGTGCCAACACCCTCCCATTCATCCTTACTACTGCACCAGCATTATCATCATGGTGCCTGGAGACGATCATCTCAGGTGCAAATGTTACTTGCCATCTATTTCCCCAAGCTGATATAGCTCTCAGCTGGTGATTGATGTAGCTTAGAGCAGCTGGCATTTCTTCTCTTGGATAAGTGAATGTCAGTGTGCAGTCGTCTGCATATGCATGTGATTCTGGGATGAGATGAAGAAGGTCGTTGAAGTAGACATTCCATAACAATGGTCCCAGCACTCTTCCTTGTGGAACACTTGCCCCAATAGGATGTCTTGCTGATTCCGTTATATTGAGAACTACACTTAGAGATCTACCATGAAGTTAATCGCTAAGGAGACATAGCGTAGAGCCTGCAATTCCCAGTGCTTGAAGTTTTGCTAAGAGGCCCTGGTGCCACACCCGGTCGAAAGCGCCAGCAATGTCCAGTGCTACCACACAACTGACTTTGGATTCATCCAGTGACTGGTGCACTCTCTCTCTCTTTAATCTCATTTCTTCCCTCCCTCTCTCCCTTCTCCCTCCCTCCCTCTCTCCCTCCCTCCTTCTCTCCCTCCCTCTCTCCCTCCTTCTCTCCCTCCCTCCCTCTCTCCCTCCTTCCCTCCCTCCCTCCCTCCCACCCTTCCATTCCCCTTCCTGGTAA
Organism: Cherax quadricarinatus; assembly: GCF_026875155.1. Classification (NCBI taxonomy): domain Eukaryota; kingdom Metazoa; phylum Arthropoda; class Malacostraca; order Decapoda; family Parastacidae; genus Cherax; species Cherax quadricarinatus. The sequence goes on along the minus strand of NC_069459.1, from coordinate 22,412,436 downwards.
CCTGAATATTAGAACTCAAAAACTCCATTATAAACCCTCACGGAAGACTTATTTCACCATAGTAATTATTCTCTCTCTCTCTCTCTCTCTCTCTCTCTCTCTCTCTCTCTCTCTCTCTCTCTCTCTCTCTCTCTCTCTCTCTCTCTCTCTCTCTCTCTCTCTCTCTCTCTCTCTCTCTCTCTTCTCTCTCTCTCTCTCTCTCTCTCTCACTCCTCTCTCTCTCCTCTCTCTCTCTCTCTCTCTCTCTATCTATCTATCTATCTATCTATCTATCTATCTATCTATCTCTGTCTCAAACGGATACTATGAAGGCAATTAATACCAGACGAAATACCCCCCAAAAAAATCATGAATTATAATAAATAAAAATCACAAGCTTTCAGGAGCATATTATTCCAGAGGCATTATTCCAGAGGTATTATTCCAGAGGTATTATTCCAGAGGTATTATTCCAGAGGCATTATTCCAGAGGTATTATTCCAGAGGCATTATTCCAGAGGTATTATTCCAGAGGTGTTATTCCAGAGGTATTATACCAGAGGTATTACTCCAGAGGTATTATTCCAGAGGTATTATTCCAGAGGCATTATTCCAGAGGTATTATTCCAGAGGTATTATTCCAGAGGTATTATTCCAGAGGCAATATTCCAGAGGTATTATTCCAGAGGTATTATTCCAGAGGCATTATTCCAGAGGCATTATTCCAGAGGTATTATTCCAGAGGTATTATTCCAGAGGTATTATTCCAGAGGCATTATTCCAGAGGCATTATTCCAGAGGTATTATTCCAGAGTCATTATTCCAGAGGTATTATTCCAGAGGTATTATTCCAGAGGTATTATTCCAGAGGCATTATTCCAGAGGTATTATTCCAGAGGTATTATTCCAGAGGTATTATTCAGAGGTATTATTCCAGAGGTATTATTCCAGAGGTATTATTCCAGAGGTATTATTCCAGAGGTATTATTCCAGAGGTATTATTCCAGAGGTATTATTCCAGAGGTGTTATTCCAGAGGTATTATACCAGAGTATTATTCCAGAGGCATTATTCCAGAGGTACTATTCCAGAGGTACTATTCTAGAGGTATTATTCCAGAGGTATTATTTCAGAGGTATTATTCCAGAGGTATTATTCCAGAGGTATTATTCCGAGGATTTTCCAGAGGTATTATTCCAGAGGTATTATTCCAGAGGTATTATTCCAGAGGCATTATTCCAGAGGTATTATTCCAGAGGTATTATTCCAGAGGTATTATTCCAGAGGTATTATTCCAGAGGTATTATTCCAGAGGTATTATTCCAGAGGTATTATTCCAGAGGTATTATTCCAGAGGCTTATCAGAGGTATTATAAGGTATTATTCCGAGGTATTATTCCCGAGGTCATTATTCAGAGGTATTATTCCAGAGGTATTATTCCAGAGGTATTATTCCCGAGGCTTTTCAGTGGTAATTCCAGAGGTATTATTCCCAAAAGGTATTATTCCAGAGGTATTATTCCTGAGGTATTATTCCAGAGGCATTATTCCAGAGGTATTATTCCAGAGGCATTATTCCAGAGGCATTATTCCAGAGGCATTATTCCAGAGGCATTATTCCAGAGGCATTATTCCAGAGGTATTATTCCAGAGGTATTATTCCAGAGGCATTATTCCAGAGGCATTATTCCAGAGGTATTATTCCAGAGGTATTATTCCAGAGGTATTATTCCAGAGGTATTATTCCAGAGGCATTATTCCAGAGGTATTATTCCAGAGGTATTATTCCAGAGGTATTATTCCAGAGGTATTATTCCAGAGGTATTATTCCAGAGTTATTATTCCAGAGGCATTATTCCAGAGGTATTATTCCAAGGGATTTTCAGAGGTATTATTCCAGAGGCAAATTTTTCCCGAGGCATTATTCCAGAGGCATTATTCCAGAGGTATTATTCCAGAGGCATTATTCCAGAGGTATTATTCCAGAGGTATTATTCCAGAGGTATTATTCCAGAGGCATTATTCCAGAGGCATTATTCCAGAGGGGATTATTCCAGAGGTATTATTCCAGAGGTATTATTCCAGAGGTATTATTCCAGAGGTATTATTCCAGAGGCATTATTCCAGAGGTATTATTCCAGAGGCATTATTCCGGAGGTATTATTCCAGAGGTATTATTCCAGAGGTATTATTACAGAGGTATTATTCCAGAGGTATTATTCCAGAGGCATTATTCCAGAGGTATTATTTTCCCGAGGCTTATTCCAGAGGCATTATTCCAAAGGCATTATTGCAGAGGTATTATTCCAGAGGCATTATTCCAGGGGGTATTATTTCCAGAGGTATTATTCCAGAGGTATTATTCCAGAGGTATTATTCCAGAGGTATTATTTCAGAGGTATTATTCCAGAGGTATTATTCCAGAGGTATTATTCCAGAGGTATTATTTCAGAGGCATTATTCCAGAGGTATTATTCCAGAGGCATTATTCCAGAGGCATTATTGCATAGGTATTATTCCAGAGGCATTATTCCAGAGGTATTATTCCAGAGGTATTATTCCAGAGGTATTATTCCAGAGGTATTATTCCAGAGGTATTATTCCAGAGGCATTATTCCGAGGCATTATTCCAGAGGCATTATTCCAGAGGCATTATTCCAGAGGCATTATTCCAGAGGTATTATTCCAGAGGCATTGTTCCAGAGGCATTATTCCAGAGGTATTATTCCAGAAGTATTATTCCAGAGGTATTATTCCAGAGGCATTATTCCAGAGGCATTATTCCAGAGGCATTATTCCAGAGGTGTTATTCCAGAGGCATTATTCCAGAGGCATATTCCTGAGGCATATTCAAGCATTATTCCAGAGGCATTATTCCAGAGGCATTATTCCAGAGGTGTTATTCCAGAGGTATTATTCCAGAGGCATTATTCCAGAGGCATTATTCCAGAGGCATTATTCCAGAGGCATTATTCCAGAGGTATTATTCCAGAGGTATTTCAGAGGTATTATTCCAGAGGTATTATTCCAGAGGTATTATTCCGAGGTATTATTCCATAGATTATTCAGAGGTATTATTCCAGAGGCATTATTCCAGAGGTATTATTCCAGAGATATTATTCCAGAGGTATTATTCCAGAGGCATTATTCCAGAGGTATTATTCCAGAGGTATTATTCCAGAGGTATTATTCCAGAGGTATTATTCCAGAGGTATTATTCCAGAGGCATTATTCGAGAGGTATTATTCCAGAGGTATTATTCCAGAGGTGTTATTCCAGAGGCCATTATTCCAGAGGTATTATTCCAGAGGTATTATTCCAGAGGCATTATTCCAGAGGCATTATTCCAGAGGCATTATTCCAGAGGCATTATTCCAGAGGCATTATTCCAGAGGTATTATTCCAGAGGCATTATTCCAGAGGCATTATTCCAGAGGCATTATTCCAGGGGCATTATTCCAGAGGCATTATTCCAGAGGCATTATTCCAGAGGCATTATTCCAGAGGTATTATTCCAGAGGTATTATTCCAGAGGTATTATTCCAGAGGCATTATTCCAGAGGCATTATTCCAGAGGCATTATTCCAGAGGCATTATTCCAGAGGCATTATTCCAGAGGTATTATTCCAGAGGTATTATTCCAGTGGTGTTATTCCAGAGGGATTATTCCAGAGGCATTATTCCAAAGGCATTATTCCAGAGGCATTATTCCAGAGGCATTATTCCAGAGGCATTATTCCAGAGGTATTATTCCAGAGGCATTATTCCAGAGGTATTATTCCAGAGGCATTATTCCAGAGGCATTATTCCAGAGGCATTATTCCAGAGGCATTATTCCAGAGGCCTTATTCCAGAGGTATTATTCCAAAGGTATTACTTTCCCGAGGCATTATTCCAGAGGTATTATTCCAAGGTATTATTCCAGAGGTATTAATTCCAGAGGTATTATTCCAGAGGCATTATTTCCCGAGGATTATTCCAGAGGCATTATTTCAGAGGCATTATTCCAGAGGCATTATTCCAGAGGTATTATTCCAGAGGATTATTCAGAGGTTATTCCAGATGCATTATTCCAGAGGATTATTCCAGAGGGATTATTCCAGAGGCTTTTTTCCAGAGGCATTATTCCAGAGGCATTATTCCAGAGGCATTATTTTGAGAGGATTATTCCAGAGGTATTATTCCAGAGGTATTATTCCAGAGGTATTATTCCAGAGTTATTATTCCAGAGGCATGATTCCAGAGGTATTATTCCAGAGGTATTATTCCAGAGGTATTATTCCAGAGGTATTATTCCAGAGGTATTATTCCAGAGGTATTATTCCAGAGGCATTATTCCAGAGGCATTATTCAAGAGGCATTATTCCAGAGGCATTATTCCAGAGGCATTATTCCAGAGGCATTATTCCAGAGGTATTATTCCAGAGGTATTATTCCAGAGGTATTATTCCAGAGGTATTATTCCAGAGGTATTATTCCAGAGGCATTATTCCAGAGGCATTATTCCAGAGGCATTATTCCAGAGGTATTATTCCAGAGGCATTATTCCAGAGGCATTATTCCAGATGCATTATTCCAGAGGTATTATTCCAGAGGTATTATTCCAGAGGGTTATTCATGTCCATTATTCGAGGCATTTTTCCAGAGGCATTATTCCAGAGGCATTATTCCAGAGGCTTATCAGAGTATTATTCCAGAGGCATTATTGCAGAGGTATTATTCCAGAGGCATTATTCCAGAGGCATTATTCCAGAGGCATTATTCCAGAGGCATTATTCCAGAGGCATTATTCCAGAGGTATTATTCCAGAGGTATTATTCCAGAGGTATTATTCCAGAGGTATTATTCCAGAGGCATTATTCCAGAGGCATTATTCAAGAGGCATTATTCCAGAGGCATTATTCCAGAGGCATTACTCCAGAGGCATTATTCCAGAGGTATTATTCCAGAGGCATTATTCCAGAGGCATTATTCCAGAGGCATTATTCCAGAGGCATTATTCCAGAGGCATTATTCCAGAGGTATTATTCCAGAGGTATTATTCCAGAGGCATTATTCCAGAGGTATTATTCAAGAGGCATTATTCCAGAGGCATTATTCCAGAAGTATTATTCCAGAGGTATTATTCCAGAGGCATTATTCCAGAGGCATTATTCCAGAGGTATTATTCCAGAGGTATTATTCCAGAGGTATTATTCCAGAGGCATTATTCCAGAGGCATTATTCCAAGAGGCATTATTCCAGAGGTATTATTCCAGAGGTATTATTCCAGGCTTATCCGAGGTATTATTCAAGAGGCATTATTCCAGAGGCATTATTCAGAGTATTTCCAGAGGTATTATTCCAGAGGCATTATTCCAGAGGATTATCCAGAGGTATTATTCCAGAGGCATTATTCCAGAGGTATTATTCCAGAGGCATTATTCCAGAGGCATTATTCCAGAGGTATTATTCCAGAGGTATTACTCCAGAGGTTTTATTCCAGAGGTATTATTCCAGAGGTATTATTCCAGAGGTATTATTCCAGAGGTATTATTCCAGAGGTATTATTCCAGAGGCTTTATTCCAGAGGCATTATTCCAGAGGTATTATTCCAGAGGCATTATTCCAGAGGTATTATTCCAGAGGTATTATTCCAGAGTTATTACTCCAGAGGTTTTATTCCAGAGGTATTATTCCAGAGGTATTATTCCAGAGGTATTATTCCAGAGGTATTATTCCAGAGGTATTATTCCAGAGGTATTATTCCAGAGGCATTATTCCCGAGGTATATTCAGAGGATATTCCAGAGGTATTATTCCAGAGGTATTATTCCAGAGGTATTATTCCAGAGGTATTATTCCAGAGGCATTATTCCAGAGGTATTATTCAGAGTATTTCCAGAGGTATTATTCCAGAGATATTATTCCAGAGGTATTATTCCAGAGGCATTATTCCAGAGTATTATTCCAGAGGTATTATTCCAGAGGTATTATTCCAGAGGTATTATTCCAGAGTTATTATTCCAGAGGCATGATTCCAGAGGTATTATTCCAGAGGTATTATTCCAGAGGTATTATTCCAGAGGTATTATTCCAGATGCATTATTCCAGAGGTATTATTCCAGAGGTATTATTCCAGAGGTATTATTCCAGAGATATTATTCCAGAGGTATTATTCCACAGGTATTATTCCAGAGGTATTGTTCCAGAGGTATTATTCCAGAGGTATTATTCCAGAGGTATTATTCCAGAGGTATTATTCCAGAGTATTATTTCCAGAGGTATTATTCCAGAGGTATTATTCCAGAGGTATTATTCCAGAGGGTATTATTTTCCCGAGGTATTATTCCAGTGGTATTATTCCAGAGGTATTATTCCAGAGGTATTATTCCAGAGATATTATTCCAGAGGTATTATTCCAGAGGTATTATTCCAGAGATATTATTCCAGAGGTATTATTCCAGAGGCATTATTCCAGAGGTATTATTCCAGAGGTATTATTCCAGAGGTATTATTCCAGAGGTATTATTCCAGAGGTATTATTCCAGAGGTATTATTCCAGAGGTATTATTCCAGAGGTATTATTCCAGAGGTATTATTCCAGAGGTATTATTCCAGATG
>NC_069459.1:22383356-22400856 GCF_026875155.1 Cherax quadricarinatus | reverse complement strand
ACAGATATATACTAATCTATTCTTAGATTTGTTTAGATATAAAGATATGTCTGAGACAAATAAACATAGCCATTCCTTGTAATTTCTTCAAGATGGCTGACTCATTTCTTCGGGGGATTGCTTTACCTCCCCTGGGGAGGCTTTCGAAAGGCTTCTGGTCCAGGAAATTGGAGCTACCCTCCTCTTCCTGTGTGACATCTACGGGCTTAGCGCATCCCCATGAAGATAAAAGTGATACCTGCTTCTATTTCTGTACCCTCTGAAGATGGTACATACCGAGGAGCGAACCTAACCTAATTACTCCCATATAGAACCCTTAATTAGTAATTAAGTCACACTTTGTTATTATTTCTAAGTAAATCTCAATTACAAAAAAGTATTTGTAGATGAATGATTCAGAGAACCGACATATTGATAAATTAGACACATGTGCAACTCTTGGGTATCTTTATTGAGGAAACGTTTCGCCACACAGTGGCTTCATCAGTCCATACGTAGGAGAAACTTGAAGAACAGGAGGAGAATGAGGTAATCAGTCCCTCAACCTTGAGTCGATGTGTTCAGTCCATCAGTCCATCAAGATTGATGGACTGAACACATCGACTCAAGGTTGAGGGACTGATTACCTCATTCTCCTCCTGTTCTTCAAGTTTCTCCTATGTATGGACTGATGAAGCCACTGTGTGGCGAAACGTTTCCTCAATAAAGATACCCAAGAGTTGCACATGTGTCTAATTTATCAACAAAAAAGTATATATAAGATTCTGTGGGAAAATCAAGGCTTAAATGGGAAATACAATGGTTTATTATATTAATAGTTGACATGAAGAATTACGATAAACTGGACAGCTTCTCATGTTTTAGAGAACGTTTCTTGGCTTCCAGACAAGGCCCCAGCAGACCATTCTGGGGTCTACCCCAGACAAGGCCCCAGCAGACCATTCTGGGGTCTACCCCAGACAAGGCCCCAGCAGACCATTCTGGATCAAGGTCTACTCCAAAGAAGATCCCAGCAAACCGTTCTGAGGTCTACCCCAGATAAGGCCCCAGCAGACCCTTCTGGATCAGGGTCTGCTCCGAACAAGACCAGCAGGCCTTCTGGGATTACTCAAGACAACCCCGACAACGACCTTCTGGATCAGGGCCTGCTCCGAACAAGACCCCAGCAGACCCTTCTGAATCAAGGTCTACTCCAGACAAGATCCCAGCAGACCCTTCAGCATCAGGGTCTACTCCAAACAAGACCCAAGCAGACCCTTCTGGATCAGGGTCTACCCAAACAAGGACCCAAGCAGACCCTTCTGGATCAGGGTCTACTCCAGAACAAGACCCAAGCAGACCCTTCGGGAATCAGGGTCTACTCCAACAAGACCCAAGCAGACCCTTCAGCATCAGGGTCTACTCCAAACAAGACCCAAGCAGACCCTTCTGGATCAGGGTCTACTCCAAACAAGACCCAAGCAGACCCTTCTGGATCAGGGTCTACTCCAAACAAGACCCAAGCAGACCCTTCTGGATCAGGGTCTACTCCAAACAAGACCCAAGCAGACCCTTCAGCATCAGGGTCTACTCCAAACAAGACCCAAGCAGACCCTTCTGGATCAGGGTCTACTCCAAACAAGACCCAAGCAGACCCTTCAGCATCAGGGTCTACCCAAACAAGACCCAAGCAGACCCTTCTGGATCAGGGTCTACTCCAAACAAGACCCAAGCAGACCCTTCAGCATCAGGGTCTACTCCAAACAAGACCCAAGCAGACCCTTCTGGATCAGGGTCTACTCCAAACAAGACCCAAGCAGACCCTTCAGCATCAGGGTCTACTCCAAACAAGACCCAAGCAGACCCTTCTGGATCAGGGTCTACTCCAAACAAGACCCAAGCAGACCCTTCAGCATCAGGGTCTACTCCAAACAAGACCCAAGCAGACCCTTCTGGATCAGGGTCTACTCCAACAATCACTCTATCCTTCATGGTGAGAGATAATTTAAAATACTGACAAATGTGATGGTTTAAAATGCTGATAAATGTTAGGATATTTTAGTTAGGAACTGTTTTTGCCATGATTGAATTCTTCAGTCCTGAAGAAATCAAGAAGCCATTCGTGATGAAATGTTTCCTCAGTAAAATATTTTGACATAGTACACGTGTTTTATTTCTCTCATTGGTACATGACCATCTTAGGTAATATTATCTGAGTTTATCCTGTTTGTCTCGCAGTGAAGCGCCATAGTGTATATGCCTTACTTACACTGTAGAACTAGCACTAATTCTCTAAAACGAACACTGAAGACGGGGCATCAAGAGCATAGCTCTCCTCTTCTAACTACAAACACTGAAGACGGGGCATCAAGAGCATAACTCTGCTCTTCTAACAACAAACACTGAAGACGGGGCATCAAGAGCATAACTCTGTCACTGTAACCCCAAACAGGTACTCACAAATAGGTAATCACACATATCCAAGATGACAGAGAGAGAGACAGAGGAACAAACACGGTTCAACGCACTAACAGATCCACTCAGGAGATAAGGACTCTCTGCCGTCTCCTGTCGAGCACACACTCTCCTGTTTGATTTACGCTTGACAGTAGCAATGTGCCAGTCACGGGGCTCCAGTTCAACCCACTTACATCCAACAATGTGTTCATAATGACCAACATTTCTTTAAAAATATATGTACTCGCATCCCATTCGTTACACGCTGTTCTCCTCATTCTTTTGTACAGTTTGTCAGAGTATTGTTTTAATAGGAATATATGTTCGCGTATATTTTGTGAACTACATAAGGCAAGGGTATTTACGAGAGGTGTGTATCTCAGAGTATATTTACCGAGAGGTGTGAGAGGTGTTTAAACTCTGAGCGCTCGCTTTAATCCCTATTTTATGGGATAAACTTTTCTCGACTGGAATTTCACCTTTATAATAATAATAATAATAATAATAATAATAATAATAATAATAATAATAATAATAATAATAATAATAATAATAATAATATTAATAATAATTATAATATGTAAAGTTATGTATAATATTGAATGCCATACTAAAACAAACTATTTTATTATATTCTTTGAGAAGCCCTGATTTTCTAGGTCTGCAGTACCTGGGAGCTGGAAGGCAATCAGGACTGATCCAAAGAAGGGGAACGTAACTCCTATTCCTTGGATGAAGAGCTCTTCACCAGCTTGAAGGCGCCTTCCTTGACGGTATTGCCAAACACGACGAGATGAACGCACTTCGGAAGTAGGGAAGAGACGACAGCTGTAAGTTAGTTGTGCGTAGTGTTGTGATGGAAGTGATTTGTAAGAGATATGTTGGTAAGTTATTATAGGTCTCTCTCTCTCTCTCTCTCTCTCTCCACCTACTGCTACCACTGCCCCCCTACCCTACTACAACTATCCACTACCTATACCTCTCCTTCTCCACCCCTATCAATCCCCACACCCCCTCTTCACCCTTCCCCCACACCAGTGATATTTCAAGGATCAGATCACCCTCTCCACAACAATGAATAGAGGAAGGAATAATTAATCCCTAACTACCGCCAACTAGCAATTTAGTGTAATAATGTAATTAGCCGCCATCTGGCTAGCTGCTGAGGTAGACAGTAGAGCTTGGGGCCCAGAGTGCAGTGGCCCAGATTGTGGGGCCCATAGTGTAGGGCCCGAAGTGCGTGTTTCAGATTCTTATATCTCAAGTGTGAGTTCCCGACTGTGGGTCACAAAATTTGTGAATCCTTGTCTGAAACCCTAAATGTGGGTTTAAACAAGTAGGGAAAAAACCCTGGAACCTACACCTTGATACGTAGACACAGGGTTCCAAAGTGTAGCACCCAAAATGTGGGACGAAATGTCGAGAAAACAGCGTGAAACCCAAAGTCGATCATCAAAAGTTATGAACATATATTGGGGTATCCTAACTGTGTAACCCAAAGTTTGAAACCTTCAAATTAGGGCATACAGCATGAACCCAAAATCTGAAAAACCCAAAATTATGCAACGAATAATGTGAATCCGGAGAGAGACGCCGAACGTTTTGAACCCGAAGTTTGAAGCCCCAGTTTTGGAAAACAAAGAGTTGGAACCCAGAATTGGAACACAGAGTTTTGGAACACAGTCTGGAACACAAAGATTCAAACCCAATGTTTCGAACCCGAGGTTTCGAACCCAAGGATTTCGAACCCAAGGTTTCGAACCTATAGTTTGGAATCCCGAATGAGACCATAACACAGGCAGACAAATCACCGCTCCAGATTTTTTTTGATCACAGAGATATCCATTATAAAACGTCATTTATGGGCGCAATTTGCAACAAACACCAGTGATTATCCGATTTATTCCTCAATGTATATATCAAGACACTGTAGGAGCTGAAGAGGAATAGGTGGGTCGATGGATTGCAACTTAGCCACGATGGTCTGCGTCAATTTCTCAACGTTTCTGGTAAATGTTCAATTGCTATATGCTTTATCTTAGGATAGATAATAATCAGTTGATGCTCTAGAATTTCTATGTAGGACGGATTGGGTTAAGTGAGGTAGTCAGTGGTATTTCCAAAATTGCTGTTAGAGGCGTACGATTGAAAATCTAATTGGAAAGGGCTAGGAGACTTGAAGCTGCGTTATTATTATTATTATTATTATTATATTATTATTATTATTATTATTATTATTATTATTATTATTATTATTATTATTAAGGAATACACAGCTCTTAAGTATTGGGAGGTAATCAGGCTACATCTGAGGAAGAAGAGGTAATTAACTCCAATTCCTTTGATCAAAAGCCCTTCACCAGCATCAAGACTTCCCCCTGCTGAGCGGATATCATCTCGTAGAGAGATGCTGTCACTTCGGGTAAATGAATTACTCTTACTCTTGCCTTCATAATTCTTTTCACCTGTGTTTCGTATCAGTTACAAGAGGTTGCAAGAGGTTACAAGAGGACAAAGCGACCATGACTGTTCGTTTTAACACTGACCATTCAGAGCAGTGGCACGGACGAAGTGGTCGAGATGATAGCGTGTAATGAAGAGTATAATGGGATTCTGGTAAAGACTGGTTAGACTTACACACACTCTTTCTCTGTCTCTCTGTCTGTCTCTCTCTCTGTCTCTCTGTCTCTGTGTGTGTGTCTCTCTCCCTCTCTCTCGAGAGACAGAGAGAGGCGTATTGGTTGCACAACCAACTTCTCTTAGAACAACATTTCGCTCTCTATAAAGCCAAGTAGTGCTTTATCAAAATCATGATCTGTTGCCTTGATAAAACTCTAAACAGAGAGAAACGTTCATTAACTTCCACATGCTCTCCTTCATCCACAAGCCATAATGCATTTTCAAAAAGTATCTTACTTAAAAATGAAGTTTATAAAAACTTCAACAAACTAAGAAAGTACATGACAAGAAATCATCATCACAGGAACAACGAGTATCATGCCAGTATGTAAACAAACTTCATTACAATAATACTGTACAGTACCGACAAGATGAGGAGTGAGACACGTATGGAACACCTAGGTATCTTCACTTGAATTAGACACACATGCAACACCTGAGTATATCTGAAATAAAGATACTTGGTGATAGGGTAAATTACAGTTGTGAAGACGGTCAGTTCCCAGCCCTGCCCTCTCGTGGTATCTCTGACCTCTTTCAAAACTGACCTCTCCATGACCTTACCTCTCGCTTACCCCTCCACCACCAGACCTCCCTCACTGCTACGTGTGTCAGTCCTGCGTGTGGGAGCTGTCTAAATACTGTGCGGGTTTAACACTTGGAATACTGCTTTTCACTATGAATAATATATATATATATAATATACATATATATATAATATATATATATATATATATATATATATATATATAATATTATATTATATATATTATATTATATATATATAACACACTGGCCGATTCCCACCAAGGCAGGGTGGCCGAAAAAAGAAAAAACTTTCACCACAATTCACTCCATCACTGTCTTGCCAGAAGGGTGCTTTACACTACAGTTTTTAAACTGCAACATTAACACCCCTCCTTCAGAGTGCAGGCACTGTACTTCCCATCTCCAGGACTCAAGTCCGGCCTGCCGGTTTCCCTGAATCCCTTCATAAGTGTTACTTTGCTCACACTCCATCAACACGTCAAGTATTAAAAACCGTTTGTCTCCATTCACTCCTATCAAACACGCTCACGCATGCCTGCTGGAAATCCAAGCCCCTTGCACACAAAACCTCCTTTACCCCCCCCCTCTCCAACCTTTCCTAGGCTGACTTCTCACATTATCAAGTGGGGTGGTGTCACGTGACTGTGAAGTGTAGTCTTGCCCTTATATGCCTTCCTGATGATGTTTTGTTTTTTATAGTTCCCTGATAATGTGAAAAGTCACGAAAACGCTTGGAATTTCACTATTTTTTCACAGTGGTTGTTCTGCATATATATATATATTATATATATATATATATATATATATATATATATATTTATATATATTTATATATATATATATATATATATATAACTACATTATTCATATCCGTCAGTTGATTATGTAGACGAAGTCAGGTAAACTTTTCTTTTTTGTTTTAATAATGTGTTTTCACTGTTATTTTCCTCTGGGTAGAATTCTACTCTTGATAATAAAGCAATTAGCAGTTAATGGGTTTTAATGGCACCGTATTGTCTTCCTTGCTCGTGATTTGTACCTATAAAACGTGAATTTATTTCGTTTAATGAGACCGAAGTATCTTGCAAGCTCGTCAGAAATACAGTGGATTTATACCTGTGTACTTTGGATCTTGTGAGTTTATATCTGTATTCTCTGGGATTTTTATAATGTGAATTTTTGCCTGAATTAGAATTTTTTGTCTATGTTCTTGATTTTTCCTTGTATTCTTTGTAGTTTTCCAGTATACTGAGTACACTGTGTATTTTTCTTTATACTGTAGATTTGAGCGTTCCCTCTCTGGATTGCCACACTGAAACGTTCAAAGAGAAAGGTGGAAGCCCTCCATGAGCCTGGAGCCCAGCTCCTTGAGGAAAGCAATGGAATGTTTTTACCAGAAACCAAGGGTTTCTGGTCCTATAGAGACGAAGTGGTACTGGTGGTCCAAATCCCTGTGCTTGTTCAACTTATGATCTTCCCTGTGATCAGCAGTACCGCCCCTTTTAACTAGCACTGTGAAGAATGTAGGTCTTAGCTGGGGTAGATGCACTAGTATTGTCCCACACTTGCAGCCTTTCATTCTTTCAAGGATTGTGATCCCTTCAGGCGGACTCATCCAGGGTGCTGTACCCAGCCGAGATAGATCGAGGATCTATCTAGGCTGGGTACAGAGCTGTAGCAAGTCTTCTGATGATCTCGTTGATTTCATTGAGTCTAACATGTCAGCCTTTGAAATCTGAACAGATTTGACCATGTAAACTGTACTGGTCAGCTACTACTGCTTTGCCGCAGATGTACATGTACTCAGTGTGATTTGGGGCAGCAAAGTGGAGAGCCAATGCAAGACGAAGGGTCATGATGTGTAAAGTCGCAGAGTTGGGAACTATTAGGAGAAAGTCACCCGAATGGCTTGCACTCACGGCTGAAAGGAGAGCCTTCTCATTAGCAGAGCTTGCACTTGATAGCTTAACTGCGGCAGCCTTCTCCAAAATGGGGCTGTCCTAATTGAATTGTTTATGAGCTGAGGTTTCAGCTCATATACAGTACGTATAATATATATATATATATATATATATATATATATATATATATATATATATATATATATATATATATATATATATATATATATTATATACATATATATATTATATACATATATATATATATATATATAATATATATATATATATTATATATATATATATATATATATATATTTATTATCACACTGGCCGATTCCCACCAAGGCAGGGTGGCCCGAAAAAGAAAAACTTTCACCATCATTCACTCCATCACTGTCTTGCCAGAAGGGTGCTTTACACTACAGTTTTTAAACTGCAACATTAACACCCCTCCTTCAGAGTGCAGGCACTGTACTTCCCATATCCAGGACTCAAGTCCGGCCTGCCGGTTTCCTGATACCCCTTAAATGTTACTTTGCTCACACTCCAACAGCACGTCAAGTATTAAAAACCATTCGTCTCCATTCACTCCTATCAAACACGCTCACGCACGCCTGCTGGAAGTCCAAGCCCCTCGCACACAAAACCTCCTTTACCCCCTCCCTCCAACCTTTCCTAGGCCGACCCCTACCCCGCCTTCCTTCCACTACAGACTGATACACATCTTGAGTCATTCTGTTTCGCTCCATTCTCTCTATATGTCCGAACCACCTCAAAAACCTTCCTCAGCCTCTGGACAACAGTTTTGGTAATCCCGCACCTCCTCCTAACTTCCAAACTACGAATTCTCTGCATTATATTCACACCACACATTGCCCTCAGACATGACATCTCCACTGCCTCCAGCCTTTTCCTCGCTGCAACATTCAGCACCCATGCTTCACACCCATATAAGAGTGTTGGTAAAACTATACTCTCATACATTTCCCTCTTTGCCTCCAAAGACAAAGTTCTTTGTCTCCACGACTCCTAAGTGCACCACTCACCTTTTCCCTCATCAATTCTATGATTCACCTCATCATTCATAGACCCATCCGCTGACACGTCCACTCCCAAATATCTGAATACATTCACCTCCTCCTACTCTCTCCCTCCAATCTGATATCCAATCTTTCATCACCTAATATTTTTGTTATCCTCATAACCTTACTCTTTCCTGTATTCACTTTTAATTTTCTTCTCTTGCACACCTACCAAATTCATCCACCAATCTCTGCAACTTCTCTTCAGAATCTCCCAAGAGCACAGTGTCATCAGCAAAGACCAACTGTGACAACTCCCACTTTATGTGTGATTCTTTATCTTTTAACTCCACACCTCTTATCAGACCCTGCATTTACTTCTCTTACAACCCCATCTATAAATATATTAAACAACCACGGTGACATCACACATCCTTATCTAAGGCCTACTTTTACTGGGAAATAATTTCCCTCTTTCCTATGTACTCTAACTTGAGCCTCACTATCCTCGTAAAATCTCTTCACTGCTTTCAGTAACCTACCTCCTACACCAACACCTGCAACATCTGCCACATTGCCCCCCTATCCACCCTGTCATACGCCTTTTCCAAATCCATAAATGCCACAAAGACCTCTTTAGCCTTATCTAAATACTGTTCACTTATATGTTTCACTGTAAACACCTGGTCCACACACCCCCTACCTTTCCTAAAGCCTCCTTTTTTCATCTGCTTCCTATTCTCCGTCTTTTTTTAAATTTCTTTCAATAAAAAACTCTACTATACATTTACCAGGTACACTCAACAGACTTTTTCCCCCTATAATTTTTCCCCACTCTCTTTGGCCCTTTTTTGCCTTTTTTAAAAAGGAATTTTGCATGCTCTCTGCCAATCCTAGGTCCCTTTTCCCCTTTTTCCCTTTACTTTTTATTAAATAATTAAACCAAACCACCCCAAAACTTTTTATCCCCCCCTGTTTTAAATTTTATCTTTATCCCCAACCCCGGGCCTTCCCCTTTCTTTCATTTTCCTACTCCTCAGAATTTCCCCCCACACTAACAAACTGGCTTTTTTCCTCACTCCTAAAAGGTTTTTATTCCCCCTTTGGGCCCTTTTTCCCCAAAAATTCCAGCAACCCTATTTTTCTCAACATTTAAAAATTTCCTAAAAATTTTTCCCCCCATTTTCCCAATCCCCTCAAACTCTCCTTTTAAAAAACTTCCTCCCCAAATTTTTAACTGACAAACCCAAATTTGTTCTTTAGGCTTTTTTAAAATTTGGGTTAAAATCTACCCCAAAAAACTTTTTCTTATTTTCAAAAAAATTTTGGTTTTTAACATCTCACCCCCCCCTCTTTTGCTTTTTTTTTTTGCTTTTGCTTCACCACTCTTTAAAACCTCTCTTTTTTTTCCCCAAATACTCTTCCCTCCTTCCCTCCTTCTATTTTGAAAAAAATTTATCTTTATGCAAAACCTTTTCTCCCTTACTATTTCTTTCCCATTTTTTCCCCCCAATCGCTCCTTTTCCCCTCCCGCACCCACTTTCCTGTAACCCAAACTTCCTAAACCCACTCTAACACAGCAGAAGTTTGTGGTTCCCGGGGAAAGTGGGTGCGGGAGGGAAAGGAGGAGCATTTTTATATATATAAATATATATATAATAATATTTTATTATATATATATTATAATATATATATATATAATTCTTATATATATATATATATATATATATTATTATATATATTATATATATATATATATATAGATATATATATATATTTTTTATATTTTTATTTATAAAATATAAAATATAAATATATATTTAAAATTTATTTATTATAATTTTATTATAAATAGAGAGAGAGAGATAGAGTGAAAGGGGACTTCAAAGATTTTTAAAAATTACAAAACAAAAAAAACCCAGTTTTTTTACCCCAACTTGTAGTTGATGGGCCTTTTGAACTTAAACAAAGGTCTCTTTCATCCTTGTACCCTCAGAGCAAATAAAAAAGGGACTCGATAGCATTTTGCGCATAAAAAGTAGAAAAAAGTGACACCAAAAAATTTACCCTGCCCATGCTAATTTGTTTTTCTTTTTTTGTTGAGTTGAGCATAAAAATTTTATATATAATTATAAAATTATTTATATATATATATATTATTATATTATAATATAATTTTTTATATATTTTATATATATATGTGTGTGTGTGTGTGTTTGTGTGTTGTATTTGTTTTGTGTGTGTGTGTTGGGGTGTGGGGTGTGTTTGTGGGTGTGTGTGTGTGTGTTTTATGTACCAAAAAAAATATTACGGGGAACCAAAAAACCCAATTTCGTACAGGAAATAGTGCATCCCAATTAGAGGAAAATATAATTACGATCAATTATAGCTATAAAAAAGGCGAAAGGGGGAAAAGGTGGGTAGGAAGTGGGGGATAAAGAAGGGGGGGAATTGTTTGGTTGGTTGAATAGGTGGGGTTAAAGGAGGGGTATAAAGACCCCTAGGGCAAGGACAGGTGGTTTTGTCTTTTCTTTTCAAATGTGTGTTCTCTGGGGTTGGGAAAAATGGGGGTTTTTGGGGATTTCAAAGTATGAAAAAAAAACCTCGTAGGGAAAAACCATTTTCCCCATCTTTTCTGTTTTTTTCTCTTCTCTCCTCTCTCTCTCTTTTCCCCTTCTCTCTCTCTTCTCTCTTCTCTCTCTTTTCTCTCTCTCTCTCTCTCTCTCTCTTCCTCTCCCCGGGTTACTCAGGGGCTCCTTTACTTTAAATTAATGCCCCCCCCTACGTTCAATATAATGTTTGCCTGTCTAAATTATAAGAGATTGACCCGCTGATATATGCCGTATACGCGATAAGGGGAGTGATATAAGTGGCCGGGAGAACCTCGTTTAAACCCGGCCTTTGACCCCCTCACCCGGGCCCGGGGAACTCCACATTTTTGGCTAGGGGGACCCAGTAAAACGGACAAAAACCCCCCCCTTATCCAGCTAGTGCCCCCCGGGAGTAGATGGATAGTTTTTCCAAATCCAGATCTAAAACCAGCGAAAAAAGTCACAATACAGAGGGGGGCCAAGGGCAAAAATTATGGCCAAATTCTAAAGGGTTTTTAAAAATTGTGGATCAACTGTGGGAAAAATGTTTTTTCGACCTTCTGGGGCTTTGGGAAATTTGCCGATTAAAATATGGATCACAGTTTGTTAGCAAATTTCCGTCCAGGATGCAAACGTTTGGGCTGCTTTCGTTACTTAAGAAAAGTTTTTTTTAAAGCGTTTTACCCAGTTGTTTGATATAGCATCACACAGAGCGAAGCCTTGTCACAATGAAGGCTTGTTGTGCACCTCGTTCTTCCCTTCATTCAAAATGCATCCTTGTTAAGCAGGCAGCAGGCAGCAGACACAGAAGTGGTGTGACAGGTGTAACAGTCAGCTTGGTAGCACATACTGAAGGGTAGTAGGTGGAGTAGACAGGTGATAAAGTTTTGGGCGTGTGCTTGTTGTAGGCACAACAGGTGACAGGGGCATGTTAGTAGCCTCTTCCTACTGCTACAGGTGACAAGGGCGTGTTGGGAACCTCTTCCTACTGCCACAGGTGACAGGGGCGTGTTTGGAACTTCTTCCTATTGACACAGGTAATGGGGCACAACAGGTGACAGGAGCGTGTTAGGAGCCTCTCTCTACCTGTCACAGGTGGAGAGGAATTAAACGAGGTCTAGTGAAAGAGACTGCGGTCCTTGGTTACAACTACTAGTGTTGGTTGTAGAATGCTGTTGGGTCTCTCTGTTCGTGTGTGTGTACTTAACTATTTGTGGTTGCAGGGGTCGAGTCACAGCTCCTGGTCCATCCTCTTCACTGGTCGCTACTAGGCCCACTCTCTCCCTGCTCCATGAGCTTTATCGTATCTCTTCTTAAAGCTATGTATGGATCTTTCCTCCACTAAATCACTTTCTAGATTAACCACTTCCTGATAGCTTTATCACTGAAGAAATATTCCCTACCGTCTTTGTGACTCATCTGAGTCTTCAACTTCCAGATGTGACCCCTTGTTCCTGTGTCACATCTCTGAAACAATCTATCCCTATCCATCTTGTCAATTCCTCTCAGTATTTTATATGTCGTTGTCATGTCCCCCTATTTCCCCTGTCCTTCAGTGTCGTCAGGCTGATTCTCCTTAACCTCTCCTCGTAGGGCATACTCCTTGGCTTCGGGACTAGTCTTGTTACAAACCTTTGCACTTTAATTTCTTGACGTGCTTGACCAGGTGTGGGTTCCAAACTGGTGCTGCATACTCCAGTGTGTGTGTGTGTGTGTGTGTGTGTGTGTGTGTGGTGTGTGTGTGTGTGTGAGGTGCGGCGTAGTGCCATGTGCTTAACAGCGGTTTTAAGCGCAGTGGTAGCGATTTCGACTCAGCTGGAAATCCGCCTAGCGAGCTGAGAAGCATGGGAAAGTCCTCTTACGTCTCGTGCCCCTATTCCCCTAACAGTGATCACAGTGAGTAATTGGGTGTTAGTCGAGTGCTGAGGATGACACTGAGTTGGGCTTCGAGATAATCTCTTAGCCTGTAAATTTAACTGTGTTAAGGAAAAGATATTAAAACAAGTTGATTATCTATTAACAATCAAGACTTTCTTAATAACATTAGCCCCTGGAAGAGTTATTAATTAAGTTAGGAATTCTTGGCAGTGTAGCTTATTTCTGTAGATTCTTTAGGTCCTCTTCTACAAAATACCACCTATAACAGTCGACTAACTCTTGCGTATATATTTACTAATTGGCAAACAGGGGCAATGTAACCTCCCCGTGTCAAGCCTCGCTCGGGTATCGAACCCAGGTTCTTTCGGTTGTTAGTCAAGTGGTATACAACTGACCCACACATCGAGGATACTCGATTTGTTATAAATAATAGGGCTGATTTGGATTTAAGAAAATGAGGAGCTCAGGCGGACCCAGGATTTAAAAATATCTAAAAAAATCCTACATTAATAACAATGATTATACTACTACTACTACTACTACTACCTACTACTACTACTACTACTACTACTACTACTACCACTACTACTACTACTACTACTACTAATAATAATAATAATAATAATAATAATAATAATAAAATAAACATTTCTTAAATTATCACTATATTCATGAGTAAGAGCTAAACACGCAGGGGTAACACAGTACTCGAAGAATTGGAGACAGTCAGGCATTTGATTACAGAAAATGTCGAGGAGAGCTCTCCAATCCCTTCGAAATCAAGAGCCCTTCACCAGCTTGAAGGCACTTGCAGGAAATCGGATCTGTAATCTGTATACAAATCGAGAGCCCAAGGCCAACTGTATCGCGAAAGTTAAGACCCACTTAACCCTCCACTCATCAGACAATCGCTTTGCTTTCTATTACCAGTTAAATTTATCGGGACTACTGTTAATTGGCTTCCTGATTTTTGTGTGCATAAAATGGGCAATTATTTTTGGCTTCTGTCGGGGTTAATCGGGATATCTTTTAGTGCGTCTAATTGGTTGCTTCTTGAGTGAGATGTAATTGGTGAGTGAGTGTACTTGGTTCACCTGGACTCGCCTCTGCGTGTTTACAGGGATCGAGTCTCTGGTCCCGCCTCCTTGCTGGTCGCTACTGGGTTCACTCTTGGGGTTCCGAGAACCTTGTCGTACCTGTTCTAAAAGCTGTATGTGTGTGTACTCAGTTGTGGTTGCAGGGGTCAAGACTCAGCTCCTGGCCCCGCCTCTTCACTGAGTGCTACAAGGTCCTCTCTCTTCCTGCTCCATGAACTTTATCATACCTCATCTTAAAGTTATGTATGGTTTCTCCTGTGTATGTGTGTGTGTGTGTGTGTGGTGTGTGTGTGTGTGTGTGTGTGTGTGTGTGTGTACTCACCTATTTGTGATTGTATAAGTTGAGGCATCTCCTGGCTCCGCCTTTGTTGGTCGCTACTCGGTCCACTCTCTCATGGCCCCAAGAACTTTATCGTACCTCTTCCTAAAGCTATGTATGGATCTGGCTTCTACTTCGGTCTCCTGATTGCTTCACTTCCTGACATTCTGGTATGTAGGGTTTTGGTTCCCTAGTCTTCTCCTATGGGTGAGTGAGGTGGGAGGAGATGATGCGTGTTGGGGGTATGGAAGGCAGGGTGGGATTGTGCGAGAAGTTGCTATAAGGATAGTATTTGTGGGAGTGGGGACTGTGGGAGTGGGGTGTGGTTTGTTTTTTTATTGTGGGTTTGCAGGATAACCGCAGTGAAAACTGACTCAAGGTCCTCTTAAGTACTTTCGACCAAAGAGTCATCATCAGATACTGCAGTAAAGTGACAGGTAAGAGCTTATATATAGGTTGTGTTGTCAGGCCAATTACCGAGCCGCACCCCAATTCACCAGTGACTCAATTATAATTAATATAATTGACCAGAGTAATTACACTCAATCAGTCTTTGAGATAATCAGTGCACTGGTTCACCTTTACCCACGAACTCAATCACTGTTCCCTCCAACGTAATATTATTCTATATATTTAAATTAAAACACGACGAGTCAAGTGGTTTTTGGAATCTGTTACGTTCAAGGAGTACGAGTCAAGTGGTTTTTGGAATCTGTTACGTTCAAGGAGTACGAGTCAAGTGGTTTTTGGAATCTGTTACGTTCAAGGAGTACGAGTCAAGTGGTTTTGGGAATCTGTTACGTTCAAGGAGTACGAGTCAAGTGGTTTTTGGAATCTGTTACGTTCAAGGAGTACGAATCAAGTGGTTTTTGGAATCTGTTACGTTCAAGGAGTACGAGTCAAGTGGTTTTTGGAATCTGTTACGTTCAAGGAGTACGAGTCAAGTGGTTTTTGGAATCTGTTACGTTCAAGGAGTACAAATCAAGTGGTTTTTGGAATCTGTTACGTTCAAGGAGTACGAATGAAGTAATATATACGAAGAGACCAGGAAAACACAAGGTAGATATCAGTTATAAAGGGTTTTTCCAATTTTGCACTTTGTAAGAGTGGGGACAGCGGAAGGCCTGGTCACAGACCGGGCCACAGGGGCGTTGTTCCGGAAAACCCTCTCCAGGTATACTCCAGGTATCGAGTGAACATTGGGATCATAATATATGTGACCTTTAAAGAAGGACGGTAGGGTGCAAGTGATGATGAAAGCTTTTTCCTCTCTGCTTTTGTGTTAGTTTCTTATGATATAAAACGAATGATGTATTATAAATGTAAAAATATATATATGACAAGAGGCATGAAGGCTTGGTGATAAAGTGAGAAAGGATTATTATTATTATTATTATTATTATTATTATTATTATTATTATTATTATTATTATTATTATTATTATTTATTATTATTACTATTATTACTTTATTATTATTATTATTATTATTATTATTATTATTTATTATTATTATTATTATTATTATTACTATTATTACTTTATTATTATTATTATTATTATTATTATTATTATTATTAATTATTATTATTATTATTACTTATATTAACTTATTTTATTATTATTATTATTATTATTATTATTATTATTATTATTATTATTATTATTATTATTATTATTATTACTTTTATTATTATTATTATTATTATTATTATTATTATTATTATTTATTATTATTATTACTTTTATTATTATTATTATTATTATTATTATTATTATTATTATTATTATTATTATTATTTTTATTGTTGTTGTTGTTGTTGTTGTTGTTAGTGTTGTTACTAGTATTATTATCTCCAATATTATCAGTGTTAACCTTTTAATTATTTATATCCGTATTATTCTTTGGGTTAAATAAATATCTAAAATCAAATATATTTATTTTCTCTTTAATCGAGTCATATATCTCTTCAGCCCCTGAGAGTCGCATTCAGTTGTCAACACAATAAGATTAATGTTTCAATTCTTTGCGAGTGAATGCGCAGGTGTTTTCACCGCGAGTGTCTGCGTGTGTGTACTTACCTACTTGCAGCTCCGGAGGTCGACTCTCGGCTTCTGGCATCATACGACTGTTTCAACGAGTTTTCTGCCTTGTCCAACCCGCCATAGCTTCCATGAAAGGTTCATTTGGCTTTTGTTTTCACCACCCTGAGGTTGATGGTGAAAGCAGACACCTTACCTGCGTCTCATCTGAATCTTGTGTATCACAGACAGGGAGACTTGGCAGTCTATCTCTGTCTGCCGCATCAAGTTTTCGGAGAATTTGGAGTGTAGTTGATTCAAGTGGTTAAAATGACATGCACTACAAAAAGGGTCCTTTTATTATTACAACTGCCCTTCCTGGATAATTATAAAGACACACACACACACACACCACACACACACACACACACACACACACATACACACATACACACATACACACACACACACACACACACACACAACACACACACACACACACACACACACACACACACACACACACACCGATCCTCTGTTTCCACCCCCCGCACCACATTACAGTATTAGAACAGAAGTTGAAGGTTTGGTACACAAATGCAGATGGACTAACGAATAAACATGAGGAATGGCAAGAAAGAATCAGTGAGAAGTCCCCAGACATCATAGCAGTTACAGAAACAAAACTCACGGAGACAATAACAGATGCAATCTTCCCACCAGGATACCAGATCATGAGGAAAGATAGAAGGGGCAGGGGGGGGGAGGTGGTTGCTCTGCTCGTAAAAAACAGATAGAAATTCGAAGAAAATGGAAGGCATAGATGAGACGGGAAAAAGAGACTACATAGCAGGTACACTTCAGCTGGGGAACACAAAGTGATCATTGCAGTGATGTATAATCCACCACAGAACTGCAGAGGCCAAGAGAGGAATATGAAGAGAGCAACAGAGCAATGGTGGACACACTTGCTGAGGTGGCAAGAAGAGCTCACTCCAGCAGAG
>NC_069459.1:22348356-22373356 GCF_026875155.1 Cherax quadricarinatus | reverse complement strand
TGGGTGGTAAATGCAGCAGCGAGGAGACGGTTGGAGGCAGTGGAGATGTCCTGTCTAAGGGCAATGTGTGGTGTAAATATTATGCAGAAAATTCGGAGTGTGGAAATTAGGAGAAGGTGTGGAGTTAATAAAAGCATTAGTCAGAGGGCAGAAGAGGGGGTTGTTGAGGTGGTTTGGTCATTTAGAGAGAATGGATCAAAGTAGAATGACATGGAAAGCATATAAATCTATAGGGGAAGGAAAGAGGGGTAGGGGTCGTCCTCGAAAGGGTTGGAAAGAGGGGGTAAAGGAGGTTTTGTGGGCGAGGGGCTTGGACTTCCAGCAAGCGTGCATGAGCGTGTTAGATAGGAGTGAATGGAAGACGAATGATACTTGGGACCTGACGATCTGTTGGAGTGTGAGCAGGGTAATATTTAGTGAAGGGATTCAGGGAAACCGGTTATTTTCTTATAGTCGGACTTGAGTCCTGGAAATGGGAAGTACAATGCCTGCACTTTAAAGGAGGGGTTTGGGATATTGGCAGTTTGGAGGGATATGTTGTGTATCTTTATACGTATATGCTTCTAAACTGTTGTATTCTGAGCACCTCTGCAAAAGCAGTGATAATGTGTGAGTGTGGTGAAAGTGTTGAATGATGATGAAAGTATTTTCTTTTTGGGGATTTTCTTTCTTTTTTGGGTCACCCTGCCTCGGTGGGAGACGACTAACTTGTTGAAAACAAAAAACAAAACAAAAAAAAAAAAATATATATATTATATATATATATATATATATATATATATTATATATATATATATATATATATATATACATATTACAACGCTGACTCACGAAATCGTAATGACACAATTGCAAACAAACCATACACACGGGTGGGGATAGAACCCGCGATCAGAGTCTCAAAACTCCAGTCCGTCGCGTTAGCCACTGGAACCAGCTAGCCACATAAGATTCGTCCAACTAGGTATATTTCTACACCATAGGAAGGTTAGCATATATATATATATATATATATATATATATATATATATATATATATTATATATATATATATATATATATATATATATATATATATATATATATATATATGCAGAATTAGTGTGTTGCCTTAGTGACACACAGTATTGTCAGGGCGTCGTTCGGCTTAAACGCTTAACGATGGGAAGCCAAGCTACGTAACGAGAGTCTCATAAGAGATTATCAGACATGAGTAAGGCTCTTCTCGTCTTGTCGGAATAAGGCAAGGAGAACGAGAGAAGTTAATCCTTGTTAACCTGGCGAAGACGTCTGGTGCTTCTATGGAAAAGCTAGTCGAGCGAACTAGTTACCAAGATCATGGATGACTTTCGCCACGTCTTCGGAGGCTTATTGCGATTAGAAAAAAAAATAAGAAACACAAAACGTTAACATTGTATATTCATTTTTATTTAGATTATTTTGTTCTCGTCTTCGGAGGCTTATTGCGATTAGAAAAAAAATAAGAAACACAAAACGTTAACATTGTATATTCATTTTTATTTAGATTATTTTGTTCTCGTTATTTCTGTTATATTATATGTGTTGGATAACGATACCCACAGAGGCAAGACAGCAGAATATGCTATATATCCGCTGAGGACTGATTGGTACGTAAATAATACTCGAATGACCATTAGTGTTGTTGACTGCAGATGCCTTTGTGACCATCCTGAAGCACCACCTTACGTAGCCACGTTACTTATAATGGCATATTGCTTATTTTTTACTTTCAAATTATCGGCCTTTCCACACCAAGGCAGCGTTAGCTAGGAACAAAATACGGAAACTTCTTATTTTCCTTTAAGAAGTTTTCTGTGTGATTACTACAACGTCTTAATTTTTATCATTAAATTTGCAGACTCGTTTTTTCTTCTCATATTCGACGTTGTTTTAAATGAATAGAGACTCTCTAACCGATAAGGTGTTTAAAAGGTATTGGAGTTATGGAGGTGTGGAATAGATTTTGGAATTTTATGGGTAAAATGTAGATAAATAGGAAGCCCAGAAGCTTTAGCTTAACTTCTAAACTGTTTAATAGCAAGCCCAGGAGGTGAAATAATCTCCCGTGATAACCAAGGTATTAGAACCAGCAGCTGGGGGTCAACCTCCTCAAACATACCTAGGAAGGTGTATTGACTTCTAGGAGACGTGTTTCGCTTGCAAAAATTACCAAGAGATTCCCTTATCGATATTCAACAAGTGCCTGAGTAAAATTAGCACTTCTGAGCCTTGACTGAAGACCAGAGGTGGATGGAGTTTTTGACTCAGATGTTGAGGATGTAGCAAAGCTGTTCTTTTCTTCCTGGTTCTTCAGAAATTAGGACTCTATACAGTACTCGAATAACTGGGTACTCCAGAGGAGCCTGGACCATCACATCTTTTTAATAGGATAAATAATTTTTAAGGGGTGACTGATGTTGTCAGCAGAAGGCCTAGGTCGAAATGACGAAGAGAGTTAAGTAAGGTTTATCAGGAAACAGGACAAGTGTTTCCATTATTATTATAATCAAATAGAAGCGCTAAGCCACAAGGGCTATACAGCACTGCTCAAGTGTTTCCAGATTCGAGACGTAGTCATACGACGATCCACAGACGAGAAGAGTACTGTCTACCATACAGAAGACAAGACACTCGTCGCAGAATAAGCTTTTATTAGGGCAACGTTTAACTGTGTCGAGCTTCATGACTTAATAAAGCTCTACATAGAGCTAAACGAAGCTCCAGTAAAAGTATTTAACCAAAAAGGTTCACTGAGTGAGCTACCATATATCTAAGACGCCCTATCAGGGGAAATTTTGCCATATCTCCTGTTAAAGCAAATACCACCTTCTATTCCTCTTGGAAAAGTCAACTGGCTCTATACAACTGTGTTAATTACATTCAAGTCATGTTTGAACGGTATCAAACTTCATTACTACTAATAAATCAGAATTAAATGGCCTTATATTTTTCCCTAACGTTTTTAATTTTTTTTTTGCTTGATTTAAGTTTAATTATTCAAGTTTAATTATATGCATCAAAGTCTATAATATCTCCATTACCTTCCAAATGGATCATTTTTTCTCTCATAATTGAAGATGAATTATTTAAATTTAATTGTTACATGAAAGTATATAAATCTGAGATTCGCTATCTACATTTTTGGACGAATTATCAACAAATTCTTTTAAACGAATTAAACACCCGTGCAACACCTGGATGTGTTTATCTGAAGACGCTTCACCAACCACACGCTTTATCGTGACTTACGAAATCGCAATATAACTCGATTGCAAACAAACCACGGAACGGATTGGGTTTTTAACCCATGGCAAGCGAAGGCTAAGACTCACTCGCCGTCGGTTCAAACCCCAACCGTTCCGCCTTTTTTCTTGTATAGAGGAGTTAACAATTCGGCGAAGAAATGATATACGAAGGCAGAAAATAACGTTTCTGTTTTAAACTGATAAAGTTACCACTGGAGAAACGTCTTCAGGAAAAGATAACCAGATAAAGCGTATGTCTACTTATTTATATACCATTATTGTAAAAATATCTATTTTATATATTTTGTATATTTTATATCTATGTTGTTATACACTAAACATTGTGGATTTATTTAACGTATCTTTTATTTGTATTTTTATCAGCTTAATTTATTCCGATAACGAATTAAGCCGTTGCGAAACGTCAATATAGTACGTCTGACGATGCGTTTATAAACGTACTAATGGTGGAACCTTAAAAACTGCCAATGATGCATTTATATATAGAGTCAAGAATTAAGAAATAGCTTTAGCGACAAATGCGTTATGAACGAAATTTGGATTAATAAGCTAGGCAATATCCCTCTTATGTATAATGTGACTTGACACTATACTCTTCCATGGTGACGAACTTCATGCTAAAACTCATTACGTTTTAGGACACTATGGGCGAGTTTCGTAAGTAATATACGTAGGATTGTAGACCATATGATTCTATTAATGTTACTGAGTTCAGGCGTGACTTGTAATATAAGGGAGTGAAAAAAAAAATCCACCCTTTGACTTATTTCCGTTGATTGAATTACGTTTGTGAATGGTAAGGTCTTTCTTGCCACCTTCCCCTACCTCGTTTTATTCCTTTCATTGCCTTCCTCTCATCTCTCTCTCTCTCTCTCTCTCTCTCTCTCTCTCTCTCTCTCTCTCTCTCTCTCTTGACAAGGTTAGGTTAAGGATCCCTGGCTTTATTGACAAGCTAAGAGCTGTCAGCTACATCAGCTCATTTGATGGCATTTTTATTGTCATGAGACATACAAGTAGGGAACAGGATGAAGTTGGAGCCATCTCTCTCTCTCTCTCTCTCTCTCTCTCTCTCTCTCTCTCTCTCTCTCTCTCTCTCTCTCTGGTGCTGGGCACAATGCCGTACCATCACCTCTAGTTCCCATCTGGCATCAATATGTATGGTAAGATTTAAACTTTTGCCTTCACGCTGCATTTAGTCCATTAAAAACCAAGCCAATCGTAACCCACCGACCATCCTGATCTCTCATGACCTCCAGAGAGCAAAGGCTGGGTGGATTACTCTCCCTCTGTTATTTTGTGCTTCCATCTTCTCGCGCGTGGTTTTTTTTTTTCGTATTTCATACTTGCTCCTTCTTTATCGATATTATTTTCATTCGAAAAATTTTCACCTGGAATACGACTCACAAAATTTCGAGGAACACTCAGATATGACGCTCGTTTGTTATTTATGGACTCAGCATAAGGTAATAAGTTACTTTACGTTAGACCATTAACTAGCCATTAGTTAATGGTCCAGGTCGGACCAGATTTATCTTATGTTTAAATTAATATTTTTGTCTTGGTCGTTATGTTAAATTGTTACTTCACTTTTTTTAGGCAGCCAACTTAGCCAATTAAATAGCCATCTAACTAGCAAATCAACCCGTTACTTAGCCATCTGACACGTCAGCCATCTAACCAGTTATCTAACCAACCATTAACTAGCTATTGTCAACAAACCGCCTATCTATTTAGCATTCAACCAAATCAGCAAATAAATCAGCCATTTATCCAGCAAACCATCTAGGCAGAGATTTGACCTTTCACTCAGCTAACCTGCCATCTATCATGCCAACCTTCGGTCTGCCTACTCAAGCAGTCATCAAGTCAGCCAAAAGGTTATTGGTCAAATCAACTAACCAACCACTAATTCACAAAGTCGTCCAGCAAGTCAGTCGACCAAACAGTTAATCAGATGGCCAGCCAGCCAGCCAGCCAGCCAGCCAGCCAGCCAGCCAGCCAGCCAGCCAGCCAGCCAGCCAGTTCTAAAGCTAAAAATAAATAGCAAATTTAAAGCTTATAATCTCTGTGTATCTTCAAGGATTCTTGTATTCGTGTCACGATAAGCCGTAATCCCTTATCCGGACTTCTTTCTTATCGGCACAACGAACACCGTATAAGACGCCTAATCCCTCACTATCCAGCAAAAGTTACACCAGCAGCCGACCAACGGAGCTAAATCATTCTTTATCTTTCTCAACTTTGAATATGCTTCACTTTTATGCATATAAGTTTGTGTTTTGGTGGAGGGGCGATGGTGTATAGGGGAGTGACACACACACACACAAACACACACACACACACACACACACACACACACACACACACACACACACACACACACACACACACACACACACACACACACACATGTACGTCAGACCTATACGGAGTATGCAGCACTAGTTTGGAACCCATACATAGTCAAGCACGTCAAGAATTTAGAGAAAGTGCAAAGGTTTGCGACAAGGTTAGTTCCAGAGCTAAAGGGAATGTCCTACGAAGAAAGGTTAAGGGAAGTCGGCCTGACGACACTGGAGGACAAGAGGGTTAGGGGGGACATGATAACGACATACAAAATACTGCCTGGAATAGATAAGGTGGATAAAGATAGGATGTTTCAGAGATGGGACACAGAAACAAGGGGTCACAATTGGAAGTTGAAGACTCAGATAAGTCAAAGGGATTTTAGGAGTTTTCAGGAAGTGGAAGTAAGGAAGTCTGGCAGGTGATGTAGTGGAAAAAGAAAGCATACATAGTCTTAAGACGATGCATAATAAAGCTCGTGGAGCAGGGAGAGAGAGGACCTAGTAGCGATCAGTGAAGAAGCGGGGCCAGGAGATATGTATCGACCCCTGCAACCACAAATAGGTGAGGACAAATAGGTGAGCACACACACAACACACACACCACGCACACACCACACATCAAGCACACACACACACACACACACACACACACACACACACACACAAACACACAAGAACAGACCTTCATAGAAGTGAGCCAAATTTACTTTTCGAACTAAATTTTTATGATTTTATTACGCATTTAAAAAGTTTTAAAATTTTAGTGACTGGGAGAGAGAGAGAGAGAGAGAGAGAGAGAGAGAGACAGAGACAGAGACGACAGAGACAGAGAGATAGTTTTATGTTGATAAGTGTAAAACGCATGCACATTTCGTATTCCCATTCTGAGCTCCAGGATATTCTATTATTAATGTTTTCATAGTAGCAGAGAACATCCATTAATTTCTATCACGTTTTTATAGCCCTTTGTTAGGTGTGAATTATGTTATCCTCTATATCTGCTATATTTAATCCATATGGCAATATTTCAAAAGATATTTATTTAATATAATTATCCATTGAATCATTTAATGTTTAGTTTCCTTCTATACTCTACGTTATTAATTTAGCCTTTTAAGCTTATTTTGCATAAATAAGATTAAACTAGTATTTATTGTTATTGTTAAAGGTTAGGTAAAAATTCCCTTTTCTCATCGATACTAAAAGGGGCAAATCTATGCAGACCACTAACGATGATCTACAAAAATCACTGGAGACAGAAGAGCCTGTCAAAATCAAGAGTTATCCAATTAGACTATCTTTAAGTAGAAAGACACATGTGCAAATCTAGGTATTCTTTATTGTAAACGGTTCGCCACAAATGGCTTTTATCATCACAATCATACAATAAAGATACCCAGATGTTGCACATGTGTCTTACTCTCATCTTGTCGGTATTATATACCATTCGTACACAACTAATCTTTAAGAAAGAAAACAGACAGGAGGAGCCAAAATACAGACTAGTATCTCTGACACGCTTACCCAGCAAGGCTTATGTTAATAAACCACAGGAAAAACACATACTTTGTTTTAAACCGAACAAGGTTCAGTGTGGGGGAAAATTCTGCCTAACTAACCTAATTGAATTATACGATACGATCACTGAGATCAGACAGGAACGAGAACGATGATCGGGTTGCATATTCATAGACTGTCAAAAGTCTTTTGACGCGGCTCCTCACAGAGCACGAATTCACTAAGTGGAAAAAAACTGGCTGGAGTGACTGGAAAGATGGTACTGATTGGGAGAAGGAACTGTATAGCATGGGTACGGGAGTTAATTCTTGGGTAGCTTTGGGTAGAGGTCGTTTTGATAAGGACCTGCCTTGTATGGGCCAGTAGGCCTTCTG
The DNA here is from genome assembly GCF_026875155.1 of Cherax quadricarinatus. NCBI lineage: Eukaryota > Metazoa > Arthropoda > Malacostraca > Decapoda > Parastacidae > Cherax > Cherax quadricarinatus. The sequence continues at coordinate 22,365,829 of NC_069459.1, read as the reverse complement.
CAGTGTTCCTTCATTCTTATGTTCTTATGTTCCTTTATTCCTATGTTCTGATAAGAAAACGCTTCAGAAACAAGTTTTAATTCTCAGACCCATACCTTTTCCAATACATGTGATAGATGGAAAATCTGCGTGTCACTCCTCGCCGACGACTCGATGCTAATGTAGAGAATAATGTCAAGCCGGATTGTAAGTTAATGGAGAAACCTTTTGAAGTATTCACCAGAAATATCTAACAAGTAGCTACGGGAATTGTAACTTTAGAAATTCTAGGCTATGGTGATGGGAACTGGCAAAGTGCCACCTGAGAGGAAGGCCAGAGGAAAGCTGCAACCTGAGAAAGAGGTAATGTGCAGAATGAGAAAGAGAAAGGGCTCTAGGGAGGAATGGAAAGGGGAGGATTTCAAAAGAAATTCTTTCTTAGGAACATACAAAATAAAATCAACGATACATCCAAAGCTGACAAATACAGAAATATCAATCAGAAATACATTAAATCAGTAACTAGAGTACGCGGCGCCAGCATGCAGCTCTCTTCTCATAAAGCATACAAAGGTAACTGAGAAATCTTGAGGTCTGCATCAAAGCTGATCTTTTATCTGCGATAACTGGTATAAAAGAACAACTTAGTAGATCCAGATCTTACAGCACTAGATTTAATGCAGATGTAACTGCCTATGGAATACTTTGAGACATATATAATGGAAATACAGACAGACAATATGAAACTAAATGCCTATTTGAGCCAAGCAGACAAATAATAGATCTTCAACGTGAAGATCAATTAGGAAAGGATGTATATACAAAGACAGAGGTGCAAGATCGGAAGAGCAGACAGCAAGTTAAACCAATTAATCGATGAGCAAAGATGCTGCTCACCGCAGATACAAATGAGTACGCAATTACGCATGGATGTAAACGCAAATACACACACACACACACACACACACACACACACACACACACACACACACACACACACACACACACACACACACACACACACACACACACACAGAGTCCTACAGCTACCCCTGACAGGCTGGTCAAAGTAAACATAGACTCCCCACTACAGAAGAAAAACACGACTACTGAATAGCCGAAGATAAATATTGACAGGTGTAGTGCACATAAGTAGGTGCCTAATTGAGATCAAAATGGTCATTATGTGCACGCACCAACACCCATTTGAGATAGTTCTTGTGTTGAGTGAGAGAGAGAGAGAGAGAGAGAGAGAGATGAAAGGCAGCTCTCTTGATATTTAATACACTCACACACACACACACACACACACACAGAGGAAGAATGTGAAAAGGTGTTTAACTGGTGTTTTTTCTAACTCGCAACTGCAACCGTATTTGGTGATGAGTGAAAACCTGAGGTGTTTATGTATATCCTGGCAGCGAAGCTGGGAGGAGAGGGGAAGAGGAAGAGAGGGATGAAGGACAAGAAAGTGAGAGGGAGGAACGGTAGGAGAAAGGTAAGAGTGGAGGATGGATGGGAGGCAAGTTGGTATGGATGGAGGGAGGTAGGAAGGGAATGAGAGAGGGAGGAAGGGGGAAGGAGGAAGGGGGAAGAAGTAAGAGGGAAGGTGGAAGAGGTTCATGAGGGAGGAAGGAAGAAAGAGAGAGAGAGAGAGAGAGAACAAAGAACAAAAAAAAACAAATATATATCACATTTTACCTTTCCCTGTTGCTTGCCATCGTTAGTTCTGTTACTGTGAAAGAGGGAGTGGGAAAAAGAAAGAGCCTGACACTAGCAAAGGACAAAGAAAGAGGAAGAGGTGGATAAAGAGAGAGAGAGAGAGAGAGAGAGAATGAGAAATATACAGACGATAGAATAAACAAATGGTGTGTGGGGAAACGAGAAGGAAGGATTATTAAAAAAAAAATAAATGTAAATGAGCAAAGGAAAACAAAACGGGAAGAGAAAGATAGATAAAGTGATAATAAGGGAAGTGTCGAGGTGTTAATTTATAGAATTAAAAATGAGTGTAATTCAATTTAATATAAGAGAGGGAAAAAAGAAATAAGATGAAGAGCTAATGATAGTTTTCTTTAGGTTATAAATGACCATAATTTTTAAAGGGGTGGACCGGTAAGCCAGCGGAAGGCCTCGGTCAGATGACCAAAAGCTCCAAAGGCGGGTCATCATCTGACTAAGACCCGCGTCAGGAAACATTTGTCCTGTTTCCTGACGAACCTTACCTAACCTAACCTAGCTAATGATATAGCAGTAAAAACAAGGGTCAGCCAGGAAGTGAAGAAAGCTGAAAAATAAAGATAAAGGGGGTAAAGAAAAGGCACAGAATTAGTTTTTATTGGGACAACGTTTTGCTCTGTATAAGACTCCTACGAGAAAAAAGGAGAACTTTTACTCTGGAAAAAAACACATTTCGCCTACGATGGAGGACAGTTATCTTGGTAAAAGAAGTACATTTAGTGTGGAAGTGGAGTACATTTATTTTGGAAATAGAGTACAAACATTCTAGAAACTGAGTACATTTAGCCAGGAGAACGTTTATTCTGGAAATAGAGTACATTTAATCTGAAAATAGAGTACACATACCCTGGAGTACTTTTTCATTGAAAAACTCATTTATCAATGTTATTTTAATCTCTTGTTCATCATTTACAACTTTATCTTTCTAATCTTAAACTTTGTTTACATTTACAGATTTTTCACAGGAAGTTTATTTAAGCTGACTTGATTTACAAGTTTATGATGTTCAATTTTTGAACTCATACACCGTTACACAAAAAAAAAAAATATTTACAGATTTACGACTGCTATGTTCTGTTAAATTCTACAAATTCCAAGTCTGTCCCCATTATTATAATCATTTATCTCCATCATTTACAAGTTTTCCCCTCCTCTCCCACGTTTTCAAACTCCACATTATCATTTACAGCCTTTTTCTTCCTCGCCGATTGTAAATACCGGTTGTAAATAGTAGCCAGCCTTTTCCCTCTCCTGGCCTGCTCACCATTAGGCAGGCTGGTCCAGGAATGCCAGGATGCAGAGGTAAACTCAAGGGCTGGTCCAGGAATGCCAGGATGCAGAGGTAAACTCAAGGGCTGGTCCAGGAATGTCAGGATGCAGAGGTAAGCTCAAGGGCTGGTCCAGGAATGCCAGGAAGCAGAGGTAAACTCAAGGGATGGTCCAGGAATGCCAGGAAGCAGAGGTAAACTCAAGGGATGGTCCAGGAATGTCAGGATGCAGAGGTAAACTCAAGGGCTGGTCCAGGAATGTCAGGAAGCAGAGGTAAACTCAAGGGCTGGTCCAGGAATGCCAGGAAGCAGAGGTAAACTCAAGGGCTGGTCCAGGAATGCCAGGAAGCAGAGGTAAACTCAAGGGATGGTCCAGGAATGCCAGGAAGCAGAGGTAAACTCAAGGGCTGGTCCAGGAATGCCAGGAAGCAGAGGTAAACTCAAGGGCTGGTCCAGGAATCCCAGGAAGCAAGGTAAAGCTCAAGGGTGTCCAGGAATGCCAGGAAGCAGAGGTAAACTCAAGGGCTGGTCCAGGAATGCCAGGAAGCAAGGTAAACTCAAGGGATGGTTCCAGGAATGCCAGGAAGCAGAGTAAACTCAAGGGCTGGCCCAGGAATGCCAGGAAGCAGAGGTAAACTCAAGGGATGGTCCAGGAATGCCAGGAAGCAGAGGTAAACTCAAGGGCTGCTCCAGGAATGCCAGGAAGCAGAGGTAAACTCAAGGGCTGGTCCAGGAATGCCAGGAAGCAGAGGTAAACTCAAGGGCTGGTCCAGGAATGCCAGGAAGCAGAGGTAAACTCAAGGGTGGTCCAGGAATGCCAGAAATGCAGAGGTAAACTCAAGGGTGGTCCAGGAATGCCAGGATGCAGAGGTAAACTGAAGGGCTGGTCCAGGAATGCCAGGAAGCAGAGGTAAACTCAAGGGCTGGTCCAGGAATGCCAGGAAGCAGAGGTAAACTCAAGGGCTGGTCCAGGAATGCCAGGAAGCAGAGGTAAACTCAAGGGCTGGTCCAGGAATGCCAGGAAGCAGAGGTAAACTCAAGGGCTGGTCCAGGAATGCCAGGAAGCAGAGGTAAACTCAAGGGCTGGTCCAGGAATGCCAGGAAGCAGAGGCAAACTCAATTCTTGGGTAGTTATATTTTATTTTAACTCTGTCAAGATTGATTTTATAGGCGCTTAGAGTCGCGTATTTCCCCAAATTAAGTCGTATGGAGTGCACGAGGGAGAGAGGAGAGAAAGAGGGGTAGAAGAAGATGGAGAGAGGGAGGGGAAAGAAGCAAGGCGAATAAGAGGAGGACATGGGAATAAATGGGGAATGGTAGTAAATGGAAGTCCACAACGAAGCCTAGAAGCTATATCCTTGTCTAGATTAAGAACTATCGTAAATTATCTAGGTCCATGAGTCAAGGATAGAGAAGCAGAAGGCTCTCCTCCCACCTTTCTCTCTAGAAAAAAGTGAGGTAAGGGACTAGAGGGACGGACAAAAGAAGAAGAAAGGGACGATAGAGGAGTAAAAGGCACAGTGTCTAAAAGCGGAGAGAGAGGGGGAACGAGGGTGGGAAGGGATGGAATAGATAGAGGAAGATAGAGACGGAGAGGGGAATAACAAGGCGGTTAAGAAGAGAGAAGAGAGGATGAACCCAGAAAACTGAGGGTAAATAAGGGAAAACTAAGAGGAAGGAAAAATGAAAAGGCAGAGAGGGGTAGAGGGGGAAAAAACTAAGAAGCAGAAATGGTACAGAGATAAGGGAAGGAATAAGAAAGAAGGAGAGGAAAGGGTACAGAATAAGGTTCAAAGAGAGATAAAGAAGATAAATGGGGGTAATGATAAAAAGAGAGGGGGAATGATAAAGAGGGAGAGAGCGGAATGGATACAGAGCGATAAAGTAGTGAAAATTAGAGAGAGTGAGAGTAAGGGATGAATAGAGAAAGTGAGGGAGAGTAGGAAAAGCATAGAGAAAGAGAGAGAAATTGAGAAAATGGTAAAAGAGATATAGAGGGAAAATGGCAAGGAAAAAGAGAGAAAGTGAAAAGAATAGAGAAAACTAGAGATAATGGAAAGGATAGAGAAAGAGGGCGACAGATCATAAAAGACAGAGAAAGAGAATAATGGGGGAAGAGAGAGAGAGAGAGAGAGAGAAGAGAGAGAGAGAGAGAGAGAGAGAGAGAGAGAGAATCCTTAACCTGTAAATAGCTGTCAATAAAGCTAGGGATCCTTAACCTTGTCAAACCCTGTGTATAATAAAAAAAAAAAAAAAAAAAAAAAAAAAAAGAGAGAGAGAGATCCCATGTTCTCACAACATAGATATTGGAGAAAGGTAAACAACAGCAAAAAAAAAAAAAGATAGTTAAAGATAAATAACAATTGCTGAATAACAGCCATACAGGCAACTAAACAATAATTAAACTATTACTGAAGAATAGTTAATCTCCCCCAGCATACATATTTTTACAAATCATTAGATAATATCATGAAAATAAATAATTATTGGATAATTATTGAGTTATTCGCTTGATAAACGTATTTATAATAAATAATGCTAGGATCAGACTTAGATTTATTTTAAATAATTTCCAAATAGGAAAAATGTAGTGACTTTATGCTGAGAAAAAAAATGGAAAGGGGTGGTGGTCTGTGCCTTGTCAATTCCCATTTCACGTGTGGGAAATACGGCTATGGAGAGAATTATGGTGAATGGAATTTTTTTTTATTTTTGATAATGACATTTTTAATTATATAATCTAGAGCTGTTGAAAAATACAGGGAATTCTCTTAATTAATTATTTAAAGCCCCTTTAAAAAGGGGATTACGAAAAGTGATGAGAAGGGAAGAAAGGAACATGGAAGTACATGGCCGTACATGGGATGTACATGATAGTATATGGTAAGTACAGGTAGGTGGCAGAGGACTTGGAGGGCCACACCAAGACTGTCTACTGATAGGAACCATCAATGTCTATTTAGATTAAGAACTGTTATGGTTTATCTAGTTGAAAGAGTTAAGGACAGAAAAGTAGAAGACAGGAGTGGGATGGATGGAAAGAGAAGAAAGGGGAGAGAGATGTAGAGAGCAGAGAATAGAATAAATGGAGGGAAGGAGGAAGAGGAGGGAGGGAAAGAAAGGTTTAGGGAAAATAGGAAGCGCAGGGTCATTTGAATTGACATATTAGCTCACCTCTGGAAAAGCAGCAACTGAATGAATGACGGTGAAAGTATTTCCTTTTCCGTCCGTTCAAGGCAAGAATGAATTCTCTAGTAAAAGTCGCTACGAGCAACTGCAACAAAATTCCCTCAACGGGAATCAAAATAAATGAATTTTCACACAAATATCACGCAAGAAAGAGCATCACATGAAAAAAGTAACCATTAATGTTACACCCTTAAAAAATCTTTAACTTTTTACCATATAGAATATAAATTTGAGCTCTTTCAGTGACCCTTTGACCTACCTCCCTTAAATTAAATCAAAGTGGTCCAGCCACCGCCCAGATTACCTGTCATATTTGATTAAGATCGGAAAAAGTGCTTCCCTTCCTTTGTATTTTTGGAGAGAGAGAGAGAGAGAGAGAGAGAGAGAGAGAGAGAGAGAGAGAGAGAGAGACAGACAGACAGACAGACAGACAGACAGACAGACAGACAGACAGACAGACAATATATATACGATGATTTATTACATATTTTGGGACATAATCACCGTTGCATTAACATTACTGAGTTGCCAACTCACAGTGATCCAAAACACAAGTAGCAAGGTATCAATAAAAATAATAATAATAATAATAATAATAATAATAATAATAATAATAATAATAATAATAATAATAATAATAATAATAATAATAATAACAAAGAATAAATAAAACATGTCAGAAAGAAAATCATAAAACTTAAAAAAAAAAAAAAGCAAAGTAATGAGAGAATAATTTTCAGACAGACTCATCGGTTTCACCTGCGCGCTCGTGAAAATTTCTGGGCGTTATTGGAGGCCATCGAGTGTGTCAGAGCGGAAGGGAAAGTCAGTCTGAAGACAAGACCGTGAAAAAGTCACGGAAGGATTCGATTTACCACATTTGAAGTCGTCATCAAATACGAACGGGGTATAATTCGGGGTTGAATTATGGCAGCGAGGGTACAATGCCGAGACCATTGCAAATAATCGTGCAGGGTGGAGACACTGTGCAACACGCTCAAGGGATACTACTAACCAATCATGCATATGTTTTCCTGTTGTTGTTTTTTCTATGGTTCTGCCCCTTTTCTATGGCCGATTGGGTTTTTTTTTTTCATTCGTATCGTCTTACGTCGTTTTCGTTTCGTGTAACGTCACTGTCTTATGTCACGTCGTTTTCTGTCGTGTTACACCCTTTTCATTCGTGCTGTTGTTTTATTTCGTATAGCCTCGTTTTCTTTCATGTCATGCATGTTTCATACAGTTTAATGAATTTCTTTATAGACGACGTTTCGCCTACACAGTGGGCTTGATCAGGAAACAAACAGATGAGTTTGTGACTTGATAAAACCCACTGTGTGGGCGAAATGTTCTGAATAAAAATTTGAATTAAAATATATTTCTATATCCTTTCCATCGTTTCCCTTTATTATATAGTTCTCTCTCAAAGAAATATTGTTTTCGTTTTTCACATATATAGAATATACTCAGAACTATATTAATCATTTAAAGTAATTGTTTTGTCAGGAATAAAAAGTAACTATACCGTAACTGGAACAATTTGTCTAAATTAGCACTTAGGTTTATTATTATAATCAAGGGGAAGCGCTAAACCCGTAGGATTATACAGCGCCTGGGGGGGTGAATGTGGAAGGCATTCAGGCTTAATTCGGGGAACTGGACCACAGATCTAATTCCCTAAATCAATAGCCCCTCACCAACATCAAGGAACCTTCCCTGAAGGGGTTCGCACTTAGGAAAGATTGCGACTTGACATTGGCCAAGAACGGATCAGGTTTCTTTCCAAAATGTGGCATTTTAGTTCGAATGAAAAGACACAATACCGTGGCTGGGACAATACACAAATAATGTCGTTATAAGTTTCTCTCTCCTATGTGTGGGCTGTGTGTGTACAGTTTAGATAATATGATGAACAACGGGTAATTTTAGGGAGAGACGTATTGAGGAGGGTGGAAGGAGAGGGTCAGGCTGGAGAATCCAAGGCGGGTAATATCAGTGGAGGTGGATATTAGGCAGTGTCTCTCTGAGGGATTATTATTATTATTATTATTATTATTATTATTATTATTATTATTATTATTATTATTATTATTATTATTATTATTATTATTATTCAACGAATAGGCCGTATCCCACCGAGGCAAGGTGACCTGAATAGAAAAACCAAAGTCTCTCTTTTTAAATTTAGTAATGTATACAGGAGGAAGGTTACTAGCCCCTTGCTCCCGGCACTTTAGTCGCCTCTTACGACAACGCATGGCTGACGGAGAGAGAATTCTGTTGCACCTCCCCATGGATTATTATTATGAGGGAGCGCTAAGCCTGTAGGGACTATACAGCGACTGTGGAGGGAGGAGGGGGATGGAAGGCATTCAGGTTCAAATCAGGAAACTGGAGCATTAGATCCAGTTCTCTTAATTATAATGAACTGGTCGCTGTTTGATCCATACCCGTGTCAGAACTCTGTCTTGATGAATAGTTAAGTGATGACTTCGTGAGCCCTCATCACGTCACGTGTGCCGTCACTCACGATACCTCGCTCACGCACGCAGGAACTGTGACTCGACCCCTGCAACCACAAACAGGAGATTACAAACGCACGCGCGCGCTCGCACACACACACACACACACTCACACATGCGCACACACCACACACCAATCACACACAACTCAACAATGAATGCACACATACATATAATCGGATATCGAATGAGAGGGAAGGGGAGGGGAGGGAAGGGAGGGGAATATGAAAGAGGGGAGGGGAGGGATGGGAATATGAAAGAGGGGAGGGGAGGGAGGGGGATATGAAAGAGGGGATGGGAGGGAGAGGTGAGGAGGGGGAAGACTGACATGCAAACAATGTGATAGACAGGCACCATGGTGCCACTCTGTCGGCTACCTTAACCTGGCACCATGCTTGCTAGTACCACCTCTCTCTCTCCTCTCTCTCTCTCTCTCTCCCTCTCTCAATCATCCCTTAATATTTACGTCATTATTTCAAATATTTACTTATTTAAATTCTTTATTATGACTCACGAAATCGTAATGACACGATTGCAAACAAACCATACCACGGGCGGGATTTGAACCCGTGGCTAACGCGACGGTCTGGAGTTTTGAAACTCTCTGACCGCGGGTTCAAATCCCGCCCGTGGTATGGTTTACTTTATTATTATTAGTTAATTATGATTACTATATTATACTATTGTTTTAGTCATTCTTCCTTTTTCTGTATCTTTATTCTTTCTTTCCTTTCTTATCATCATCTATCTTCTTTCTTCTCTCTTCTTCTTCTTCTTCTTCTTCTTTCTTCTTCTCTTCTTCTTCTTCTTTCTTCTTCTTCTTCTTCTCTTCTTCCCTTCTTCTCTCTTTTCTTCTTCTTCTTCTTCTTCTTCTTCTTCTTCTTCTTCTTCTTCTTCTTTCTTCTTCTTCTTCTTCTTCTTCTTCTTCTTCTTCTTCTTCTTCTTCTTCTTCTTCTTCTCTCTTCTTCTTCTTCTTCTTCTTCTTCTTCTTCTTCTTCTTCTTCTTCTTCTTCTTCTTTCTTCTTCTCTTCTTCTCTTCTTTTCTTCTTCTTCTTCTCTTCTTCTTCTTCTTCTTCTTCTTCTTCTTCTTCTATCTTCTTCTCTTCTTCTTCTTCTTCTCTCTTCTTCTTCTTCTTCTTCTTCTTTCTTCTTCTTCTTCTTCTTCTTCTTTCTTTCTTCTTTCTTCTTCTCTTCTTCTTCTTCTTCTGCCTTTAGGGGCTCAGCTCACACATTATCAAAGTTACTACCAATCCCTGCATTATCAATCTCTCTCTTGTTTCCACTTTCTCTCTCTCATTCTCTCTCTCATTACCATATATTTGCATAATCGATGGAAATTTTAATCAGCCGCAAAGATCAAATTCCACTTTAAAATTCTATTTGCACGTCAGTGTAATTAAAGGAATTGGTAAGACGCGAGCATTTTATTACCTTTTTACAGTTTTTTTTCCCCGTGTAAAGCCATTTTCTTTTCTTGATTCTTCTTTGCATTTGGAAAGACATTTATTTTTGAAAATTTTTCAAAATTTTTTTTTTTTTTACATCGACGATTTTTTTTTGTGTTGGGAATATCTAAAATTTATTTCTTTATTAATTTTTTTTATATCAATGTATTTTCGTGTGTTTAAAACGTCTTTAAAGTTAATTTATTAATTTTTCTCTTAGCTTTATCTAGAATATTTGAGATAAAATTTGTTGGATTTACAGGTCTGTAATGTAAATGATTTTTTTTACTATGTGTAAGTGTTGCAATGTTGTTTATTGTGTTTATTCGTTTACTAGTTAATCTTCTAACAAATTAATTATATTGTTTTTATCCTTATTTCTTGTGTATTGTTTTCTTTAGTATAATCTAGTTATAGGCTATGGAATTATTATTGTTTACATTGGTATTGACCTCCTTATTTTCACTCTCTCTCTCTCTCTCTCTCTCTCTCTCTCTCTCTCTCTCTCTCTCCTCTCTCTCTCTCTCTCTCTCTCTCTCTCTCTCTCTCTCCCTCTTTTCTCTCCTCACTTCTCTCTCTCTCTCTCTCTCTCTCTCTCTCTCTCTCCTCTCTCTCCTCTCTCTCTCTCCTCTCTCCTCTTCTCTCTCTCATCTCTCTCTCTCTCCCCTCTCTCTCTCCTCCTCTCTCTCTCTCTCTCTCTCTCTCTCCTCTCTCTCTCTCTCTCTCTCTCTCTCTCTCTCTCTTCGCGATAAAGCTCTTGGAGCACGGAGAGCAAGGAGAGAGTAAACCTAGTAGTTATCAGCAAAGAGGCGGGCCAGGAGCTGTGAATCGACCCCTGCAACCAAAAAGAGGTAAGTAGAAATAGACGATAAAACAACACACACACACACACCACACAACCAAACACAACACACCCACACAACACACACACCAACACCACAACACAACACACACACACGACACAACACACACACCACACCACACACGCACACACCACACCACCACCGCACACACACACACAACACACACACACACACAACACACACACACCACACGCACCCCACCACACACACACACACACGCACACACACCACACACACACCACAACACACACACACACACACACACACACACACACAACACCACAATACCCAGGCAACGCGGAATAAAAACCAAAATTTATTGCCACATGTTTTCACTATGTGCTGTGTAACTTTGGTCTAAAGACGTAATGACGTGTGTGTGTGTGTGTGTGTGTGTGTGTGTGTGTGTGTGTGTGTGTGTGTGTGTGTGTGTGTGTGAGTGTGTGTGTGTGTGTGTGCGCAAGCTCATGTGTCTCGCGATTAACGAACCTGCACTCCTTCCTTGCCCTGGATAACCCACACCGGTTTAGCGCTTCGCATTAAATAAATCTATTTCAGCACTCTGGGGCCCTCCCTCGTTTCTCGAAATTCCAACTGCGAGTCACAACATCGGCGTTAAAACAACGTTAAAACTTTTCTCATTCTGGTGCCGAGCAGTTGTCTCTCATTGCTTACTATCTCACAACATTACATTGTGTTACAAGTTAAAACTATCCTTGTCTCTCTCACTTTCTCTATATCTTATTTACCCAGCTGTGAACATCTCTGAACTAGCCTTGTGATGTATACTGTATATGATGTTTATTTACCATTGTTCTTGTATACGATGTGTACTGTATACGTAACTCGTTTTGTGGGTTAAGTTTTGTTTATGTCTCAAGAGTAAGTTTTTTTTCACGATAATTGAGGGGGAATATATCCTCTCTTTCGTCAATTATTTTTAATTAATTTATTGATGTATTAGCAACTAATGGTTTTAAAAGGAAAAGCAGTATCCAAAACCTACTACTACTAACTACTACTACTACTACTACTACTACTACTACTACTACTACAATAATACTGCTACCAGTGGTTGTAGTATTCTTGTTATTAGTGTTAAATTTGTTCTTGCTCGTTATCATTATTATTACCAGGGTTCTGTTTCACCCTTCTCTATTAACATCGTCACAACCAGCACCACTTCTACCACCTTCACCTTCACCATCACTACCATCACAGTCATCACCAAAACCACTGTCCCCATTACCACTAACACTATCACCAACCCTACCACCACTATCACCACCACCACTTTCACCACCACCACCGTCACGACCACTATCACCACCACCACTATCACAACCACCACTATCACCACCGCCACTATCACCACCATCACCACCACTATCACTACCACTACCCACCGCTATCACCGCCACCACCACTACTACCACTACCAGCACCGTCTCCCACACGAACTTTTCTCTCCTAATGGCTACCGTCTTAAAATTCATAAAGTGGAGACTAATTTTATTTTCATGAAGGTAATAAAAGCAGTGTTGGTGGGAGAGGGAGGATTGGGAATAGGTAGAGGGGTAAGGGGCTCGGGAGGGGAGATTAGGGGGGGCTAGGTTTGGGGAGTTAGTAGTGGAGGAGACTAAAGGGAAAGGACCGTCACATGTTGGTGGGAGGGGGGGGAGGCAGAGGAAAGGATACATAAAAGATTTTTCACCCTGCAATACCATGCTCCGCCGCTTTCTTGGTCAATCTTTTGTGTGGAACCCAGTAGTTACCTTAGTGAGGTCCAGTTAAGCATCTTCATAACTTTCAGCATTGTTTACTCACTCAGATTCCATAGAAACATGTCAGTATGTTGGTTACACAGGTAACCAACTTCATCAGGATAACTTTCCATTGTGTCTACTAATATAATTTTCAATGCCTTTTTTTTTTTTTTTTTTTTTTTTTTGCTGTTTGCTGTTGTCATAAGATTAATGGGGCAATAATTCGAAGCTAGGGCTCGGTCTCCCGAAATGTGAAGAAGTATAACGACATTCTTGGAAGACAATAACTATAGGAAAATTTCCACATGACCCGTTACTTGTTAACAAAAGACACTTACGTGTTCAGGTTAACAAAAAATTTGAAGCCAAGGAAAGAGTGCATAAAATTATCAAAAAAAGCTACGGACATTTTTTTTACCCAAACACACAAACACACACACACACACACACACACACACCACACACACACACACACACACACACACCACACACACACACACACACATACACACAACACACCCAAGACTGTTCTACGAGAATAAGAACGAAAACATAAGGAACAATATACGCACGAATAAATGCTGAAACCCACAAATTGAAATGGCTTGAAATCCATTACCAAGACGCCAAAAACTTCTAATTATCTTTACCCACCCCAGATGGTGGCAGAGGTGAAAGGGACAAATGGGAGAGGAATGAAGACATAAACGTTTTCAATAATACATCCTAAGTCTTTTGAAGTATAAGTCATTAACAGACAGGGTAAGGGGAACAAGATTGGGGACAGTGCTAAGTGAAGCATAATTAAGTTTTTCCCAGAAGTGAATATAGACTAAAGTTTTTAAAGTATATAACTCAGACACTATCAGTTAGGTGGTGTTTAGGGAATTTCAATCGTTCCATCATAGTGTGACCAATTTTCAAAACACATTATTTAACTGTTCTCTTGTATCTTAATGGGAATGTTTAACAGCTATATGTCATAGTTAGAGAATATAACGAGGCAGTTTTACGTTAGATAAAGTTGTTGGGTTTACTCGAATAAAAAAAGAGTCAATCGTCATTTATGCGATGGTCATCAAGGCATGTCACATATTCACCATCAGTCAAGAATAATTTAATTCGTAAATACTGTGATTAAAATTTATCAGTGCATATAAAACGAAAGATATATACCTCTCAGTGTATGATTTATTAAAGATTAGCGTGTGGTTGGGTGTTTAGTTTATTAGTCTTCAATCCTATCGACTACACGAGAGTCATTAAGAATACAAGTATTCTGTGTACGACCAGTCACGGACACTTTAATCCACAATACAGAAATGAAAGCAAACACTGAAGTGCATACACACCGAAAAATACATCTTCAGTATATATACATAACTGCTGTCAGTACATACACATTATGAGGGCTACACTATTCAGTAAATTATTATTATTATTAAAGATTAGCCGGTATTCTCCCGGCCCGGGCCTTTTCCAAGTGGTGGCCCGGCCTTGGCTCCCTCTTTAGGGAGTGTCTGAGACCTAAGTCTCCCATGGGAGGAGGCACAAGTACCTCCTCATCTGTGGGACCAACTGTCCCCAGGCCTAGCCACAAGCTAGGCCTCTCTGGTCTGCCATCCCCGCCCCAAGGGGGCTAATGGGAATGACAGTCTTATGAGCTAAAGGCTCGGGCTCAGGCACCTACCCTACCCTAGAAGGGTTAGTCATGGTGTCGATGTATTCAGTAAATAAGCAGTGTTGTGTGTTGCTTTTATAATTCTTCAGTTTAATAGCCATACAATATTTCTATGCTTTTAGTTCTTTCTATTAAGAATCATTAATTGGAAACATTATTATTATTATTATTATTATTATTATTATTATTATTATATTATTATTATTATTATTATTATTATTATTAGTTGCTTCATTCTAATTAAACCTTAGTAGAGTTACAGGATACGCTCTTTTTTTTAACCTTTTCTTCTATCTCTAAGTTTCTACACAATATTTTTGGAATGCAATTTCGCTTTTGACTTTTAATTTGGAACACTTATGAACATACATAAAACAATGTTTCCGGTTGAACTTGGGTAATGGAGAACCCTGATGGTTGTTTTGGGAACAAATGTTTTATTTATGATTGCATAGGGGGGAGGTATGTTTTAGATGTGCACAATGAAAACACAATAATTTTGGCTGGAGATATTTTGTGATTCTAGGTAGTAGGTTGGTAGACAGCAACCACCCAGGGAGGTACTACCGTCCTGCCAAGTGAGTGTAAAACGACAGCCTGTAATTGTTTTATGTGATGGTAGGATTGCTGGTGTCTTTTGTCTGTCTCATACACATGCAAGATTTCAGGTACGTCTTGCTACTTCTACTTACACTTAGGTCACACATAACATACATGTACAAGCATATATATGTATATATACACACCCCTCTGGGTTTTCTTCTATTTTCTTTCTAGTTCTTGTTCTTGTTTATTTCCTCTTACCTCCATGGGGAAGTGGAACAGAATTCTTCCTCCGTAAACCATGCGTGTTGTAAGAGGCGACTAAAATGCCGGGAGCAAGGAGCTAGTAACCCTTTTCCCTTATAAATTACTAAATTTAAAAAGAGAAACTTTCGTTTTTCTTTTTGGGCTACCCTGCCTCGGTGGGATACGGCCGGTTTGTTGAAAAAAAAAATATATTTTCTGATATATTTGGTGTAATGAATCTATGGGCTGTATTCTACATACGGTTATCTTGATCTTTTTAGCCTCGGAGAAAGTTTTTGTAAGAAAAATGCCACGATGAAAAAAATAAATAGGAAAATATATCATTTTTATATTAACATGGGCTTTCTTGTTTCCCAGTATTTTAAAACGGTATAATAATATTGGTCTCCAGTTTAAATACTTCGAGAGGTGTATATCTCTTGGTATTTATACTTTGATGTTTCATTATCGTCTTGCGGAATTAAAGGATTCCTAACTGGTGATGTACAGGTGACATGCAGCATTAATGAACCTCGTGTAGTCGATAGGCTTTCAACCCCACGAACGAGCCAAGCAAAGATATATATCTCTCAGCCCTCTGCGTCACATACTGTTAAGCCAGCCTTCGCTGCTGAGTCCATCACTATGTACCCATGGGCTGTGCCGGGCTTAGGACCCGGTGAATACACTAACAATAAATCTAGAAGGGTTTATTATTATTTAAGAATAAAGAGGAACCGGTTAACACGTAACGATCACACAGTCCCTGGAAAAATGAGAGGTAATAAAATTTGATTCTAGATAGGGAAGAACAGTACCAGTTCATTGAACAGAGTTCTTCACCAGCGTCAAGGAACCTTCGTAATGGGTATATGTGTTTTAGTTTTGAGTAATACACACACACACACACACACAACACACACACACACACACACACACACACACACACACACACAACACACACACTAATATATATATATATATATATATATATATATATATATATATACATTTATATATATATATACATTTATAAATTAAGTCCTTTCTAAAATTTTCTCTTATACGTTTAAAGATATATATTTTCCATTAATGCTAATGTAAAAAATTTTAATTCTGCACCAAAAGCATCATAGAAAACTTACCTAACCTTATTATAACAAGAGCAATTTATTTTAGTCTAACACAACTAAATATATTTTAGATTTGTTTGCGATAATTTAATACTAAACAAACACAGTGAAATATATTTCTTTTCGTTAGGTTCAGAATGATTTGGGCGAAATTATTGCATACACAAATTTTCGCTTGTTCTATATGACAAGATGAGCGTTGCTATTTAAGCCAAGATCGCAAGTTCTGCCTATTCGGCACGACATATATATATATATATATATATATATATATATATATATATATATATATATATATATATATATATATATATATATATATATATATTATATATATATTACTCTTTTGACAGATTGGTAAAAACTCAGATTATTTGATCTGCATATTTCGACCCCGTTCTGGGATCCTCTTAAGCAGATACTGAAAAGGATCCCAGAAGGGGGTTCGAAATATACAGATCAGCTAATCTTCTGAGCTTCTGTCTCCATGTGGGTTATTACTGACCAAACTGGTAGAAGTTTAAGTAATTTGCAAATTATTAATTGGATGGTGTATTTTGTACGGTTTCCGAGACGGTCTTACAGAAAATTTTAAATTGGTATGCATGTACCTTACTGTAAAACCATATATGGTAAAAAATTTTGGAATTTGTTATATATGGCAATGATTCCGGGGTCATCGCCCCCACGGCCCGGTCTCAGACCACGCATCTGTGTCTGTTTTAATATATTTTATTTTTATATCGAGTTGTGTTTTTGTTCGATAAATTCATTTTTACACAATTTTGAAATTTTTGATGCATTTTCTAATGTATCTAGTTTTTATACCAAGCATCAGCAACAAATTATATCTAAAAAAGGTATTTTGAAAAAAAAAATTATTCAAAATCTGTATTAAAGCCTCTATGTACATTTTGATTGCATTTCTAAGTCTTCGAGGACCCACGTAAAACTGACACCTCTTTCCTGATGAACAAAACTCCACCACTATTTAAATTACACGAGGTTCATTAAAGCTGCGTGTCACCTGGTCACCTGCATGCCACCTGGTCACCTGCATGTCACCTGGTCACCTGTATATCACCTGATCACCTGGTC
>NC_069459.1:22335856-22345856 GCF_026875155.1 Cherax quadricarinatus | reverse complement strand
CGAACTGATGAACGGACAGCGGCAAGCAGATAAAGATAAAGATAGAAAAATACATTCTGGGCTACTAAATTAACCATTTAAAGGCTCTGTAGTCTATGAAACTATGAAACAAAAACTCTAATCGGCGTGTCAGTCCTTCCAGAACCATTATCAAGTTTAAGATTTACTATTAAATAATCCGAATGTGACAGAGAGATATACATTCCCCATTTTGTATTCACATCCGTACACTATTTTGTATTTTTTGAGACAAGACGGTGAGATTGTAGTTATTAAACGACTATATGACTAAAATTTATAAGTAGAGAATTAGGTGATTTTTTTTTGTCATATTCTGGACACACACTTAAGTCACTAATCCTTCTAGGCAGACTAGATATGGATACAGATGAATAATTTGGAAGAGAGAAAACTTAAATATGAAATAAGAGAGATGCGAGAGAAATAGGAAAGGATAAGAAAGACGGGAAAGAAGGTGTAAAATATGGATGAGAATGAAGAGGACGGGAAAGAGTAAGGAAACACATCGGTGGCATAAAAAAGGTAGTTGAAGAGGGAAAAAAACATAATAGGAGAATGAAAGGACGAGATACAGATTCCTCTTTCTCTAACTATACTTTGCCCCGATCTAGTTAAGGCCCAACTAACTGATCTACACCTTCATGTAACTTCGTAGTCTCCACCTGTCTGTCAAGTGCCCAGTCTGAAGGAATTAAAAAGTCGATATTAAAATGGTATAAAATACCGACAGATTGTTACTGTCACTTCATCTTCACATTGTTTCAGACAATGGAACAAATACTGTTCTCCAGGCTGAGGGACTGACCGCCTCAACACTAGATCTTCAAGGGTGATGGACTGATTACATCGTCTTCACATCTCTTCCTCTTCTACCAACTTTTCTGTACCCGACTGAACAAGCTTACTGTGTAGGCGAAACGTTTCGAAATTGATACCTAACTGTTGCATGTGTGTCGTACCTAACAGATAAAAAGTCGTTTCTCTGGGTGACATCCCAGGCTTCACCTGACTGTGTTGTTCCAATTAACTCCATTACTTCATCTTATTGAACTGATCCTATTTGTCCTGCTAACTGAATTAAGTCCCTGTCTGACTGTGTCCAGTCCCTGTCACCCTACTTCGCCTACCTAACCCTCAACGGTCCGCCGTATTTTCCCCAACATCCATCCACCACTCCAACTAACTCCCACAATCCCCAGCGCCTCCACCACCCCCAACAGACCTCCTCCCCAGTCACTACTCTCCCCCTAGAAGCAGGGTATGCTGGAGATCCAGTGTGATTTAGCGGGATCTAAGCCTTGTTTACCACTTCGTGACGATCCATGGCTCCAAGACCGTGTATGTGTGTGTGTGTTGTGTGTGTGTGTGTGTGTGTGTGTGTGTGTGTGCGTGTGTGTGTGTGTGTACTCACCTAGTTGAGGTTGCGGGGGTCGAGTCCGAGCTCCTGGGCCCGCCTCTTCACTGATCGCTACTAGTCCTCTACCTGAAGCCGTGAGCTTATCATCCCTGCTAAAGCTATATGGATCCTCCTACCCTCATCGTTCCCAACGTATTTCCACTTCCATCACTACTCGTGCTGAAGATATACTTCCCTAACAATCCCAGTGATTCAATCTCAGTCTTCAGCCATCCACACTGTGTCCCCCTTGATACAGGTTGCAATCTCTGGAACATCCTGTTCTTGTACATCCATGTCAATACCTTCAGTATTTTTTGTATGTGTTTTATCATGTCCCCCCTATCTTCCTGTCCTCCAGTGTCGTGCAGTGTGTGTGTGTGTGTGTGTGTGTGTGTGTGTGTGTGTGTGTGTGTGTGTGTGTGTGTGTGTGTGTGTGTGTGTGTGTGTGTGTGTGTGTGTGTGTGTGTGTGTGTGTGTGTGTATGTGTTTTTACGAGCGTGCCTTTCTGTCAATGTATATACACATAGTAGTGTGTATCTCTGTGTACATACATAGAAGTGTGAATATTTCAGTGTATATATTGCGACAGGAGTGATAAGAGTGTATATCTCGGTACATATACACCGAGTGATGCAGATTTCTCAGTGTATATACACTAACAGCTTAGCTTAATCTCAGCTTTAAGGATTAAATAATACATTCTCGACTGACAGCAAATGGGTAACAAGCAGCCTTAATGACCCTCGTGTAGTTGATAGGTTTTAAACCCAATAAACCAATCGCAGAGTGGGTAATAAATTATAATTAAAAATTCCTGGGGAAGCGCAAAATCCATACGGGTCATACAGTGGCTGGGGAATGGAAGGTAATTAGTTAAATTCAAGGGACTTGAGGCGTAGCTGCAATTCCTTGGATAAAGATATATCAACGCATCCTTTTCACTCTTCTTTCTGACTGACAGTATGACTGGATAGAGCAGGTAGCGATTAGCGGACGGAGGATCGAACCCCCACTCCTTGCATTGGATGACCAACATGACAAAATGGCGTTGTACTTCCTACTTCCCTCTTTCCATCTTCCTTCTCTCCCCTTCCTTCTTTTCTCCCCTCCTTCACTCCCACCTCGTTGTTCCACCACCATGGATGCTTCTCTCTGAACAAAAATACCAAAAATTAATTATTCAGCATTTTATATGGTGGCCCCTCTCCATCACCCTGCCTTCCCTCTCCATCACCCTGCCTTCCCTCTCCATCACCCTGCCTTCCCTCTCCATCACCCTGCCTTCCATCTCCATCACCCTGCCTTCCCTCTCCATCACCCTGCCTTCCCTCTCCATCACCCTGCCTTCCCTCTCCATCACCCTGCCTTCCCTCTCCATCACCCTAGCCTTCCCCCTCCATCATCCTACCTTCCCTCTCCATCACACTACCTTCCCTCTCCATCACACTACCTTCCCTTCCATCACACTACCTTCCCTCTACATCACACTACCTTCCCTCTCATCACACTACCTTCCCACTCCATCACACTACCTTCCCTCTCCATCACACTACCCTTCCCTCTTCATCACACTACCTTCCCTCTCCATCACACTACCTTCCCTCTCCATCACCCTACCTTCCCTCTCCATCACACTACCTTCCCTCTCCATCACACTACCTTCCCTCTCCATCACCCTACCTTCCCTCTCCATCACACTACCTTCCTTTTCCATCACACTACCTTCCCTCTCCATCACCCTACCTTCCCTCTCCGTCACCCTACCTTCCCTCTCCATCACACTACTTCCCTCTCCATCACACTACCTTCCCTCTCCATCACCCTACCTTCCCTCTCCATCACACTACCTTCCTTCTCCATCACACTACCTTCCCTCTCCATCGCCCTACCTTCCCTCTCCCCACTTCCTCCATCACATTACTTCCCTCTCCATCACCTACTACCCTCTCCTATCACATATACATCTCTCTCCCCCCCCCCTCTCATCTCATCTCTCTCTCTCTCTCTCTCTCTCTCCTCTCTCTCTCTCTCTCTCTCTCTCTCTCTTTTACACAGGGTTTGACAAGGTTAAGGATCCCTAGCTTTATTGACGAGCTATTTACAGGTTAAGGATTCCTAACTTTATTGACAAGCTAAGAGCTGTTACCTACATCAGCTCATTTGAAAACATTTTTATTGTTATGAGACATACAAGTAGGGAACAGGATGAAGTTGGAGCCATCTGAGGGCCAGCATTTTCATTTGATCAACTGACTTTATCTCGTTGACATCATTATGCTGTACGAATGTGTTCCATACTCGAGTCATCCTGGGTATATATGATCTCAGATGGAGTGATGTTCTGGAGAAGGGTACAGCCAGAGTGAAGTTGCTGCTTTCTGCCCGTCTTGTGGCATAAAAGCTTGTTTCACGCTCTCTCTCTCTCTCTCTCTCTCTCTCTCTCTCTCTCTCTCTCTCTCTCTCTCTCTCTCTCTCTCTCTCTCTCTCTCTCTCTCTCTCTCTCTCTCTCTCTCTCTCAAATGATCTACGGAATAAAGGGTTTGAAGTCTTCCTTTAATTCTCTAAGCTGAAATCTATTATCTTCAGAAAATAGCTGTATAATGAAGACTTTTTAACGTAAATATTTTATTAACAATAAAGCAATAGATAAATTTGATATAAGAATAATTTGGAGCCATCAGTAAACACTAAACTTTAATTTGCTTAGAATTCTATATTTCAGTTCAATGCCCGTCTTGTGGTCTTATAGCCGTTAATTTCTGGCATATTGTGTCTTATTTATATACTTGTCGGTATATTTTACACAGCCGGATCCCCCAACTCACTGCTATCTTGTACACGACCGATGAACACAAGGTCTTTCCGAACATTATATGCAGCTTGCAGACAGCGATTACACCACAAGACGAACAACCAAAGACATCGTCCCACTGGTAGCACCCTTCGCCAACACATCCCTCAGGTAGAGATAAGAATCCCTCGGAAGGCTCGAACCTACAGCATTAACACATACTGCATTGCCCTTGTCTGAAACTATGAGCTCTATAGCAGTAAATCTAGCGTATGTATCAGTGCTGAATGTGCTACTGTACCCAAAGATTTCTTTCACTTACGGAGATACAATAACAGCGAACCCGCGATATAATATGCAAAACAACCACAGTGGGTGTTGAATGATAGCTCTAGGTCTTTCGTGTTGCTATCAAGAGTCGGTTCGCGTCAACGAATCTACTTGGACTTTATTCTCATTTCTGCAACATTGCACTTACACAGACGTACACTTTACATATCCTTCGTGATTTTCTTTACTGTTCGACTCTCCTTTTAATTTGCCTATATTTTCACTCTGAATTATTTTCCATTTTATTTTATATTGTCGTTTTTGGTATGTTCTTTTAATTTTTTTTTTCTCATGTGCATTATTCTCTGTCTTGTCGTAAATGTGTGAAACGTAACGTTGTAAATAATGAGTAACACCGTGGTATCAGGACATTTAAAGGATGTTTCGCCCGCCAGGAGGCGAAAGTCTCCTTAATAAATGTCATAAAATTACATTTGTTTCTTATCTGGAGTCTACCTGGAGGTTATTCCGGGGATCAACGCCCCCGTGGCCCGGTCCACGACCAGGCCTCCCAGTAGATCAGAGCCTGATCAACCAGGCTGTTACTGCTGGCCACACACAGTCCAACGCACGAACCACAGCCCGGTTGATCCACCACTGACTTTAGGTATCTGTCCAGCTCTCTCTTGAAGGCAGGTTAAAAATTGCTGGTCTTTTCTTAGTCTCAGGAACATGTCCAGTGATTGGTGATTTTTTTTTTTAATTTTTACATAAGTTCTGAAAACTATTAACTTCTTCCTTAATTTTCATTTCACTTGAATAAGCCTCTTTTTAACATTCTTTATTTCTTTTGATTTTTTTTTTCATTTTTCCATATGTTTCTTGGCAGGGGGATTTTTTCAGAGCCTTTATTACAATCTTTACAGCCTAAGGATGCCATTTATTTCGTACCTCCTAGTTTTTTCTAGTATTTTTGTCTACCTTCTCTCCTTCTTCCTACTCAAATCTTATTATATATTAACTTCTGTGAGTGATGCACGTGTTATCTTAGTTTCTGTGAGTGTGATAAGGCTGGAGTACTCTGAACTGTGTCATTTAGTTTTCTGATCTTGTTTGAGATATCGTTTGTGGTTGTATACATTACTTTGATGTGTGTTCCTTCATGACTGGTTGGAGAGAGAAGATGAGGGAGGGAGAGATGGAGTGAAGTTGAAGATGGGGTTAAAAACAGAAGAGGGGTGTGATATTTAATGGGGGTTCATGGTGGGGATATGGGGGTTTATTTGAGCTTGATTTCAGAGGATGGGAATATGGAGGATGTGGGATAATCCTTTACACGCACCTTCCAGTGCCCACTCCTCTTTCTCCCTCTACTCCCCCCACACACTCTTCCTACTCCACCCTTCCCCTCCTCCCCCCACTCCTTCTCCACAATAACTCTCACTCCTTGCATCTCTGGGGTGGCTCGTCGTAAAAATGCAAATTAGGGATTATTAAACGAAGTCATCAATTTTCTTCCTCTAACCAAAGCAGATGCGGCCCTGATACCTTGGACTAGCCGCACCCACTGCCGCCGCTGCCGCACCCGTCACAGCCGCAGCTGCAATTACATTATGACAGCGTCAGTACACGCACAAGACATTGCTAATGCAACTGCATCCATAACCACTACTCCTCCAGTTGTATCCATAACTGCGCCCATGACCTCTACTTCCCACCCTTAATCCCACCCCCACAGACCCACCTATAATAGCGACGCCACAGACCCACCTATAAAAGCGCCGCCACAGACGCACCTAAAACAGCGCCGCCACAGACGCACCTATAGCAGCGCCGTCACAGACGCACCTATAGCAGCTCTGGTTAGTCGCTTGTAGCTCCTATACTGAATTCACCCAAGTGCGTTTTGTCCATTTGCTGTTTAGAAGAAGATAATTGATTTGTTGCTGAGGTTAGTGTGGGATGCAGAGAAAGAGAGAGAGAGAGAGAGAGAGAGAGAGAGAGAGAGAGAGAGAGAGAGAGAGAGAGAGAGAGAGAGAGAGAGAGAATCTTAATAAAATTAATAAGGATATGAATGCTTGACTTACATGTAGAGCAGGAGAAAAAGATTTTTATTGTATTTATATTAAGGGGAGGCGGCAATCCCTTGGGGTAGGGGGCATACAGCGTCTGGGGTATGGGCACTTGAAGGTAGGCGATTGTAAAGCTTTCATTGTGCCAAATAAGTGGGGCGGGATGGCTTGTGTAACCCATGGTTGATGGATGGAATGTGTAACTGATGGACGTGGAGGGGTGGAATAAGACAGGTGTGAAAGAGGGAGTGAGAGCAAGGAGGATAGTAGAGGGAGAGAGGAGTAAAAGAGAGAGGATGAGGTGGGTGGAGTCGAGAGAGAGAGAGAGAAAGAAGGAGGGAGGTACGGCAGGTGGGAGGACAATATGACAAGAGGAAAGGGAGGGGTGAACGGGATGGAGGGAGGAATGGGGGGTTAGGGTGAGCAGAACGGAGGGATGGAAGGACGAAAGGGTGGGAAGGAGAGAGAAGGGGAGAAACGCTGGAAGAAAATAACTGGATCTCTGATAAGGCTTGTGGTCTGACAGTGAAATCTGTCAAGGACCCACGAAAAACGCCATCAGTATTCCTTGTAAGGAGAGAGAAAGCTTCCGTGAAGGCTTGGCATACTCGCCCAGGTAAGAGAGAATACTCGTAAGGATATCAACATCCTATCTTAAGATACACTACTATAAATCCTTTTGCTTATAAAACCGAGTAATCAAGGTTAAGGGACCGAACGCCTTGCATCCAAGAACTGATTACCTCAACATCCACTGTTTACAATACATCATCTTTGTAACGAACTTGACAAAGTCCCTAGATTGGCGAAAAGTCTTCATATTAAGGCTACCAAGGCAGAAGTCTATAGTGGTACAACGTTTCGCCCACTTTTGGGTGAAATCTTTTATCAATAAAGACTTCACTGGTTTACGTCAATGTACTCCTTGTCAGCGTTACTGCTCTATTAAATAATAAAATAAATGATTGAGTTTAGATGTTTGCTCGTGGTTACTATTAGTCTGAATCTCACTTTCGTATATACTGCTTTATATAGTCCTTTGCTTTCTAACTTCTTTATTCATTCCCACCCAATCTCATTCATTCACTTTTTTCACTTTTTCATGAACTCCCTCACCGCCTCCCTCTCTCGCAACCTCCATCATTCATTCTCTCCCTCACTCTCTCACTTCCCCATTCACACCCACTCTCATTCACTACTCCCCTCACTCTCTTCCTCCCTCATTTCCTCTCTCCCTCCTTCACTCCCTCACCACACACTCAGGGACAGGTGGTCCCAGGGAACACCGGCTGATCATCCAACCTGTGTTGGGGTACTTGCCTTATTTCCCACGTCACCCATAATGACCTCGTCTGAGGTGCAGATCAGAGTGTCGGGGAGATGGAGTAGGTGAGGGAGAAGGGGTTCGGTGGATGTTTAGCAGTGGGTAAGTTAGGGAGACGAAGACGGTATGAGGTAGGCGGTGTGGGGAAGAGAAAGAGACAGAACAAGAGACGGTAAAACTAGAGGAATAGCGAGGACAAACAAAACACCAGTGGTTAAACCTCCAAAAAAATCTAGATGTTGTCCCGATTTATCATCTATGTGATATGAAAACGTCATAATTGTTTGAAACTATCCATATATATATAACACATGTATATATATAATATATATATATATATATATATATATATATATATATATATATATATATATATATATATATATATAATGGGGTCCACCTCTGGTGTAAATTGTGGGACCCATAGCCTCGGAGAAGTGGATAAAAAGACTTCAAGGAAGAATATTTGGATTTCTTCCCTAAGCTGTTTGAATATTCCACTTCCCCTACCACCCCATCTTTTCATATATTTTTATTTACCAATAGGAATATTTTATTACATAATATGGTACAGAAGATTTAAGAGATACATTGTTGATATAAAGGTGGCATATAAGGCACATGTTGTTACGTGTGTATCACCGATTATAAGGCGAAAATCTCATCCAGCTCCTCAGCTGGGGCGTGTGCCCAAAATACAGCAGGCATTACCCCTTTGAACAGCCGCACTGAGCCGCTGGAACAGAAAACTGGCTGCCCTGGGATCCCTAGTTACCCTGACGAGTCTTTTTCCCAGCTCCTTAAGGAATTTAGATGCACTCTTTCCCCATGAGCCAAGGGTCTCTGAGCCTATGGGAACAAACATATAATGATGGGCAAGTTCTCCATATTTTCTAGACTTTTGGGACTCCCTGAAGCTGGCAGCTGCCCCTCCTTCCTCCCTGGTGTATTGAGATAGGTATCAGCCAAGGTAGATGCACATGTATAGTCCCACACCACCTGCTTCCCATCTGTCCAGGCTTGAAGGGTGATACCATCTGGACGCTTCTGGCTGCCATAAGATCTGCATAGTTGGGGTGGCTCCCTTACTGCTGGGCATCCAGCTGTTGTGAGGCTTCTCTTGATAATGTTATAACATATATATATATATATATATATATATATATATATATAATATATATATATATAATATATATATATATATATATATATATATATATTATGCAAAACAACCACTCTGAAAGAATAGAGAAATTCCAAGCGCTTTCGCGACTACTCACATTATCATAGTTCCTTGATAAGTGAGTAGTCACGAAAGCGCTTGGAATTTCTCTATTCTTTCAGAGTGATTGTTTTGCATATTCTGAAATCACCTGTTTACTGTGATCTTATTGCATATATATATATATATATATATATATATATATATATATATATATATATATATATATAATCCAATATAATCTACCTGACAAAGTTCAATTTTACAAAAGACATTGTGGAGTAATATGCCACCGCGCTGGAACTGATTCCTACTGATATGCTATTAGCTTCTCTGCTGCTATTATCTGGGAGTGTGTACTAAAAATATAACCTGAGAACAGCTCGGAGCATGGATCGAAGGAATTATTGGCATATAGCAATTTGAAGCAGACACTTACAAGATTGTCACTGTGGAGAGGATTTTGGAGTGAGGTGCAGTAGAGGGTGTTGGAGTCGGTGTAGAAGAGGGCACTGAAGTGAGTGTATGTGGGTTTTGTTGTTGGGGAAGGCATAGGAGGTGGATTTAAATTGAAAAGATGTAGGATGTGGTGTTGGAGCGGATTTCGTCGTAGGCTGTTACTGACTGCTAATGGAAACATCTATCATCTATCGCTCAAGTCTCTGGGATTTCAACCACACTGGCACATTCAATTAGAAATGATATACAGATAAACGTATTATATATTTCAAGAAATGGTAATAAGAGAGCACATCATATTAATATCACAGTAAATCCTGGACATTTTCCCAGCTATTGGTAATGAAATGAAAGAGGTGTGTGTTTTAGCTGGATGTTCCTAGTTCTTGTAGCCAAGCCAGGGGGACAAAATGGCATTACCCATCAATATCCACAGTCAGAG
>NC_069459.1:22323356-22330856 GCF_026875155.1 Cherax quadricarinatus | reverse complement strand
TTATAAATAAATGTACAAACAAGGAGGTAGAGAAGTACACAAAGTATCAGACAGACAGACAGACAGACAGACAGACAGACAGACAGACAGACAGACAGACAGACAGACAGACAGAGAGTCATGATCCTCTGCCATATTCGATATAAAAGAACCATGAAGGTTATTAACTGAAATTCGCAAAGAAATCTGAAAGTCAAGACAGACTCGAATGACCTCTGATCCTGCAATCTTGCTTAACCCGGGACCGATTCCGATCAAAAGTCATTGGTTTCGAAATCTAAAAAACACCGCCCCCACCCCCCACAACTATACCCACCCTCCAACACTAACACTATCCCCCCACACGCCCCTACTCCCCACACAACACCTACGCCCACAATATCCACCCCTATAACCATTACCCCACAATACCCACCCCCACAACCCAAACCCCCACGCCCCCACACATACAACCCAACCCCCACAATCCCAACCGTACAACCCAAACCCCCACAACTCTAAAACCTCTCTCATGCATCCCTGAAGAACGTGGGCTCTCAAAGCATTAGGTGGATGGTTTTCTCAATGAGGGCGCCTTCATCCTAGTGAATAGCTATAAATCCAAGAAATTAGAGTTGCCATCCTAGTCATGGGATAAAACCTAAATACCTCCATTTCAACATGAACTCTGTATATAACGATTACACACACACACACACACAAAAGACTCACACACACACACACACACACACACAAAAGACTTTTGGTAAATAAAAAACAAGCAGTGCTGAACGCGAGAAGATTACCAGAGCAAACACCAGCGATTGTCGATAACGCCAAATACGGGAATTAACGTGGCCAAAACCAGCATCTACACGTACAGCTCTCTCTCTCTCTCTCTCTCTCTCTCTCTCTCTCTCTCTCTCTCTCTCTCTCTCTCTCCTCTCTCTCTCTCCTTCTCGAGTGCTCTCTCATCTCTGTCTTGCCACTCACTCTTCTCTCACTCTGTAGCTACAGTCTCTCTGATCTCTCTCACTCTGCTCTCCAGTCAGAACTCCTCCCCTCGTCTCTCTTCTCCTCATCTCCTCCTAACCTACTCTCCTACCTCTCTACTCGCAGTTTGAAGTAGCTTGAGCATCACTTGTCTTAACCACCAAAACTTACTACACCACCACCTGAAGCTGGAACAGCCTAATCATCACTCAACTAGACTAAGACCAATAACGCTAAAACCTACCTTAACCTACAATCTTACCTAACCTAACCTAACCAACCCTAACCTAACCTAACCTACCTAACTTAACCTAACCAAACCTAACCTAACCTATCCTAACCTGACCTAACCTAACCTATAATTACCTAACCTAACCTAACTAACCTAACCTAACCAAACCTAACCTAACCTAACCTAACCTAACCTAACCTAACCTAGCCTAACCTAACCTAACCTGACCTAGCCTAACTTAACCTAACCTAACCTAATTTAACCAAGCCTAACCTAACCTAACCTAACCTGACCTAGCCTAACCTGACCTAACCTAACTTAACCTAACCTAGCCTAACTTAGCCTAACTTAACCTAACCTAACCTAACCTAACCTGACCTAACCTAACCTAACCTAACCTAACTTAGCCTAACCTAACCTAACCTAACCTATCTCAGCTTATAAGTAAAAGTTCGCAACTCAGGCCTCTTCCTCCGACCGCTAATGATATGAATCTCATCAAAAATAAACGAAAGAGGCCTTAGAAAACGATTCCTAAAATTAGGATATGATAAATAAATATGAATTTAGACAAAAAAGTGCCCAACCGTAAAAATTTCAATGACCTTTTTATTTTTAATTAATCAATTAGCGTAGGTAGACTGGTTTCATTGTCAATGGGTCAGAAATTAGACACATTTAAGATTCCTGGGTAATTTCGTTTAAAACTTCTCTCCTACGAGTGGCTTTATATTAAGACAGCTCAAGATAAGGTAATCAGTCCCTCATGGATAAAGGAGTCAAAAAGAAATGCAGCAAATCGTCTGTTATTATTATTATTATTATTAATATTATTATTATTATTATTATTATTATTATTATTATTATTATTATTATTATTATTATTATTATTATTATTATTATTAGCGGTGGTGTGTAGTGGTTACGGTAATGGTAGTAATATTATTATTATTATTATTATTATTATTATTATTATTAGTAGTAGTAGTAGTAGTAGTAGTAGTAGTAGTAGTAGTAGTAGTAGTAGTAGTAGTAGTAGTAGTAGTAGAAATATTAACATTATTATTAAAAATACCTCTGAGAATAATCTAAATTGTTCGTAAATAAAAACATACCACAATTATGCTTTCGTTCTAGCGTTAAACAAAGCAATAATAATGAGAACATTACGATAAAGAATCTAGAGGTGAAGGGAAGATCATGCATGTAATCTTAAACCCGATTATCACCTACTGTAAAAGTTCACTAATTTGTAATGATGACACAGCCGGCGTAATATATTGTGAAGAGAGAATATTGTCGGTCACGCAACACGCCCTCAAATTACACCCGAAAGATGCGAAAAAATGGCGAAATATTTGAGAAAATTACCGATAATTGGCAAGAAGGCGAGCAGGAACAGGGGGGTAAATAGAAAATATGTAGGTAAAAATTGGTCAATATTAGTTATTTTTATTTTTTAAGCCTGTCAGCTGGTGGCTTTTACCAGGAAAAGACACTGGAAAGCAAAGGGTTTTTGGCCGTTTACGTCATTATGTACATATGCGAAATGAGCCGAGGAGCTCCGGGTGGTTTAGCACGTTATTGAAGTAGCGTCACGGCGAGAATGGTCTCACAAGGAGTAGGGGAAAAAACACTCCTCAGAGGAATGGTGCGCAAGGGCGAATTCATTGCTATGTATATATGCAGTGTGTGACTTAGATGCATGGGGCGGGTTGGCATTGTCATGCACGGCGTGGCTACGAAAATAGTCTCACAGCGTGTAAGAACCCAGGACCTATAATAAAGGACCGTACTTGTCACTTCACATGCACAAAGTTAATGTAGTCTTCAGGTTTTAGGTGTCCTCTGTCTAGTCAGAGGCCATGTCGTGATTTGCGGACAGGGATCGAGTCTCCATAACTCTACGATCGATATATAGGTGTACTTAAGACCTTAATAATAAATCAAACAGAGGTGTAGGTTAGGTTAGGTTAGGTTAGGTTAGGTTAGGTTAGGTTAGGTTAGGTTAGGTTAGGTTAGGTTAGGTAAGGTTAGGTTAGGTTAGGTTAGGTTAGGTTAGGTTAGGTTAGGTTAGGTTAGGTAAGGTTCGTCAGGGAACAGGACAAGTGTTTCCTGACGAGGGTCTTAGTTACGTGATGACCCGCAGCTGGTGCTTTTGTTCATCTGATCGACGCCTTCAGCTGGCTTGCTTTTCCACCCTTTTAAATATTATGGTTATTATTATAACCACTTTCGATGACAGAGGTGTAGAACTGGCTCTCACTGGGACAACGTTTCGAAGAGAGAAACGTGCCTTGATGCTGCTCAAGTGCTCTCAAACCCAGGAAATGAATGTGCTCCTCTCCTTCCTTGGATGAAAACTGATTACTTCATATTTGTCGGTTCATAAATAAACGATAGAGGTCGTGAAGAGGCGGGGCCAGGAGCTGTAAATCGACCCCTACAACCACAACTAAGTGAGTACACACTCACACACACACAACACACAGGAGCTAGGGAGAGAGTGGACCTAGTAATGATCAGCAAAGAGGCGGAGCCAGGAGCTGTGAACCAACCCCTGTAACCACAAATAGGTGAGTACACTCACACCAGTTTTAAAACAAAAAAGACAAAACAAAACACCCAATACATCACCTCTCAATGAATTAATGAGATGGACACACGTATAGATATGGAACTTTATAAAGATATATAGCTGGTGGCATTTTTATTGCCTGCCTCAGTAATATATAGAATATTTATGCTTTAATATATCAAATAAAGTACCATCATTACTGATGCACTCTGGAACGGGGGCAAATTAGTGCACGAAGAATGAATTAAATTTACTGATGTGATAACTTGTCTCGTAAATTTGGAGCTGTTGTGTGTTGATGTTTATTTTGATTTAGTCATTTTTGTTTTGACGAGAGAATGGATGTAAATATATTATGAAAATGTTGCGATGAATATTGAAGTGTGTTCTTTAGAACTGGATATAGTCAGACAGATAGACAGGCGGTTAGAGGGACTGATAGGCGGTCAGACAGGTAGACAGGCGGTCAGACAGATAGACAGGCAGTCAGAGAGACTGATAGGCGGTCAGACAGGTAGACAGGCAGTCAGAGAGACTGATAGGCGGTCAGACAGGTAGACAGGCGGTCAGACAGGTAGACAGGCGGTTAGAGGGACTGATAGGCGGTCAGACAGGTAGACAGGCGGTCAGACAGATAGACAGGCGGTTAGAGGGACTGATAGGCGGTCAGACAGGTAGACAGGCGGTCAGAGAGACTGATAGGCGGTCAGACAGGTAGACAGGCGGTCAGACAGGTAGACAGGCGGTCAGGCAGGTAGACAGGCGGTCAGAGGGACTGATAGGCGGTCAGACAGGTAGACAGGCAGTCAGAGAGGCTGATAGGTGGTCAGACAGGTAGACAGGCGGTCAGGCAGGTAGACAGGCGGTCAGAGGGACTGATAGGCGGTCAGACAGGTAGACAGGCAGTCAGAGAGGCTGATGGGCGGTCAGACAGGTAGACAGGCAGTCAGAGAGACTGATAGGCGGTCAGACAGGTAGACAGGCAGTCAGAGAGACTGATAGGTGGTCAGACAGGTAGACAGGCGGTCAGAGAGACTGATAGGCGGCCAAACAGGTAGACAGGCGGTCAGAGAGACTGATAGGCGGTCAGACAGGTAGACAGGCGGTCAGAGAGACTGATAGGCGGTCAGACAGGTAGACAGGCGGTCAGAGAGACTGATAGGCGGTCAGACAGGTAGACAGGCGGTCAGAGAGACTGATAAGCGGTCAGACAGGTAGACAGGCGGTCAGGCAGGTAGACAGGCGGTCAGAGGGACTGATAGGCGGCCAGACAGGTAGACAGGCGGTTAGAGAGACTGATAGACGGTCAGACAGATAGACAGGCGGTCAGACAGGTAGACAGGCGGTCAGAGAAACTGATAGGCGGTCAGACAGGTAGAAAGCTTGAGAGCAACAGTAACTCCATTAAGCTTTACAGTAATAAATAGCTCCATGAGGGTTAAATGCAAAAACAAGGTGTAAGAAGCTTGATACAATAAGAAGCTTCAGCAAGCTTGAAAACAAGAAGCTCCATCAAGCTTAAGAGCAACGAGAAGCTCAATCAAGATTAAGATCAGTCAGAAGCTCTATCAAGCTTAAGAGCAACGAGAAGCTCAATCAAGATTTAGATCAGTCAGAAGCTCTATCAAGCTTAAGAGCAACGAGAAGCTCAATCAAGATTTAGATCAGTCAGAAGCTCTATCAAGCTTAAGAGCAACGAGAAGCTCAATCAAGATTTAGATCAGTCAGAAGCTCTATCAGCTTAAGAGCAACGAGAAGCTCAATCAAGATTAAGATCAGTCAGAAGCTCTATCAAGCTTAAGAGCAACGAGAAGCTCAATCAAACTTAAGATCAATCTAAAGCTCCAGCGAGCTTAAAAGAAACAAGAAGCTTCAAGCTTAAGAAGAACAGGAAGCTTCTATAATAGAGAAATGAAGGTAATTACATTCGTTTAAAGGGAAAATAAGCCTAAGTCCTTGGATCAAGAGCCCGCCACCTGCGTGTAGGTACCTCCCTTAAAGGCTGGACCGAACAACAAAAACCTGTACGGCCGCGTAGATAAGAGAAAAAAAAATAAAAAAAAAAATAGTCGAATTCCGCAAAAGATTCTTAAATGGTAAACAAATGAAAAAAGTCGTTCCTTAAAGTCCAATCTCCGGGTGTGCTTTTTTATGTATTTTGTAGTTGTTGTTGTTGTTTGTTATTGTTTTTCGTTGTTTTTAATGTTGTTCTTAAGCAACGCCACCAGGATGAAGAGTTGGCAACGAAGTTGATAATATTAGTAGTTAATAATAGTAGTTAATAATATTATTAGTTAATAATATTAGTAGTTAATATTAGTGGTTAATAATATTAGTAGTTAATATTAGTGGTTAATAATATTATTAGTTAATAATATTAGTAGTTAATATTAGTGGTTAATAATTTTAGTAGTTAATATTAGTGGTTAATAATATTAGTAGTTAATAATATTAGTAGTTAATATTAGTGGTTAATAATATTAGTAGTTAATATTAGTGGTTAAAAATATTAGTAGTTAATAATATTAGTAGTTAATATTAGTGGTTAATAATATTAGTAGCTAATAATATTAGTAGTTAATAATATTAGTAGTTAATAATAGTAGTTAATAATATAAGTAGTTAATAATATTAGTAGTTAATATTAGTGGTTAATAGTATTAGTAGTTAATATTATTAGTAATTAATAATAATAGTAGTGGTGGTTGTAGAACTGATGGTAGCCAGAATTAGACCCGCTAGTGTGTGTGATAAATGGTTTAAAAAAGCGACAAGTTGAAGACTGAGACACTTATGCAACATATGGTAATCTTTATTGAGGAAACGTTTCGCCACACAGTGGCTTCATCAGTCCAATGCAAAGCAGAAAGGTGTAAGGAGAGGAGGAGTTTGCGGTAGTCAGTCCCTCATCCTGGAGTCGATGTGTTCAGTCCATCAATCTTGTAGAAAAGAGATTCCCATATGTTAAATATGTCTCAATCTTAGACCCACTAGTACAGACAGCTCTGTGAGTAACAGTGGAATAACGCCGGTAGTTTAGATAGCAACAGCACTAATTAAACAGAGGTAATTCCAGCCCTCGCCTTCCATCTTGTAAATTCCAGCCCTCGCCTTCCATCTTATAAATTCCATGTCTTTTTACGACATAGTATGGTATATTTTTCCTCCCTGTTTTGTAGCCAGTAGTGACCGGAGGGAGTGGAGGGGAGGAGGAGAGCCTTCCGCTTTTCTTTCCTTAACTCATACCTCGAGATAATATACGATAGTTCTTGATCGACATAGAAGCAAAAGGCATTTCTCATCGGATAAGCTCAGTGTGGACTTCAAAGTTCTCTTCTATGTTTCTTGTCTTTCCTGCTTCGTTTCCTTCCTGTTCCACCTCCTCCTCCTTCCCCTCCTCTTCCTCATCATCCTCCTTTTCCTCTTCCTTCTCTGTATATGCGTGTTCTTTGTGCATTTCTATGTTCATTTTATCATGCTCCTTCGGCCGTACCGTCAATCACGTGAAAGACTACTTTTCGCTCAGTGAGACCGAAACGTCGACTCACTAAGCCAGACGTCATTGTTTAATAATACTGTGTCTACATGCCTTTGGTTTACTACGAGTTGCTTCTCTATCTATCTTTAAAACGTGAAAAACACGTTAGTCCAATAGCCGTGAGAAGACACAAGTGGAATAGATGTGAAAAAAACGCTAGTTCAATAGATGTGAAAGAGA
>NC_069459.1:22313356-22320856 GCF_026875155.1 Cherax quadricarinatus | reverse complement strand
GACAGTATATATACTGTCTTTCAATCTCTGTATGTTAGAAGTAATCAAGATCCCAGGACCGAAACGTTTTCTAATATGTCCTAGTGTTTGCTTATGTGTTTTTCTAAACCATGGTAAACAATACCCTCAAGTTAATGAATAAAACTCATGTGCAACACTTGGTATCTTTACTGCCCAAACGTTACGCTTGTACAACTGTTTTTTTTCTGTCCAATAAACGTACACATAAATCTGGAGACAGTAGAAAAGGTAGTTTTAAGACCAGTCCCACATATACCCAAGCGTTGCAAAACCATAATTTTTAAAGAGGTGGAGGGGTAAGCCAGCGGAAGGCCTTGGTCAGATGACCAAAAGCTCCAGCTGCAGGTCATATGACTAAGACCCGAGTCAAGAAATACTTGTCCTGTTTCCTGAAAAACATTACCTAACCTAACATGTGTGTTATCCATTAGTTCCATTACTGATTATAGCGGCACTGAACACTCTGGTATTTAATTGCTTTGAATATGCAAAATAATCCGCACTTAAGAGAGGAATCTTATGGCAACGCTTCAGGTAATGTGTATACTCGGACTTTTATTCTTTAACTGCCCCTACAGGAAGGTTCCTTAATGCTGGTGAGGGGCTCTTGATCTAGGAAATTGGATATGTGCTCCAGCTCCCTGAATTAAGCCTGAATACCTTCCACATCCCCCCACAGGCGCTGTATAATCCTACGGGTTTAGCGTTTCTCAAAGACTATAATAATAATAATAATAATAATAATAATAATAATAATAATAATAATAATAATAATAATAATAATAATAATAATAATAATAATACTTCTTTAACTGCTTTGAAACATGAAACAATAATCAAATGCTTTATTTCACAATAAACTGTAATACACAAGTTGGGATCACTACTTGTTCCACGTTGAAATCTCCCTTACAAGTCTCCATAGACAGTAACCTTACCTAACCTGACTCACCGTATGAGTGAAATCTGGGGAAAATACCTTCAATGAAGAAGAATTATTGCTAGCGAAAGGCTTTTCGTCCAAGGAATATGAACTATTAAAACACAGAATTAAAATAAAATATGGGTTTCTGTTGCTTCTTATTTGGCTTTAGTCGAGAATTAAGTGTATTTCAGTCTGTCTTCTTATGACTTAAAACTTAATAAACCACCCAATCTACCTCCCAACCTACACTAGAAAGCATGTCGACCTGAGCCAGATCTTTGGGTAATCGTACCCCATTAACTCTCGAAGCCAAAGTGGCTAGCCAAGGATGGGGAACTCACTGAACTTTGTGTGAGAGAAATATTGTTGAATTATACAGCCCGTGTCGAAAGAAATGGGCCGCTCTCTTCACCTGTCTGCTAATTGCGCTTAAAGGCCTCCCCCTTCCCCCCCCACACACCACTACGTCCATAATTGCGTAATATATATCTACCAAGCGGCAGAAACTGAGATGGAGGGAGAGGTGAGGCGCTTTCTAAGTGCCTCTATCTTCAGGATTACTATGGAGAGTCAGCTGTTATTGTTGCTTGTGTTGTTATTGTTAATGGTATTGTTAATGTTGCTTGTGTTGTTATTGTTGATGGTGGTGTTATTGTTGCTGGTGTTGTTATTGTTGATGGTGGTGTCATTGTTGCTGGTGGTGTCATTGATGCTGGTGTGTTATTGTTGATGGTATTGTTAATGTTGCTGGTGTTGTTGTTGTTGATGGTGGTGTCATTGTTGATAGTGGTGTCATTGTTGCTGTGTTGTTAGTGATAGTTTGTTATTGTGTGTTTTTGGTGATATGTGTTTGCTCTGGTGTTATTGTGTATGGTGTTATCGTTGCTGGTGGTGCTATTGTTGTTTGTGTTGTTATTTGATGATGTTGTTGTTGCTGGTGTTGTTATTGTTGATGGGTTTGTTGATTGATGCTGTGTTGTTATTGTTGATAGGTGGTGTCATTGTTGCTGGTGGTGTTTATTGTTGCTGGTGTTTTTATTGTTGATGGTTTGTTAATGTTGCTGGTGTTGTTATTGTTGATGGTGGTGTTATTGTTGATGTGGTGTTATTGTTGCTGTGTTGTTATTGTTGATGTATTGTTTGTTGCTGGTGTTATTTTGTTGTGGTGGTGTTATTGTGCTGGTGGTGTTATTGTGCTAGTGGTTTTTATGTTGATGGTGTGTTTGTTGTTTGGTGTTGTTATTGATTTTGGTGGTGTTATTGTTGCTGGTGGTTTTGTTGTTGCTGGTGGTGTTATTGTTGCTGGTGGTGTTTGTTGTTGCTGGTGGTGTTATTGTTGGTGTTGTTGTGTTGCTGGTGTTGTTATTGTTGCTGGTGGTGTTATTGTTGCTGGTGGTTTTGTTGTTGCTGGTGGTGTTATTGTTGGTGTTGTTGGTGCTGGTGTTGTTATTGTTGCTGGTGGTGTTATTGTTGTGGTGTGTTATTGTTGCTGGTGTTATTGTTGAGGTGGTATATTGTTACTGGGGTTGTAATTGTTGGTGTTATTGTTGTTCGTGTTAATGGTGTGGTGTTGTTATTATCGATGGTGTTTGATGGGGTGTATGTGTGGGTGTTATTGTTGGTGTTGGTGTTATTGTTGATGTTGGTATTATTATTGCTTGTGTTGTTATTGTTGATGTTATTGTTATTGTACTGATGTTATTGTTAATGGTGGTATTATTGTTGCTGGTGTTATTGCTGGTGGAGGTGTTATTGTTGTTATTGTTGACAGTGGTGTTGTTGATGCTGGTGGTGTTACTGATGCTGGTGTTATTGTTAATGGTGGTGTTATTCTTGCTGTATTGTTATTGGTGTTAATGTTGATGGTATTATTGTTGATGATGTTATTGTTGATGGTGTTATGTGTTGCTGTGTTATTGTATATTGTGTGTGGTGTTATTGTTGCTGGTGGTGTTATTGTCGATGGTCTTATTGTTGACGTTATTGCTGCTGGTATTGATATTGTTGGTGTTATTGCTGTCGATGGTGTTCTTGCAATTGCTGGTGTTATTGTTGTTGTTGTTCCAGGTGTTGTTATAACTGTTGAAGTTGGTTAACTCTTATGGCGTTGTTACTGTCAAAGGCACTGATATTGTTGCTGGTGTTCTCTGATGTTAATGTTATTCTTGCTGGAGTCGTTAATTTTGATGGTGTTATTGTCAAAGATGTTGTTATTGTTGCTGTTATTACTTCCGTTATTATATTTGGAATGTACTAATTTATACGCTCGTTATTGGAATTATTCTTATTGTAAGTTTTTCTGATTATAATAGTTATATATATATATATATATATATATATATATATATATATATATATATATATATATATATATATTATATATATTATTAATATACGATGATAGATGTACACCACTTGGTGGAATACAAATCCATATATAACTAAATACCCTGACGGGCTTCACAGATGCCTGAGGTATTTCCCAAGGCACCTCTGTACCTTATCTTCTCTCATCTCCCTCTTATCTCTTTCCTCTCTCTTCCTATCTCCCTCATCATCACGAAGGCTCACCGTAGTTTATTCTGGAGTTATTATCAATTCACAAAACCGCCTTCAACAAGAGGTGCAGCCCTCGGTATTTATTTTAACTTTATTAACATTATTACTGTTAATATTTATAATTTTATTAACTTCGTTCAAGTTGTTATTGTTTATAGTCTTTTTTCTTAGATCTTATTTTAATACGAACTCCTCCTGCAAGGAGAAGGTATTTTGATGCTAATGAACTGTTTTTGATTCAGGGAACCGGAGCTAGTCTTCCCTTTCTTGAATTAAACCTGTTTACCTCTCATTCCCCTGGCGGTTTGTGACCCCTTACATTGCTAGCACTGACACGAATAATAATAATAATAATAATGATAATAATAATAATAATAATAAAATAATAATAATAATAATAATAATAATAATAATAATAATAAGAAGAAGAAGAAGAAGAAGAAAAAAGAAGAAGAAGAATAAGAAGAAGAAGAAGAAGAAGAAGAGGAAGAAGAATCCTATAATGGCACCGAAAGTTTGTGCAGTCGTTGGTTCTTATAATTCAAGAGTTCAATACAGCCATTAAATGTTATAAATGTTATGTTAATGGATAAATGTGTAATGTAGAAGACAGCTTTGTTTTCTGGAAGTAATGAAAATCGCTCAGGTGGTCTTGTATAAAATTTTCGGAGCAGTGCTGGATGATCCATATGGTTTTAGCGTTTATGTGGCAATTCACAACTGTTCCCCGTTTTACCAACGTAAGTTTTTTCGTGAGGTTCACTCAGTTGCCTAACGCTTGCTTGCAATTTACAAATGCTATTTTCTTATTTTAAACTAGGTTAGTTAAGGTTAAGATAGATTTGGTTAGATTAGCATTCGTTTTAGCAATAAAAACTTTGTTTTATGTACAAAATCGTTAACTAAAAAATCTGTGTGATCAGTTTAGTGATATTTTATTTAAAAATAGAGATAAATGTGTCTTACTGTATACATGCAGGAGTTAAATCTTTATTTAGAGATTAAAGTATTCTCTATTGGTGATGAACAAGTTACATGCATAGCTAGTGAGTGTTTATGTACAAGGAAGACTTTATAGTCAAGTAACCAAGTTTCCAACGTCTGGCAACGAGGTCGGTAAACATAAACTGAAAACTCTTGCCCCAGGTGGTGCCTTTATATTATCCCACGTGGTGCCATAGTTGATTGAAATATAATATTAACCATCAGTAAGTTCAAGATGGCTATAAATAAGGCAGTTTCTTTCACACAAATATACCTCCATTACTCCTCTATTAAGTCCCTATACCTTACCACCACAACACCTCCATTACTCCTCTATTAAGTCCCTACACCTTACTACCACAACACCTCCATTACACCACTGTACCTCCGCTACTCTTAGGAACTGACGCAATAAAGATAAACTCTTATTCCTTGGTTTATTGAAATGACGGATTTAAAATCTACTTTGTAATTAATAAAATCATATGTATTGTCGTAGTTACGAAGTCTAGTCATGGACCAGGACTCGTAACTATGGGGACGGTGTTTCGGGGGCGTTGACCCCGAAACTCCCTCCAGGTATATTTCTGAAAGTATACTGCTTCACACTGCTGACCGACACACAGAAGTATTTGTAGTCTCAGCTAGATAAACTGTTCGTTTCTAATCTTCCTAGTGTGTAAAGAAATACACTTAGATGGATGAACCTTGTTAGACCAGCGTGGTACAGTGGATAACGCACTGTCCTGCTAGTGTTAAAACCGGATTGCTCTATATTCGAACTCTACGTTCAGTGTCATTACAGTGCGATATTTAAGCTTTATAAGCCTTCTGCCTTAATATTGCTTGTTTCATTGTAAATAAATAAATACATAAATAAATAAATAAATAAACAAATAAATATATATATATATATATATATATATATATATATATATAATATATATATATATATATATATAATCTTAAACCTTTTGCACCATATTATGTAATAAAATATACCTATTGGTAAATAAGAATGAAAAGATGGGGTGGTAGGGGAAGTGGAATATTCAAACGGCTTCAGGAAGAAATCCAAATATTCTTCCTTGAAGCCTTTTTATCCACTTCTCCGAGGTTTTGGGTCCCACAATTTACACCAGAGGTGTACACCATATATATATATTATATATATATATATATATATATATATAATATATATATATATATATTATATATAACTGTAGCCACGAACGAGTGGTATTAATCAATAACAACACGCTATCCTACAAGAAGGACGCACCCAGTAGAGCTAAGTGTTTTACCGTCATCCGAGGACATACGGTGGTGTGGGTGCCTTTGAGCTAATATATGATTAATGTATATATGCTGCTCGTGAGGCTACTATACCAAATGGGGAGTAGAATAAAATTAGCTCAAAGGCACCTACACCATCGTATGTCCTCGGATTACGGTAAAACACCTAGCTCTTCTGGGTGCGTCATTCATGTAGGATTGAGTGGTCCCGTTGGTTAGAGTGTCATGTGTGATTTTTGCTTACTATGAGGTGGGCCAAAACGACATGGGGTCGAATTCTCGGCTATTCGCAGTGTTGTTACTGATATATATATATATATATATATATATATATATATATATATATATATATATATATATATATAAATATATATTTATATATATATATATTATATAATATATATATATATATATAATATATATATATATATATATAGGTAGTAGGTTGGTAGACAGCAACCACCCAGGGAAGTACTACCGTCCTGCCAGATGACTGTGAAACAAAAACCTGTAATGTTTTGCATGATGGTAGGATTGCTGGTTTCTTTTTCTGTCTCATAAACACGCTAAGATAACAGGGATATCTTGCTAACTCTACTAACACTTTGGTCACACTTCACAGACACGCACATGCATATATATATATACATACATCTAGGTTTTTCTCCTTTTTCTAAATAGCTCTTTTTTTTTTATTTCTTCTATTGTCCATGGGGAAGTGGAAAAGAATCTTTCCTCCGTAAGCCATGCGTGTCGTATGAGGCGACTAAAATGCCGGGAGCAATGGGCTAGTAACCCCTTCTCTGTATACAATTACTAAAAAAGAGAAGAAGAAAAACTTTATAAAACTGGGTTGCTTAAATGTGCGTGGATGTAGTGCGGATGACAAGAAACAGATGATTGCTGATGTTATGAATGAAAAGAAGTTGGATGTCCTGGCCCTAAGCGAAACAAAGCTGAAGGGGGTAGGAGAGTTTCAGTGGGGGGAAATAAATGGGATTAAATCTGGAGTATCTGAGAGAGTTAGAGCAAAGGAAGGGGTAGCAGTAATGTTAAATGATCAGTTATGGAAGGAGAAAAGAGAATATGAATGTGTAAATTCAAGAATTATGTGGATTAAAGTAAAGGTTGGATGCGAGAAGTGGGTCATAATAAGCGTGTATGCACCTGGAGAAGAGAGGAATGCAGAGGAGAGAGAGAGATTTTGGGAGATGTTAAGTGAATGTATAGGAGCCTTTGAACCAAGTGGAGAGAGTAATTGTGGTAGGGGACTTGAATGCTAAAGTAGGAGAAACTTTTAGAGAGGGTGTGGTAGGTAAGTTTTGGGGTGCCAGGTGTAAATGATAATGGGAGCCCTTTGATTGAACTTTGTATAGAAAGGGGTTTAGTTATAGGTAATACATATTTTAAGAAAAAGAGGATAAATAAGTATACACGATATGATGTAGGGCGAAATGACAGTAGTTTGTTGGATTATGTATTGGTAGATAAAAGACTGTTGAGTAGAC
This sequence comes from Cherax quadricarinatus, assembly GCF_026875155.1. Lineage (NCBI taxonomy): Eukaryota > Metazoa > Arthropoda > Malacostraca > Decapoda > Parastacidae > Cherax > Cherax quadricarinatus. The sequence continues at coordinate 22,313,563 of NC_069459.1, read as the reverse complement.
TTCAGGATGTACATGTTTATAGAGGGGCCACAGATATATCAGATCACTTTCTAGTTGTAGCTACACTGAGAGTAAAAGGTAGATGGGATACAAGGAGAATAGAAGCATCAGGGAAGGAGAGGTAAAGGTTTATAAACTAAAAGAGGAGGCAGTTAGGGTAAGATATAAACAGCTATTGGAGGATAGATGGGCTAATGAGAGCATAGG
>NC_069459.1:22295856-22305856 GCF_026875155.1 Cherax quadricarinatus | reverse complement strand
TGAAAAACGTGATTTTAAATCAATTTAGAGAAATGACAAACAAAAAAGTCTGAGTCCAGGACCTCAGAGATTTAAAAAATTAAAGGTTTCAGTGAACTTGAATTATGAAGTGCAGTATATATATATATATATATATATATATTATATATATATATATATATATATATATATATATATATATATATATATATATATATATATGTATATGATTAGGAATGACCCTTGAAATAGAATATTCAAGGCAATTAGCAAAAATTTTATTGCGGTTAATGAGCACACAAATCAACTAGGCCAAAAAAAAGAAAAGGTAAGCAAAGACCAGTCTAGCTAGCAAAACTTCAGGTCGGAGATCTCGTTCCCTTTAACTGCTAATTGCAAGCGATACACCAGGAGACCGAGTCACGACCCACAGCTCTCTCTCTCTCTCTCACTCTCTCTCTCTCTCTCTCTCTCTCTCTCTCTCTCTCTCTCTCTCTCTCTCTCTCTCTCTCTCTCTCTCTCTCTCTCTCTCTCTCTCTCTCTCTTCTCTCTCTCTCTCTCTCTCTCTCTGAGTTATTTCACTTTAATGATTTACATCAATTCTTTCACTACTACATCTGCCTCCTCTGTATTTGACTGAAGAAGCTTCTGTGTTGGGAGAAAACGTTTTATCTCTCTCTCTCTCTCTCTCTCTCTTCTCTCACTCTCTCTCTCTCTCTCTCTCTCTCTCTCTCTCTCTCTCTTCTCTCTCTCTCTTCTCTCTCTCTCTCTCTCTCTCTCTCTCTTTTCTCCTCTGTATCTTAAAATCAAATATGTAATTATACATAGTAATCTTTTCAAAGAAATAAATCTTTGTCTTCGTCTTTCTCTGTGACTTGTGTCATTTCTTGTAAGATATAAGGACTTAACATTCGACTTAAGAAATATATACGTTTTGCCTTAAATTTCTGCTACAAAAATAAGCATTTCTGCTTAACCTAAACATGTTTTAGGCGTCTCTAAACTTTGGTAAACCTAAATACCATTGGCTAACATAAATATCCTTGGATCACCTAAACATCTCTGTTTCCCCTTAAAAACTCTTATTCACATATGCATGTTTCGCCTAAACAATTCTTTTTTTCATAAACATCTCCATCCAATTAAACATTCTTTGCTCACATAAAAATGTCTATTTCGTCTAAACATCTGTTACTCATCTAAACATCTCAGGCTCACCTGTATATCTCATACTCGCCTAAAAATCCTCTCTTTTTTTCCCGTCGGGGTTTCCCCCTCTCATTGTTTTATTTTTTATTGAGCAACAAATGTCGCAGCTTTATACTTTAAAGGCATTTTTCGTACCCCGGAAAAGGCCCCTCCCAACCCCGGCTTTGTTTGACTCCTCAACCAAATATTGGATTTTACATTTTTTCTTTTTTTAAAAAAACTGAAAAAAATTTGGGAACACTCAGAAACCCGGGAATTTAAATTTATATAAATATATTTTTTAAAATTTTTTATATATATAAATATATTATATATAAATATATAAAATTTTAATAAAATATATATATATATATATGTTGTTTGTTGTGTGTGTGTTGTGTGTGTGTTGTGTGGTGTTTTAATGAGAGAGAGAATGGAGAGAAACGGGGTGACTTCAAGAGTGTACAGTCTGTAGGGAAAGGGAAAGGGCGGGGTGGGGGTGGCCGGGAAAAAGGTTGGAGGGAGGGGGTAAAGGAGGTTTTGGGGTGCGAGGGGCTTGGATTCCCAGGCAGTTCGTGGCGTTTTTTTGAAGGAAAGTGAATGGAGACGAAGGGTTTTTTTAATACTTGACGTCCTTTTGGGAAAGTGTAAAGAAAAAGGAACATTTATAAAGGGGTTCGGGGGGGAAACCGGCGGGCCCGGTTGGTCCTGGAAGGGGAAAAGAAAAGTCCCCTTGAAACTCTAAAGGGGGGGTTTTTTAAAATTTTTCAGTTTAAAAACTGTAGTTTAAAGCCCCCTTTTATGGCAAGCAGTGATGGATTTAAATGAGGGTTTTGAAAGTTTTTTTTTTCCGGGCCACCCTTGATTTGGGTTTTAAATTGGGCCCATTGTGTTAATAAAAAATAAAAAAAATAATAAATATATATATATATATATATTTATATATTTATATATATATATTTTATAATTTTTAAGAAAGTGTTTGTAAAATTTTAGAAAGGAAATTAAGGATTAATAAGCTGTATTTTTTCAGCTTTCCCCCTTTAAAAACTGGGGCGAGCCCGGGAAAAAGTTTTTTTTTTGGTTTAAAGTCTTTTTGGGTTAATTTTAAAATTTTCGCCCCCTCTTAAAATGTTTCATTTGATGTTTTTTTTTGAGTTTCAATATACATTCATGATTTAAACCCCTTTTAAACCCGTGGAGTCTTACAGCTTTTGAGTTTTGGAATTTTAATCGGGGTTTTAAACCCAAAAGGAAGTTGAGGTCTTCATTTTTCCTTTTGATAAAGACCCCTACACCACGTCAGGGCCCCCATCTTGAAGGGATTTCTAGCCAGAGACAACACGTGGGAAATTATCTTTACTAAAAAAAACTTTTATCCCCCCAAAAATACGGACTAAAAGAAGACCCTGAGGGGCGAAATGAAATCATTAGTAAATGTCGGTCGTATTTTCTCACAAACGAGAAAACCCACACAAGGGAGCTCAGAGAAGATCTTTTTTTTTTAAAATAAAAATTTTTCCCCTTTCTTTAAATTTTTAGATTAGTAAAAAAAACGGGTTCATTCCCTGTCATAAAGTGGATCAGCGGGAAAGGAATCCGTCGGGTTTTGCTGACGCCATCGGGGCAAAATTTTCAGCTTTGTGGTTTATTTAAAAACAGAGATAAGGATTAATTTTTATCTCTTCGGTTTACTTGGGGGTGGGGGGTGTGGGCCCTTTTGGGGTGGTGGGGGTGGGGGTAGATGGTTATGAGGGGATGGTTGAGTGATTTTGGTTGGATCCCTAAATGACGGAGGGGGGGTTGGGAAAAGGGGGCGCTTTTGTGGGGGGGGTTTGGCAGTGTTTTAAGGGGTTTAAGGGCCCCTCTCTGTGCTTAACTTGGGAAAATAATCAGAAACTTTAAGTCTCTCGGGGGCTGCTTTTTTTCGGAGTGAAAAAAGTTGGGACATCTTCCTCACACGTAACCACTTGATGACTTTATCAGTCAGACTGTTGGTGCTTGCAAATCGCAAAACTGCCCCAGGCATAACAGGGTTGGGGTAACCAAAAACACAAATTAAATATGAAAGAAAAAATTTTTTAAAAAAAAAACATGAATCGTTTAAAGATCAAAAAAAAAAAATATAATTAAAATTTAAAAACCCGGTATTTTTAATAATTTAGGTTAAAATTTTTTTATTGTTTAGAAAAAAAGCCCTTTTTAAAAAAAAAGTTGCCACCAATTTCAACAATATAACAAAATTAAACCCCTATTTTTTTAAAATCAGAAAAGTAAAAAAGAAAAAAGCCCAAAAAAAATTATAGTCTTAGGTTTTGGCACGCGGGGGAATTAGAGGGCTTAAAGCGTGTAAAATCCTACGCTCCCCTGTTTAAGATTTTGTAAAAAGATGATACAGAACAAACTCTTTTAACAAAATTTGAATTGAGTGATTTTAATTCCTAAAGATTTCAGTGTAAACCTTTAGTTGAGGCTTTTCCCTTTAGAACATTATAATAAAAAATAATAATAAATAATAATTTTTAATATTAACTAATGATAAAAAATTATAAAATAAAACTATTGGGAAAAAAAATTAAAAAAATAATTTAAATTTTTAAAATGATAAAATATTTTATTAAAATAATTTTTATAATTTAATAATAATTTTTAAAAATAATTTAATTTTAAAAATAATAAAAAATTTAAAAATATTAGTATTTAAAAATTTTTAATTTTAGTACTAAAAGATAATAATTATTTAAAATTTTTTTACCAAAAGATAATTAAAAAATTATTAATAAAAAATTTTATTTAAAATAATATATTTAATATAATATTTATAATTTTAATTAAAAAATTTTTAAAAATAATTTAAAATTAAAATATTATTTAAATTTTAAAAATAAATACTACTAATAATTTAAATTTTAATTAATTTCTAATGTTTAAAAATAATAATTTAAATTTTATAATTAAAAATTTTAATAATATTAAAAATTTTTAATATAATAAAAAATTATAATTTATTTAAAATAATAATGTTTAAAATATTAATTTTGAATTAAAAATTAAAAATTAAAAATTAAAAATAAAATAAAAAATTTTAATAATAATAATAAAAATAATAAATTAATAATAATAAATAAAATAATAAAAAATAATAATAATAATAATAATAAAAAATAATAATAATAAAAAAAGAATGCAATTCTTATGATTTTTTAAAAGTTTCTTTTTACCCAAAAAAAATAATTTTTAAATTTTTTCAAAAGGGTTTAAAAGAAAATTGAATAGGGCTTTTTAGATTTAAAATTTAGGTTTTTAAGGGGTATGAATGCTGCTGTTGTATTCAATATTGGTTTAAATTTTGCTTTTTACCCCATCGATTACTGGTGTTTTAAATTAAACCCGATCCCCCTTCCCCTCAAGAAGACTTTAATCCTTAAAAGATGGGTTTTTAAAATTAAAATCTAAACAAATTACGCAAAAAGGGAAATTTCAAACCCACGTCAAGTAATCATATACAGGCAAAACATTTTCGTATATGTATTCTTATACAGTTTTTCCCTCTAAAAAAGTATAAGTGCCTTAAAAATATATAATTTCTGGCCCTTTTCATATTTTATAATATTAGTTGCATAAATTTTTTACCTCTCATATTTTCAAAAAATTTTGTTTTTGAGTGAAACAAATCTCTCAACGGACCCAATTTAATGCTTTATTTCGTTTAAAAATTTTGAATATTTATAAAACGTCATTTTTTAAAGTCCCAAAAATTCATCAGACTTTTCTGAAGTTGTAAAAAGGTTTCCTAAAGTGAACGTTTTTTTGTGAAATCTGTTTTCCCTGGATGGGGGTTTCATGCAAATATTACTTTGGGTTTGTTTTTATTAGTCAGGTGGGGAAAAAAATCCTTTTTCGTAAAAAATATTTACAAAGATTTGGGCCCCAGCCCTGTTTAAATGGTTTACATATTTAAAACTTTGTTCTGAGTTTAAATTTTTTTTGCTCTTTCTTGCATTTTTTTTATAAAATTTCTTTCTTTGGGGTACCCAAAAAAATAAATTACATTTTAGAATAGGGAAAAAGAAAAAAAATTTTGGGGGAAAAATTTGCCCAAATGTTGGCGGGGGGGATGGGGGGGGTGAGCAGATAAGTGGGGGGGAGTGGGTAAGGGTGGTGGGATAGGGAAAGGAGGGATGTGTGACTGAAAAAACCAGCTTATATCTTTTCCCCAACTTGACTTTTTTCCCTCCAAAACCCCACACAAACACAAACACACAACCTTTCACACACACCCCAAAACACACCCCCAAAACACCCACACACACAACACACACACCACACACACACACATAAAACACACAACAAAAATCACGCACATACACCACCAGGAAATCGACACTGCGTTGCCATGCCCCGCCCTGTGTAACTGGGAAAAAAGTAAGCATCGGGATCCTCCCAAATGGTCACCATCCTTAAACACCAGGTGCTCAGCAGTACTGAGCAAGTGATTTCTGATGCAACGAAATTTTGTGGGGGCGTGGGGCCTCAGAGACTAATTTTAGCCTCAGGCCCCCGTTTTTGGGGTAAAGCCTTCACGAGCCCTTTTAAAAATTTAAAAAAAACACAAGTGATTTTTTAATCATTTAAAAGAACTGCGGTTTGGGCCCGGGGGCTCGACCCTGCCGTTCCCATCCATGCCTGGGATGGCAACGCCCAGGACTGCTCGGAAAAGGGTTTGTACAAACCCAAAAAGGGTGAACTGAAATTAGTCCTGAGGCTCCACGCCCACAATGTCCCTTTCTCAAAGGGTCCCAAAGGTCAGTACTGCTGACACCTGGTTTTTTTAAGGAAAGGGGGGCCAGTGGGGGAGATTGATGCGTACTTTGTTTTACTTCACACGGGTGGCATGGGAACGCAGGGGCGAGTCCTGGGCCCCAAACCGCGGGTTAAAATATATAAATTTATATATATAAGGTTAAATATTTATATAATTTTAAAATATTTATATAATTTTTATATATAATATACCCTTTTTTTTTTATTTTTTTTTTTTTTATCACACCGGCCCTTCCCCCACCAAAAGGGGGGCCCGAAAAAAAAAAAACTTTCACCATCATTCCAAATCCATCACTGTCTTTCCAGAAGGGGGGGCTTTACACCTTTCAGTTTTTAAACTGCAAACCCTTAACACCCCCCTTCAGAGTGCAGGCAAATGTACTTTTCCCCTTCCAGGACTCAAGTCCGGGCCTTTCCGGGTTTTCCCCGAATCCCTTCATAAATGTTACTTTGCTCACACTCCAACAGCACGTCAAGTATTAAAAACCATTTGTCTCCATTCACTCCTATCAAACACGCTCACGCATGCCTGCTGGAAGTCCAAGCCCTCGCACACAAACCTCCTTTACCCCTCCTCCAACCCTTCCTAGGCCGACCCCTACCCCGCCTCCTTCCACTACAGACTGATACACTCTTGAAGTCATTCTGTTTCGCTCCATTCTCTCTACATGTCCGAACCACCTCAACAACCCTTCCTCAGCCCTCTGGACAACAGTTTTGGTAATCCCGCACCTCCTCCTAACTTCCAAAACTACGAATTCTCTGCATTATATTCACACCACACATTGCCCTCAGACATGACATCTCCACTGCCTCCAGCCTTCTCCTCGCTGCAACATTCATCACCCACGCTTCACACCCATATAAGAGCGTTGGTAAAACTATACTCTCATACATTCCCTCTTTGCCTCCAAGGACAAAGTTCTTTGTCTCCACAGACTCCTAAGTGCACCACTCACTCTTTTTCCCTCATCAATTCTATGATTCACCTCATCTTTCATAGACCCATCCGCTGACACGTCCACTCCCAAATATCTGAATACGTTCACCTCCTCCATACTCTATACATATGTATAGATACATATATATATATATATATATGTATATATATATATATATATTTATTATTTATTATCACACTGGCCGATTCCCACCAAGGCAGGGTGGCCCGAAAAAGAAAAACTTTCACCATCATTCACTCCATCACTGTCTTGCCAGAAGGGTGCTTTACACTACAGTTTTTAAACTGCAACATTAACACCCTCCTTCAGAGTGCAGGCACTGTACTTCCCATCATCCAGGACTCAAGTCCGGCCTGCCGGTTTCCCTGAATCCCTTCATAAATGTTATCTTTGCTCACACTCCAACAGCACGTCAAGTATTAAAAACCATTTGTCTCCATTCACTCCTATCAAACACGCTCACGCATGCCTGCTGGAAGTCCAAGCCCCTCGCACACAAAACCTCCTTTACCCCCTCCCTCCAACCCTTCCTAGCCGACCCCTACCCCGCCTTCCTTCCACTACAGACTGATACACTCTTGAAGTTATTCTGTTTCGCTCCATTCTCTCTACATGTCCGAACCACCTCAACAACCCTTCCTCAGCCCTCTGGACAACAGTTTTGGTAATCCCGCACCTCCTCCTAACTTCCAAACTACGAATTCTCTGCATTATATTCCACCACACATTGCCCTCAGACATGACATCTCCACTGCCTCCAGCCTTCTCCTCGCTGCAACATTCATCACCCATGCTTCACACCCATATAAGAGCGTTGGTAAAACTATACTCTCATACATTCCCCTCTTTGCTCCAAGGACAAAGTTCTCTGTCTCCACAGACTCCTAAGTGCACCACTCACTCTTTTTCCTCATCAATTCTATGATTCACCTCATCTTTCATAGACCCATCGCTGACCAGTCCACTCCCAAATATCTGAATACGTTCACCTCCTCCATACTCTCTCCCTCCAATCTGATATTCAATCTTTCATCACCTAATCTTTTTGTTATCCTCATAACCTTACTCTTTCCTATATTCACTTTAATTTTCTTCTTTTGCACACCTACCAAATTCATCCACCAATCTCTGCAGCTTCTCTTCAGAATCTCCCAAGACGACAGTGTCATCAGCAAAGAGCAGCTGTGACAACTCCCACCCTGTGTGTGATTCTTTATCTTTTAACTCCACGCCTCTTGCCAAGACCCTCGCATTTACTTCTCTTACAACCCCATCTATAAATATATTAAACAACCACGGTGACATCACACATCCTTGTCTAAGGCCTACTTTACTGGGAAAAAATTTCCCTCTTTTCTACATACTCTAACTTGAGCCTCACTATCCTTGTAAAAACTCTTCACTGCTTTCAGTAACCTACCTCCTACACCATACACTTGCAACATCTGCCACATGCCCCCCTATCCACCCTGTCATACGCCTTTTCCAAATCCATAAATGCCACAAAGACCTCTTTAGCCTTATCTAATACTGTTCACTTATATGTTTCACTGTAAACACCTGGTCCACACACCCCCTACCTTTCCTAAAGCCTCCTTGTTCATCTGCTATCCTATTTCTCAGTCTTACTCTTATTCTTTCAATTATAACTCTACCATACACTTTACCAGGTACACTCAACAGACTTATCCCCCTATAATTTTTGCACTCTCTTTATCCCCTTTGCCTTTATACAAAGGAACTATGCATGCTCTCTGCCAATCCCTAGGTACCTTACCCTCTTCCATACATTTATTAAATATTGCACCAACCACTCCAAAACTATATCCCCACCTGCTTTTAACATTTCTATCTTTATCCATCAATCCCGGCTGCCTTACCCCTTTCATTTTACCTACTGCCTCACGAACTTCCCCACACTCACAACTGGCTCTTCCTCACTCCTACAAAGATGTTATTCCTCCTTGCCTATACACGAAATCACAGCTTCCCTATCTTCATCAACATTTAACAATTCCTCAAATATTCCCTCCATCTTCCCAATACCTCTAACTCTCCATTTAATAACTCTCCTCTCTATTTTTAACTGACAAATCCATTTGTTCTCTAGCTTCCTTAACTTGTTAATCTCACTCCAAAACTTTTTCTTATTTTCAACAAAATTTGTTGATAACAGCTCACCCACTCTCTCATTTGCTCTCTTTTTACATTGCTTCACCACTCTCTTAACCTCTCTCTTTTTCTCCATATTACTCTTCCCTCCTTGCATCACTTCTAACTTTGTAAAAACTTCTCATATGCTAACTTTTTCTCCCTTACTATCTCTCTTTACATCATCATTCCACCAATCGCTCCTCTTCCCTCCTGCACCCACTTTCCTGTAACCACAAACTTCTGCTGAACACTCTAACACTACATTTTTAACCTACCCCATTCCTCTTCGACCCCATTGCCTATGCTCTCATTAGCCATCTACCCTCCAATAGCTGTTTATATCTTACCCTAACTGCCTCCTCTTTTAGTTTATTAAACCTTCACCTCTCTCTTCCCTGATGCTTCTATTCTCCTTGTATCCCATCTACCTTTTACTCTCAGTGTAGCTACAACTAGAAAGTGATCTGATATATCTGTGGCCCCTCGATAAACATGTAATCCTGAAGTCTACTCAACAGTCTTTTATCTACTAATACATAATCCAACAAACTACTGTCATTTCGCCCTACATCATATCGTGTATACTTATTTATCCTCTTTTCTTAAAATATGTATTACCTATAACTAAACCCCCTTTCTATACAAAGTTCAATCAAAGGGCTCCCATTATCATTTACACCTGGCACCCCAAACTTACCTACCACACCTCTCTAAAAGTTTCTCCTACTTTAGCATTCAGGTCCCCTACCACAATTACTCCTCTCATTGGTTCAAAGGCTCCTATACATTCACTTAACATCTCCCAAAAATCTCTCTCTCCTCCTCGCATTCCTCTCTTCCTCAGGTGCATACACGCTTATTATGACCCACTTCTCGCATCCAACCTTTACTTT
>NC_069459.1:22245856-22293356 GCF_026875155.1 Cherax quadricarinatus | reverse complement strand
TGACTCTCTGAAAGCTGGCTGCCTTGGATCAAAGTCTAGCGCAAGCTGGACTCCGAGGTATTGTCCAGTGAGGGTAGATTGGTAAAGCACTACGTACCTTGTTCCAATGTTCATAGGTTCGAGTCTCCTTCAGCCAGAGATCAGTGTTTGTGTATATTTCGCCTGCTCTTGCGAATTCCTTGTATATATATATATATATATATATATATATATATATATATATATATATATATATATATATATATATATATAATATATATATATATAATCATCGGCAGGTCACAATATCAGGGATCCATAGTAATTTACCCGAGAACTTCGTGAAAAAATAATTTCCAAATTTCAGGAAGAAAAATGAATGACGTTTTAGCGAATCTGAAAAAGAGTCGGTCAGCGGAGAGAGAAATTGTTCTTGATTCACTTTTGCTGTTTCAGTCAGTCCGCAAATTTCCCAAGCATTAGAATACCTATTTTTTCCCCTCTTCATTAATGCACTCATTGTTGCGCGTGCAAAATCGGAGCCTGCAATTGACAGTGCTCTTTGAGAGTCCCCCATGAAAGAGAACCGTACTTTTTCTCGATTTTTTTATCCCTGCTGGCGACATCTGTACGGGAAAGCTTTTTTGTACAGTTGAGAAGTATAAACATGCGCGAGTTAGGGGGTAAAACAAACACAAACACACACATACTCACTCTTACACAAACAGAATAAAAACAGGTGTTTTGGGAAAGCCATGGAGGAAGGGTTAGTACACTGCGGGGACTGTTGTCTCTAAATTTGAAAATGTTTGATATTTCCTATTTCAGTGTCACACCCAGTTGATAGGGGCGTAGAGGGGAAAGTGGTGGAGGAGGGGAGAATAGGAGGAAAGCAAGCAAAAGGGAGAGTAGGAAGGGTTGTGGAGGAGGGAGGATTAGTAGGAAGACAAGGGAGATTCCGATGGAGAAGAAGGAGGTAAAAAGGAAGGGCAGGAGAAGAAATATTCAGAAGGGAGAAGGAGTACTGGTGTGTGAGGTAGAAAACTAGGAAAATAGGGAGAGAAGAGGGAGAAAATAAAGGATAATCATATTACTAGAGAGATATACACTAGTGCTAGTGTTGAGGTAGACTCATTAGGGAGGACTCGAACCCATGGCAGAAGGGTCCTGCAACTCATAGGTCAGACTGCAGTGTCATGGTGGAGTACTAACAAGACAAGCAGTACAAAGACCTTTAGAGCAGAGTAAGCCCTTATTAAGACTACATTTATCTAAAGGACAGCTACATAAAGGAGAGCTTAATAGAAATTTCTTCGGGATAAGAGTTATCTTAAAACTTTTTTCTGCTCTGTCTCTTTCTTACCAATAGTCGTAGCAGTGCTTTACAGTCCTCCACCAAACAATACAAAGAACACAAGCACAATCAGACAATACAAAGAACATAGGCACAACAATCAGAAAATACAAAGAACATAGGCACAACAATCAGACAATACAAAGAACACAGGCACAACAATCAGAAAATACAAAGAACATAGGCACAACAATCAGAAAATACAAAGAACATAGGCACAAACAATCAGAAAATACAAAGAACATAGGCACAACAATCAGAAAATACAAAGAACATAGGCACAACAATCAGACAATACAAAGAACACAGGCACAACAATCAGATAATACAAAGAACACAGGCACAACAATCAGACAATACAAAGAACACAGGCACAACAATCAGAAAAAAACAAAGAACATGGGCACAACAATCAGACAATACAAAGAACACAGGCACAACAATCAGAAAATACAAAGAACAGGCACAACAATCAGATAATACAAAGAACATAGGCACAACAATCAGACAATACAAAGAACACAGGCACAACAATCAGAAAATACAAAGAACATAGGCACAACAATCAGACAATACAAAGAACACAGGCACAACAATCAGATAATACAAAGAACATAGGCACAACAATCAGACAATACAAAGAACTCAGGCAGAACAATCAAACAATACAAAGAACACAGGCCCATTTAACGTTACTCTCTTGTTTTTCCATCAACCAGATAGTCTTTTAATACCTTTTATTCCTACAATATTGGCACAACGTTTCGCTCTGTTACATCTTTAAATATCTCCACCAGAACGAAACGTTTATATAAAAAAAACTCGTCCGTGCAACATGTGTTTCTTTGTTTAAACTACAAAGAGGATTAGATTCGACCTCTCCAGGTACTGAAAATTCCAAACACTTTCTGTGTCTATTATATTTAGTTTCCCAAGTTGTGAGGAAGAGCTAACCAAGACTTTTATTATGAGAATACTAAAAGAGAGCTTCACCTGAGTGCTATTGTTTTACCTAAATATGTAGATACAATGAACTCCAGATCATTTGTACATTAAGCCTTCAGCACATTCCAGTGGTCAGTAGGCTTAATTAGTAGACCCATTGAGTGGCCTCAGACACTAGGCATAATCAGTAGGTGCAATCAGTAGGTATAGGTATTAAGATATATCAGTTGAATCAGCCTGTAGGCCCAAACAAGATCAGTCAACAGACTCATTCAGTGAGATCATTTCCGTTAGTTTTTCCACTGTTGTTCAGTGAAGATGCGGTCAGTGGTGGTCACCTGTGTTGGAATTAGTTCTCATGACCCGCCGCTGTTTATTCAGCCGACAGAAGTCGAATTTTGATGAAGTCTTGAGATTCTCTGCCTTGTTAAGAGACGTTCGCATTCTTGTGTGTGTGTGTGTGTGTGTGTGTGTGTGTGTGTGTGTGTGTGTGTGTGTGGTGTGTGTGTGTGTGTGTGTGTGTGTGTGTGTGTGTGTGTATGTGTGTGTGTGTGTGTGTGTGTATGTGTGTGTGTGTGTGTGTGTGTGTGTGTATGTGTGTGTGTGTGTGTGTGTGTGTGTGTGTGTGTGTATGTGTGTGTGTATGTATTTTGTGTGTGTATTTCACATTACACACACACCCACCCACAAACCCCCACACAAAACACCCACCCACACACACATACACATGTATATATATATTTTATATACATTTTATATATATATATATATATATATATATATTATATATATATATATATATATATATATATATATAAAATATGCATATTATTGTTTTTGTCGTGTTTCAGGAACATTTTTCACTGTTTTTGCAATTGTTGAAATATTATTTTCATTGGTGATATATTTAAGTAAGTTCTGAGATATTTAAGCATTGTTTGCTGTTCTTTGTTAGTTTTGAAACAGCTCTCTCATATTAAGTATAATATTTATATGCAACTGTGTCACATTCCTAATAGTCGTTTAATATAGTAGTGTGATATTATTAACGACTATTTTAACCCATATGACATAGTCTTTTAAAAAATTCTCGTGAGTGTCAGGTAGCAGACATGTTTGCTACACGATCTGTATATTTACTCTATGGAAAATTACGCCATTAGTTTTACGCAGCCTTATTGTATTTCACCCGTTTAATCAACAATTTTTTTGTTTTATGTTTTAGATTAGGTTTGGGTCGGGATCTGAGCTTTATGAAGACTTGATAAAGCTCTTTCCTGAGAGAAACTTTGTTTGAAAAAGATATTTTATATTTTGCGTATCTTTTTACCTCGTTGGGGAAAGTTAATGTATTTGTCAACAAGTGAAAAGGTTTGTCTTACCTCAGTGTAAAATGAATGTTTAGATTATGTTATTTTAATAGTGCAGTGAATATTATTATTATTATTATTATTATTATTATTATTATTATTATTATTATTATTATTATTATTATTATTGTGGGTGAGCTCTCTACCTGTGAGATTCGTATAGAATCTTTGTAATCAGAAGCAATTAGAATTGATCCAGGGATGGAGAGGGTACATTTAATGCCTTGTATTAAAAGCCCTTCACCAGCATGAAGGAAATCCCCCACCCCCTCTCTTTCTCTCTCTCTCTCTCTCTCTCTCTCTCTCTCTCTCTCTCTCTCTCTCTCTCTCTCTCTCTCTCTCTCTCTCTCTCTTGAAGGTCAGTGATTCCTGGAGCGTGTGAGCGAGCTCTGGGTAGATTCTTCTCACATGGATCTTACCAAACCACATAACGCGTGGTTAGACTCGTGAAGTGAGCTAGCTGGCTACCTGGAAGGAATGGTCTGAGAGCTGGCTACCTGGAAGGAATGGTCTGAGAGCTGGCTACCTGGAAGGAATAATCTGAGAGCTGGCTACCTGGAAGGAATGGTCTGAGATCTGGCTACCTGGAAGGAATGGTCTGAGAGCTGGCTATTTGGAAGAAATAATCTGAGAGCTGGCTACCTGGAAGGAGTGGTCTGAGAGCTGGCTACCTGGAAGGAATGGTCTGAGAGCTGGCTACCTGGAAGGAGTGATCTGAGAGCTGGCTACCTGGAAGGAATGATCTGAGAGCTGGCTACCTGGAAGGAATGATCTGAGAGCTGGCTACCTCGAAGGAATGATCTGAGAGCTGGCTAACCTCGAAGGAATGATCTGAGAGTTGGCTACCTCGGAAGGAATGATCTAGAGCTGCTACCTGAAGAATATCTGAGATCGGTTGCAGCGTGGAAAGTATATATCTAAATGATACACGCCAGAGAAGTAATGCTGTGAGTGGCTACGTGGAGTGTTTCTGAGGTGGCTCCTGTGATACTAGTGTTAGAGGCACCTAAGAGGTGACTCTACCTAATTCTGTGGCTACTGGCAGGGGTGTCTGAACTGCTTTTGGACGATATCTGAGCTGGTACGCTGAATGGATGTCTGAGAGCTGCTCCTGAGTCATGGCTCTATGACTCTCCTTGAAGAGTGGTTGGACTGGCTCCTGAAGAATAATCTATAGACTGGTTCCTGAAGTGCGTCTGAGAGCTGGCTACCTGGAAGGAATGGTCTGAGAGCTTGCTACCTGGAAGGAATAATCTGAGAGCTGGCTACGTGGAAGGAATGATCTGAGAGCTGGCTACCTCGAAGGAATGATCTGAGAGCTGGCTAACCTCAAAGGAATGATCTGAGAGTTGGCTACCTCGAGAAGATGATCTCAGAGCTAGCACGTAGAAATCATCTGAGAATCGGTTGCAGCAGTGGAATGTATGTATCTAAATGTATACACGCCAAGAGAAGTGTGTGTGTGTGTGCGTGTGCGTGTTTTTTCTCGTGTGTGTGTGTATTTCTTAGTGTATAGACACCAAAAGGTGTACTCACCTATTCGTGGTTGCAGGGGTCGATTCACAGCTTCTGGTCCCGCCTCTTCTCTGGTCGCTACTGGATGCACACTCTCCCTGCTCCATGAGCTTTATCGTACCTCTTCTTTAAGCTATGTATGGACCTGCCTCCACTACATCACTCTATAGATTGTTCTACTTCCTGACACTCTATGACTGTCTTCCATACCTCAGGTAGTCGCCATGTTTCCATAGATGTGTTGAAGACTGTTAGTGGTACACAAAATACCCCTGCTCGCTGTCTCAGGACCCATTGAGAGATATCCGGCCCCACCGCCTTTGAGGTATCTAGTTCACTTAGCAGCCTCTTCACCTCCTCGTTTGTGTGTAGTGTGTCCAGCACTTGTTGGTGTATCCTGAAATCCCGGTTTGTTGTCCTTTCTGTCACCACTGAAAAGACTTCCTTAAATTTCGTGTTGAGCTCTTCACATGTGAATGTGTGTGTGTGTGTGTGTGTGTGTGTGTGTGTGTGTGTGTGTGTGTGTGTGTGTGTGTGTGTGTGTGTGTGTGTGTGTGTGTGTGTGTGTATCTCAGTGCATGAACACAGAGTTGTGCATCTAGTAATGCATGTATACCGAGTGATGTATGTATACCTCAGTGTTTAGACTCATATGTTTGTATTATAATAATAATAATTATTATTTATATTACGATTTTAATCACATGGAAATGCTAAATCCGTAAGATCACAGTAGCTTCAATTCCATGGAACAAGAGCTCTTCACCAGCAAACTCATTGCCTTCACAAACATGCACATGTGAAGCATCTTCGCTTCGCCGCAGCGTCACAAGTCAGCGCCGCCGCTAATGCGACCGTAATTAACGTCAGCTTCGGGTGTTTTGAGCTCTGCCCGGCCGTCATGATACGGTATTCACGGCAGCGTTCGGACCTCTTGATTTGCATGCCTTGCTAATTAGCCGGAGGAAAAGGGAAGGCTTGTGAAGAAGGAAGAAATGGTAGCGCCTGCGTTAAGCTGGATATGAAAAGTCTTACGCTGGAGGGAGTATAAATGAAGTAAATCCTCTCAAGAAGGCGTATAAATAAAGTAAATTCTCTCAAGAAGGCGTATAAATGAAGTAAATTCTCTCAAGAAGTTGTATAAATAAAGTAAATTCTCTCAAGAAGGCGTATAAATGAATTCTCTCAAGAAGGTGTATGAATGAAGTAAATTCTCCCTAAAAGTTGTATGAATTAAGTAAATTCTCCCTAAAAGTTGTATGAATTGATAAGTAAATTCTCCCTAAAAGTTGTATGAATTAAGTAAATTCTCCCTAAAAGTTGTATGAATTAAGTAAATTCTCCCTAAAAGTTGTATGAATTAAGTAAATTCTCCCTAAAAGTTGTATGAATTAAGTAAATTCTCCCTAAAAGTTGTATGAATTAAGTAAATTATCCCTAAAAGTTATATGAATTAAGTAAATTCTCCCTAAAAGTTGCATGTATGAGGCAGATACACTGGAAATTCTCTCAGGAAAAAGTATAAGCAACGAGTCACTTCTAAAAAAAAAAAACTTCAAAAAACGGCTGCCTTGGCACTGGTACAATGCTCATCATTCAAGGAAGTGGAGCAACATTTCCCTTCAACCAGCCATAATTTATCTTCCATTTCCCAAGTGCTGTGTTTAGCATTCATTATTTTTCCCCGATTCCCAGCATCAATTTTGGAAAATTCATTTGAAAACTCTGCAGTGTGTAAAGTTTTGGCAAGTTAGGATAAGTTCGGTTTGATTAGGATAGGATAGTTAAGGTAGGATAGGATAGTTAAGGTAGGATGTGGTAGTTAAGGTAGGTTTATGGTATTTTAGGTAGGATAGGATATTAGTGGATATGTTGTTAAGGTAGAAGATAGGAGTAGTTAAGGTAGGATAGGATAGTTAAGGTAGGATAGGATAGTTAAGGTAGGATATGGTAGTTAAGGTAGGATATGGTAGTTAAGGTAGGATAGGATAGTTAAGGTAGGATATGGTAGTTAAGGTAGGATAGGATAGTTAAGGTAGGATAGGATAGTTAAGGTAGGATATGGTAGTTAAGGTAGGATATGGTAGTTAAGGTAGGATATGGTAGTAA
The DNA here is from genome assembly GCF_026875155.1 of Cherax quadricarinatus. NCBI lineage: Eukaryota > Metazoa > Arthropoda > Malacostraca > Decapoda > Parastacidae > Cherax > Cherax quadricarinatus. The sequence continues at coordinate 22,286,084 of NC_069459.1, read as the reverse complement.
GTAGGATATGGTAGTTAAGGTAGGATATGGAGTTAAGGTAGGATATGGTAGTTAAGGTAGGATTGGTAGTTAAGGTAGGATAGGAGTTAAGGTAGGATAGGTAGTTAAGGTAGGATGGTAGTTAAGGTAGGATATGGTAGTTAAGGTAGGATAGGTAGTTAAGGTAGGATATGGTAGTTAAGGTAGGATAGGTAGTTAAGGTAGATAGTATTAAGGTAGATAGTATTAAGGTAGGATAGGTAGTTAAGGTAGGATAGGATAGTTAAGGTAGGATAGGTAGTTAAAGGTAGGATATGTATTAAGGTAGGATATGGTAGTTAAGGTAGGATAGGTAGTTAAGGTAGGATAGATAGTTAAGGTAGTGATAATGGTAGTTAAGGTTAGGATAGGATTAAGTAGGATAATGGTAGTTAAGGTAGGATATGGTAGTTAAGGTAGGATAGGATAGTTAAGGTAGGATATGGTAGTTAAGGTAGGATATGGTAGTTAAGGTAGGATATGGTAGTTAAGGTAGATATGGATAGTTAAGTAGGATATGGTATTAAGGTAGGATAGGATAGTTTAAGGTAGGATATGGTAGTTAAGGTAGGATATGTAGTTAAGGTAGGATAGGATAGTTAGGTAGGATAGGAATAGTTAAGGTAGGATATGGTAGTTAAGGTAGGATATGGTAGTTAAGGTAGATATGGTAGTTAAGGTAGGATAGGATAGTTAAGGTAGGATATGGTAGTTAAGGTGGATAGGATAGTTAAGTAGGATATGGTAGTTAAGGTAGGATATGGTAGTTAAGGTAGGATAGGATAGTTAAGGTAGGATAGGTAGTTAAGGTAGGATTGGTAGTTAAGGTAGGATATGGTAGTTAAGTAGGATAGGATAGTTAAGGTAGGATATGGTAGTTAAGGTAGGATAGGATAGTTAAGGTAGGATAGGATAGTTAAGGTAGGATATGGTAGTTAAGGTAGGATATGGTAGTTAAGGTAGGATAGGATAGTTAAGGTAGGATATGGTAGTTAAGGTAGGATAGGATAGTTAAGGTAGGATATGGTAGTTAAGGTAGGATATGGTAGTTAAGGTAGGATATGGTAGTTAAGGTAGGATAGGTAGTTAAGGTAGGATAGGTAGTTAAGGTAGGATAGGATAGTTAAGGTAGGATATGGTAGTTAAGGTAGGATAGGATAGTTAAGGTAGGATATGGTAGTTAAGGTAGGATAGGATAGTTAAGGTAGGATATGGTAGTTAAGGTAGGATATGGTAGTTAAGGTAGGATATGGTAGTTAAGGTAGGATAGGTAGTTAAGGTAGGATATGGATAGTTAAGGTTAGGATATGGTAGTTTAAGGTAGGATATGGTAGTTAAGGTAGGATATGGTAGTTAAGGTAGGATATGGTAGTTAAGGTAGGATAGGATAGTTAAGGTAGGATATGGTAGTTAAGGTAGGATATGGTAGTTAAGGTAGGATAGGATAGTTAAGGTAGGATATGGTAGTTAAGGTAGGATAGGATAGTTAAGGTAGGATATGGTAGTTAAGGTAGGATATGGTAGTTAAGGTAGGATATGGTAGTTAAGGTAGGATAGGATTAGTTAAGGTTAGGATATGGTAGTTAAGTAGGATAGTAGTTAAGGTAGGATATGGTAGTTAAGGTAGGATATGATACTTAAGGTAGGATAGGTTACTTTTCATTAGGTTAGGTTAGGTTAGGTTAGGTTAGGTTAGGTTAAGTTAGGTTAGGTGATGTTGGGTTAGGTTATGTTAGGTTATGTTAGGTTAGGTTAGGTTAGGTTAGGTTAGGTTAGGTTAGGTTAGGTTATGTTAGGTTAGGTTAGGTTAGGTTAGGTTAGGTTAGGTTAGGTTGGGTTAGGTTATGTTAGGTTAGGTTAGGTTAGGTTAGGTTAGGTTGGGTTAGGTTAGGTTGGGTTAGGTTAGGTTAGGTTAGGTTAGGTTAGGTTAGGTTAGGTTAGGTTAGGTTAGGTTAGGTTAGGTTGGGTTAGGTTAGGTTAGGTAAGGTTGGGTTAGGTTATGTTAGGTAGGTTAGGTTAGGTTAGGTTAGGTTAGGTTAGGTTAGGTTAGGTTAGGTTAGGTTAGGTTAGGTTAGATAAGGATTGGTTACACTAACTGGTATATTTCACACAAAATAAGCAAATTGAAAAAACAGCTGGGATACGTCTGGCAGTGTTGTGTCTGTGGAAACCCGGACTACGTCGAAATGCGCACGCATATCACGCTTGGTGTGAGAATCAACTGTATCGGGAGAGCACAAGATCACTCTCTGAGAACGAACAAATGTGAAAACAGTTTAACAAATTTCAAAACCAGCATCCATAAGAACAACGTTTAATACGATGCAGAGTTTAATCGTGACGTGATGAAACGTTGTTTTGCGAATGTCTTTGTCTTTATACATAAAAGGAACAGTATACACCATTAATGTGTCTTGGGAACTGGCCTATAAGGTTCACGGATGAATTATTGAAGACGTTGGACATCTCGTTAAATTGGTTCGTGTTCCTCAAAGAGCCCGTTTATCTTATGTTATTTTGTGTGCATGTGTATGCACTCTTGTGCGCACGTGCGTGTTCGTGCGTGCGTGCAGCGCATATAAGACAAAGCTGCAGGATACGTTGTGCTCACCAGCCATGGTACAGGAATTGTCTGCACTTACCAGTCTCTGTTGTGGAGGCGTTCGTGGCTGTTTTCATATGACTGTCCTTATGTTCTTATTGCTTGGGTAGCGATTATTCTGTTAGTGGGTTGGTTTTGTGAAGGACCTGCCAAGTATGGGCCAACAGGCCTGCTGGAGTGTTACTTCTTTCTTATGTTCTTATGTAATCATATGGAGGTCACATAAACGTGACCACCAGCGTCTGGGCCTCCAAAGAATAAGATACATGTGCAGCACTTGGATATTTTTATCAAAACGTTTAACCTGCACAATAGGCTTCTTCAGTTGAATCCAGACGAATATAATACTATAAGTCTCTCAGCCTTGGTGCGAGGCGGTCAGTCCCTATGTAATATGATTCCTGGTATAGGAAGACACGTAAGCAAACACTATGACATATTTATTATAAAACGTTTCGGTCCTGGGACCTTGATCACTTCGGTCCCAGGACCGAAACGTTTTATAATAAATATGTCAGTGTTTGCTTACGTGTCTTCCTAAACCAACTTGTCGGTATTTATTACCAAGGTTTATACCAATATGATTCCTCAATCTCTGTCAAAGAGACTTAGCGAAAAAATATGAGCAGATATTGAGTCAGTTCCACTACCAGATTTGTGGAGGTCGTGACGAAACATCCAGAACACAAGAACTCAAATACGTTGTATTAACGTTGGTAGAATTTACCGACAATATAAGCCGTAACAGCTTGACAAAGCTCCTGGAGAGCGAAACGTTGCCACAATAAAATGTCCCATTAGTTCCACTTGTGTCCTTTTATCTGACCAAAATCTTGCCTGCGTGCAACATGGAACAGCACGGGAACACATGTAATTTACGAAACCAAGCTTATAGTTTACGAAAATGATTCACGAAACCGCAAGTGCCTAGAAGCAACCATGACAGAAATCACCAACATCGTACTGCTGAAGTCAAGCAGCTAAAGTGTATTCTAAACTCTAACAGTGACACCACTATTAGATGATACGAAATGGGGCCTACTGGCACAGGCAGATGCTTCCAACTACACATCTAGGATGTTACTCCACTTTTAAGATATGCTTACTTAATCTCCTGTACTATACATACTGTTGTTTCTAACTACTCTGTTTAAAGAGAGAGAAAGACATTCGTGATGAAACGTTACCTTACTGAATGACTTTATACATGCTTTGTATATGCTTTAACTACAGTAAACCAAAAAATAAAAATAATCCCAGAAGCAGCCTACTTTTCCTCTCCTCTGCTTTCTTTCGCCCTCTCTTTCTGCCTTCTTTCCTCCCTTAATCCTTTTAATGAACACGCTAATTAATTTTCCTACTAATCAGCAAATGGCCATTTTTCTCAATTTTCATGACTATGTCATTTAACTCTGAAGGCCAATTACCGTCGGCACGGTTCGTTAAGTATTCATAAAGTGATGACCAATGACTCATTACACAATTCTTGGCCAATCAGTTACTCGTTAATTGTCCCAAATTGATTGTTATTGGTCAGATTTTCTTCGCTGCATTACAGACATGGGGATTATACAAATGAGGAGGAGGAGGACGACGACGAGGATGAGGAGACTTAGGAAGACAAGGAGGAAGAGAAACTGGAGGACAAAGGTGATGGGTGAAAGGAGGGTAGAAGGAAGAGGAAGATTATTTTTTTATTGTTATCTCTTGTCGTTTTATAAAGTGTATTATTAAATGAGATAAAGAATAACAAAGAGAGAGAGAGAGAGAGAGAGAGAGAGAGAGAGAGAGAGAGAGAGAGAGAGAGACAGACAGAGAGAGAGAGCAGGCAAACATAAAGTCAGTCAGGCGCCAGTGACTGCCTTGTTCCCTGCCGCATGTGTTCAGAACCCAACAAATAAAGAAAAACAAATCATTTCCAAATGCGCAGAGTCAACCCCATTGACAAGGTTCGTAACTTCATACGATCCGACCTGAAGAATGTCCCTTGAAGATACGTAACCTTCGTCTTATTGCAGAAAAAAATTAAACATATAACCAGTATTTTCGGAAGTGTAGAGCAATTCTCTTTGTTTCGAGTTTCGTTATTCGCGTCGCCTCCTGATGGTCGGTTCTGTTGTTAGGTTTAAAAATTTCTGGACTTGCTAGATGCGCGCCGATTATACAGTACAGATACCTCTCCAAACTGCAGATATCCTCGTCTCTCCTTCAGAAATATTGGCATCGTACTTCCAACCTCCAGGTCTCAAGTCCGGCTAACCGGTTTTCCTGAATCCCCTCCCCTCACAAATGTTACCTTGCTCGCACTCCAACAGTTCGTCAAATCCCGGACAAATAAAGAAGGCACAATACAGTAACTGAAACGTCATAAGCTTCATTCTATGTATACCTGGAGTATACTTGGAGTGCACCTGGAGTATGCATGGAGTATACTTGGAGTGTACCTGGAGTATACCTGGAGATGGTTACAGGAATCAACGTCCCTGCTGCCCGGTCCGTGACCAGGCTTCGCCCGGTGTGGGTTATCTGTGTATACTTAAGTAACCGTCGCTTCAGGCAACCAGCAACTCTTCCCCCACAGTCAACCATCAACTATTCTTCAATCACCAACTATTCCCTCAACCATCAAGTATTCCCTATCCACCCAGTCAACCAGCCATTCACTCACTAACCATAAGCCATTCCTCCATTTTCAACCATCTTCTATTCTCCCCTAATTCAACCATTACCTATTCCCCAACTCAATTTTCAACCCATTTTCTCCCCTCAACCATAAATCTCCTATTCCTCTCAACCACCAACCGTTCCCCACTCAACCATCAACAATTATCCTATTCATCAACTACTGTCAACCATCAATCTATCCGGAATTCCATGCCCCAGCCACTCCTCTATCTATCTATCTATCCGTCCAGTCATAATTATCCTTAATTTCTGGAAATAAAAACTCGGTCATTGCCTAAAGCAAAATCAAGTAAAAAGAGTGAGAGTGAGAGAGAGGAGAGAGAGAGAGAGAGAGAGAGAGAGAGAGAGAGAGAGAGAGAGATAGTGAGTTACCATTTTGTCCTAGGCACATCGCGATTAGACACTAGACGTGTATGCGCGCGCGCGTGTATGTGTGTGTGTGTGTGTGTGTGTGGTGTGTGTGTGTGTGTGTGTGTGTGTGTGTGTGTGTGTGTGTGTGTGTATGTGTGTGTGTGTGTGTGTGTGTGTGTGTGTGTATGTGTGTGTGTGTGTGTGTGTGTGTGTGTGTGTGTGTGTGTGGTGTGTGTGTGTGTGTGTGTGTGTGTGTGTGTGTGTGTGTGTATGTGTGTGCAGCAGATCTGTGTTGCTCTCTGGCCGTGTGGGACTATGCGGATCCTGTGCTGTGCGATACTGTACAGTTTCTGTACACTGCGATGATATGCGGTTATGTGCTGCTCAGTGGTGTATGCAGTTTTGCACCGCTCAGTGGCGGTGGTGGTGGTGACAAGCGGTTCTGTGCCGCGACGTGCAGCTCTATGCTGTTCAGCGCTGTGCTCTGCGCTTACGGTACGGTGCACTCAACCCCCGCAGCGAGACATGCGCTTCCCGCAGTGCGCCCGGCACTCCGCGTCGCTCACGACCAACGACTGCACTAGTTTTTAGCGTTTCCAAAGCCATTAAAAGCAAGACTGATTTACCAAAGTGTCGCAAGTCGCTCGAAGATACAAGAGAGCGATAGTGCATTTACTGACCCCAACGTCACAGTTTGGAAATAAATAACCCCAAGATCGTTCTTAAAGTCGGATTTTAAATGTCTAATAATCCGTGAACGCATCGGAGCCAGCCATTTACGGACTAACATGAATACTTTGTTCTTCCTAGACCCAATTTTCTTCTGTTTTACCTATCAACTATATTCTTCTCCTGTTATCCTCCTGTTTCTTCAAACAGGGTGAATGAACTGAGTAGTGTGAGGGGGGCTTTTGATGCAAAGAACTGGAGTTACCTTCCCCTACCATAGATCAGTGATGATTTCCACCCATTCTACTGGCCTTATATGACCCTTACGACTTTAGCGCTTTTCCACGATACTTATAAAAACATCAATAAGAGCAACGAAAAATAATAATAATAATAATAATAATAATAATAATAATAATAATAATAATAATAATAATAATAATAATAATAATATTAATAAGTACTTTTACTTCTATTACTGCAACAACAACTACTATTGTTATTACTGCTACTACTTATAATAATAATAATAATAATAATAATAATAATAATAATAATAAAATAATAAAAATAATAATAATAATAATAATAATAATAATAATAATAATAATAACAATAATAATAATAATAATAATAATAATAATAATAACTATAATAATAATATAACAAGCCCAGTCCTATAATTTGATTATTCTTTTTGTAAACATTACAGGTTTGTGACAGGTTTCTAGAGTCTTGCTCTGAAAGTCCCACCTGTAGCCAGACTTTATTGTTGACTGCCAGGTCAAGCAGACTGTTGTTGCTAGCGCCCAGCAACACCATATAACCACCACAGCCTGGATGACCTCAGAATTTAGTGATTTAGCTTTCTCTTCAAAACCTCTGGTTCTGGAACCGTCAAATTCCGTAACACAAAGAAGGTGAATCAGAAAAATTTACAAAGAATTCGCCTGACGACATTTTTCATTCTCTGAAGGACAAATTACTTTCGTGCTTACGTGTGCTTTCGTGCTTACGTGTGCTTTCGTGCTTACGTGTGCTTTCGTGCTTACGTGTGCTTTCGTGCTTACGTGTGCTTTCGTGCTTACGTGTGCTTTCGTGCTTACGTGTGCTTTCGTGCTTACGTGTGCTTTCGTGCTTACGTGTGCTTTCGTGCTTACGTGTGCTTTCGTGCTTACGTGTGAAGTGCATTTCGTAATACTGCAGAAAGAAAAAAGATTTACTTGTTTAAAATAAATTCAAAGTTTTCCTTGTTTAAATGTTTTCTGTTTCGTAACTGGTCATTACCATCTGATGTTTCAGGTGAAATTATTTTATACTGGCTGGATCTTCTGAGATAATTTGAATGTTTGGACCAAAACAAAAATTAGAATATTTTATATGCAGTGTTTTGGGCCTAAGATATTGGTCATTTCTCATTATGTAATATTTCTTAGTGTTTATATTGTTTCTGACTTCTTGACGGTATGAATTATCTTTTAGCTACAGTTTGAGGGATGCAGAGGAGGAGTGGGAAGGGAAGTGGGATGAGAGGAGGAGTGGGAAGGGTAATGGGCTGAGAGGAGTGGGAAGGGAAGTGGGATGAGAGGAGTGGAGGGAAGGGTAGTGGGCTGAGAAGAGTGGAGGGAAGGGTAGTGGGCTGAGAGGAGTGGGAAGGGTAGTGGGCGGAGAAAAGGAGTGGGAAGGGTAGTGGGCTGAGAGGAGGAGTGGGCGAAAAAGGCGTTGAAAAGAGCTGAAGGGGCAGGGGTTCAGAAGAAGAGTTGAAGTTGGAGATAGGATGAATTTACGGGGAAGAGACTAAAAGGATTGAAGAGGGGTTGAGAGGAAGTGAATGAGAGGTGGATGAGGAAAAAGGGTTGAGAGTAGGATCTTCAGGGGAAGGAGGCTGCTCCCCCCACTCAAGCGGACGTCGTGTATCCGGCCCCTGAAGTGAAGAGCTGCAAGGTGTTGCTTAACCTGCTCCGCGACGTGTGATAGCTCGTCTCTCCTCTATCTTGGTGCTTGCTGAGGCAGGGAGGAAGGATACCACCAGTGGTGGAAGGGAAGTTAGGTGGGAATGAAGGGTAGAAGGTGGGTGAGCGGGAGAGAGGGTGGAAAAAAGAGAGTGAGGATGGGTGGGAGGGATAATGGGTGGGCGGGAGATACGAAACAATGGAGAGAGATAGTTAGAGAGACAGAGATGAGGCAGGGTAAGTTGTCTGTGTGTGTGTGTGTACTCACCTAATTGTGGTTGCAGGGGTCGATACTCAGCTCCTGACTGTGTGTGTGTCTGTGTGTTTGTGTGTTTGTGTGTGTGTGTCTGTGAGTGTCTGTGTACTTACCTATTTATACTGACCTATTTGTAGTTGCAAGAGTCGATTCACAGCTCCTGGCCCCACTTCTTCGTGTATGTGTATGTATGTGTGTGTGTGTGTGTGTGTGTGTGTGTGTGTGTGTGTGTGTGTGTGGTGTGTGTGTGGTGTGTGTGTTGTTTTGTGTGTGCGTGTGTGTGTGTGTGTACACCCATGCGTATGTACGTGTAACACAACAGTTAGACGCATACACATGAACATTTTAAATCGTACGCACCACTGCTAAGCTCACCTCATGCCTTATGGATTATCTAACTTATCTCTCTCTCTATCTCTTCTCTCTCTCTCTCTCCTCTCCCTCTCTCTCATCCTCTCTCTCTCACTCTCTCTCTCCCTCTCTCTCTCCTCTCTCTCTCCTCTCTCTCTCTCTCTCTCTCTCTCTTCTCTCTCTCTCCCCTATCCTCTCTCCTCTCTCCCCTCTCTCCTCTCTCTCCTCCTCTCTCTCTCTCTCTCTCTCTCCCCTCTCTCTCTCTCTCCTCTCTCTCTCTCTCTCTCCCTCCGTGTTTTTATGGATCACGTGAAGCGCGAGTGAATGTCAAGAATTTCCTAATTGGTACATAAACCCGGCTTGTCGCTCATCCGAACTCCACGGCCTGTCGCTCATCCGGTCTCCAGACTGCTTGTCGCTCATCCGAACATCCAGCCCTGTCGCTCATCCAAACATCCAGGGAATTTCTCAACTTGCCTAACCCTTGGGCACGACCTACTTCCACACTGGACAAATGTAATACCACCTACGACTGCTGCACCTCTCCTGCTTACAGTATATAAGCTACTACGCACATATGCTGGATTCTTTTCAAGATTGATGGACTGATCACATCGACTCAAGGCTGAGGGACTGATACCTCAAACTCCTCCTGTTCTTCACCATTCTCCTTTGTATGGACTGATGAAGCCACTGTGTGGGGAAACGTTTCCTCATTAAAGATACCCAAGTGTTACACATGTGTCTAATTTATCAACTTGTCGGTTCTCTGAACCATTCATCTACACACCTCTTCTTCCTCTATTAACCGTAGTCCTCCTCCTCCTCCTCCTCCTCCTCCTCCTCCTCCTCCTTCTCTTCCATCTCCTCAACCTCTTCCTCCCCATCCTCTTGACACTTCTTGTACAACTCTTTCCTTCCCCTTTCAGTCTACTTTAAACCCCCCTTCTACTTCTTCCTCCCTTTCGTCTTATATCCCATTTGATCTCCCCTCCATCTCTTTCTCCCCTTCCCTTTCCATCCCCTTTGAATCTTACTCCACCTCATCCCTTCCCACCCTGACAGAGCATTAATGAGGGTTGGGTTGGTCACCTGTACAACAAGCCCAGGTAATTGCCCATATCACGAGGGACGGGTCTGGGGTACTCTTGGCAGGTCAGTACCAGAGATGTGTTTAGGGTAGAAGAACATTGGTACTACTTGTTCAATGTTAATGTTAACAAGGAGAGATATAATGTGGGTAGACTATAAATTAATGGGATAGATTTAACTACAAGTTAACCTGTGTGTCAGTCTTTGCAACTCTTGTACCTGCAGTGGTGAGTTTGTGGGGGGCGGAGATAGGGGGGTCGAGTCACAGCACCTGTTACTATCTCGATAGCAACATTTGGTTAGCAACGTTATCATACCTTCTCTTGAAACTTTGTATGTAGTTAGCATCCACCCCCTTCCTGCTATCTCTATAACTACAAATGGTCGGTAACGTTATCATGCCTACTCATGAAACTTTGTATGTAGTTCACTACATCTTCATCTATCCTGTTCCACTTGCTTGCCACAGTGAGAGGAGAGTGAAGAAAAAACGCCTACCGCCCCTGTGCATCATCTGTATTTTTAGCTACATTCTATGCCTCCTCGCCCCTTGTCACTTGCATATAAACAGTCGCTCCTTATCTGACCTGTGAAATGCTTTGCGTATTTTGTATGTCATAATCATGTCTCTCTGGGCCTTGTCTCTTACAAGGTCGTCCGGTTCAGCTTCATGTGTGTGTGTGTGTATATATACATATATATATATATATATATATATATATATATATATATATATATATATATATATATATATATATATATATATATATAATATATATATATATATATATATATAAATATAGTTATACATATATATAATATAAAATATATATATATAAATATACTTTAATATATATATATTTACACAATCGCCGTCTCCACCGAGGCAGGGTGACCTAAAAAAGAAAGGAAAAGCCAAAAGAAAGAAAAATACTTTCATCATCATTCAACACTTGCACCATCACTCACACATAATCACTGTCTTGGCAGAGGCGCTCAGATACGACAGTTTACAAGTCCCTCCAAACTGCCAATATCCCAGACCCCTCCTTTAAAGTGCAGGCATTGTACTTCCCATTTCCAGGACTCAAGTCCTGCTAACCGGTTTCCCTAAATCCCTTCACAAAATATTACCTTGCTCACACTCCAACAGCTCGCCAGGTCCCAAAAACTATTCGTCTCCATTCACTCCTATCTAACATGATCACGTATGCTTGCTGGAAGTCCAAGCCCCACGCCCACAAAACCTCATTTACCCCGCTCCCTCCAACCTTTTCGAGGACGACCCCACCCCCGCCATCCTTTCCCTACAGGTTTATAGCTCTCCAAGTCATTCTACTTTGTTCCATTCTCTCTAAATGACCAAACCACCTCAACAACCTCTCTTCGCCCCCGACTATACTTTTTGTAACTCCACACCTCCCAATTTCCACACTCCGAAATTTCGCATAATATTTTCCCACAAATTGCCCTTAAAAGACATCCCACTACCTCCACTGCCTCCTGTGCAGCGTTTACAACCCAATTCACACCCATATAAGAGTGTTGGGACGCTATACTTTTTGAACATTTACTTTTTTGCCTCCCTGGGTAACGTTTTCTTCTCCCCGTACACGGGGGATCGAACCCCTGGGCCCGCATTTTGGGGTCCAGCGCTGTACTTTAAAATTTAGGGAAAAAGGAAAAAATTATGGCACTTTTTAGGTAAACACTGCGCCAATGGCCGCAAATAAACTTTCTTATTATATTTCATATTTAATCGCATATTTATTTCCAAAGGAAAACATATATTCCTACAGTTTCAATTCCACCGTTAACTTTTAAAATAGCAGTGTTCCCGTGTTTCCCGTGTTCCTTGTTCCTGGTTTCTGTGTTCCTGTGCTCTTTTCACGGGTGCTCCTGTGTCCCCGTGTTCCGTGTTTCTGTGCTCCTGTGTTTATGTTCTCCGTGTTCCCCGTGTTCCTGTGTTCCTGTACTCTGTGTTCTGTGCTCCTGTTTTTCTGTGCCTTGTGTTCCTGTGTTCCTGTGTTTTCCCGTTTCCGTGTTTCCCCGTTTTCCTGTACACTGTGTTCCCGTGCTCCCCGTTTTTTCTGTGCTCTTGTGTTCCCGTGTTCCTTTTTCTTGTGTTCCTGCTTCCTGCGCTCATATGTTCCTGTGTCCCCCTTTTTCCTGTACTCCTGTGTCCTGTGTCCTTTTCCTGTGTCCTGTGATCCTGTGTTCCGTGCTTTTGTCCTGTGTTTCCCGTGCTCCTGTTTCCTGTGTCCCCGTGTCCCGTTTAATGTGTTCCCTTTCTCCTGTGCTCATGTGCCCTGTGTTTCTGTGCTCCTGTCTCCTGTACTCCCGTGCCCTTGGCTCCTTGTTAATGTGTTCCTTTGCTCCTGTCTCATGTGCTCCGTGTTTCTGTGTCCTGGCTCCTGTGTTCCTGTGTTTTGTGCTCCTGTGTCCTGTGCCCTGTGTTCCTTGTTTGTGTTCATGTGCTCCTGTGCTCCTGTGCTCCTGTCCCTGTGTCCCCGTGTTCCCGTGCTTTGTGTTCATGTCTAGGTGCTCCCGGTTTTTCCCGTCTCCTGTGCTCCTTTCCTGGTTCCCGCGTCCTGTGTTCCTGGCTCCTTGCTCCTGTGATCCTGTGTCCTGTGTTTCTGTGTTCCTGGGTTCGTGTTTCCCGTGTTCCTGTGCTCCCGTGTCCCGTGTTCCTGGCTCCCTTTCTCCGGCCGGTTCTGTTTCCTGTGCTTCTGTGCTCCTGTGTTCCCGGGCTCCTGTGTTCCGTGCTCCTGTGTTCCTGTGTTTTTCCCGTGTTCCTGTGCTTCTTGTTCCTGTGTTCCTGTACCCTGTGTTCCGTGCGCCTGTGTTCATGCTTCCGTGTTTCCCGTGTTCCTTTGCTCCCCGTGTTTCGGTTCCTGACTCATGTGTTCCTGTGTCCCGTGTTCCCGTTTCCTGGTTCCCGGCTTCGGGGCCCGTGTTTTTGTAATCCTGTGTTCCTGTGGGCCCGGTTTATGGTTCCTGTGTTCTGTGTTCCCGTGTTCCTGTGCTCCTGTGTCCTGTGCTCCATGCCCTGTGTCCCTGTTTCCTGTGCTCTTGGCTTCTGTGCTTCTGTGCTCCTGTGTTCCTGTGCTCCTGTGTTCCTGTGTTCCTGTGCTCCTGTGTTTTGGTTCCTGTGTTCCCAGCTCCTTGTTTCTGTGTTCCTGGTTCCCTTTCCCTGTGTTCCTGTGTTTTCCCGTGCTCCCCGTGCTCCTTGCTCCTGTGCCCTGGTTCCCGTGTCCCGTGCTCCTGTCTCCTTGCTCCTGTGTCCTGTGTCCTGGCTCCTGTGTTCCTGTGCTCCTGTGCTCCCGTGCTCCTGTTCTTGTGTTCTGTCTTCTTGCTCTGTGTTCCTGGTCCTGTTTCCTGTGTTCCTTGTCCTGGTTTTTGTTTTTTGTGTTCCTGTGCTCCCGTCTTTGTGCTCCCGTGTTCCCGTGCTCATGTGTTCCGTTTTCGTGTTCATGGCTTTGTGTTCCTGTGTCCTGTTTCTGTGTTCCTGTGTTCCTGTGTTCTGTGCTCCCGTACTACTGTGTTCCTTGCTCCTGTTTTCTGGCTTTGTGTCCCTGTGTTCCGTGTTCTTGTGTTCCTGCGTTCCCGCGCCTATGTTCCGTGTCCCTGTGTTCTTGTACTCCTGTGCTCCCGTGACCTGTGTTCCTTGTCCGTGCTCCGTGTTCCTGTGCTCCCGTACTCCTGTGCTCCTGTGCTCCTGTGTTTTCCCGTGTCCTGTGCTCCTTGCTCCCGTGTTCCGTGTTCCGTGCCCTGTGTCCTGGTTCCTGTTTCCTGCTTTCCGGCCCCCTTTTTCCTGTGTTTCTATGTTCCTGTGCTTTTTTGTCCCTGTTTCCTGTGCCCCCGTTCCGGGGTTTTTTGTGCTCCTGTGGCTCCTGTGTTCCCGTGTTCCCGTGCTCCTGTGCTCCCGTGTCCTGTGTTTCTGTGCTCCTGTGCTCCTGTGTTCCTGGTTCCCGTGCTCCTGTCTCCCGTGCTCCTGTGTTTCCCGTGTTTTGTGCTCCCTTTCTCCTGTGCTCCTGTGCTCCTGGTTTCTGTGCTCCGGCTCCTGTGTTTCCCGTGTCCCTTTTGTTCCTGTGCTCTTGTGTTCCGTTCCTGTGCTCTTTTGTTCTGTGTTTTCCTGTGTTCATGTTCCTGTGCTCCTTGTCCCTGTGTTCCCGTGCTCCGTGTTCCTGTGTCCTTTTGTTCCTGTGTTTGTGTTCCCGTGCTCCTGTGCTCTTTTGTTTTTGTGTTCATGTGCTCCGGCTCCCGTTCCCGTGTTCCTGTGCTCCCGTTTCCTGTGTTCCTGGCTCCCGTGTTCCTGTGTTCTGTGCTACTGTGCTCTGTGGGCCCTGTGTTCCCGTGCTCTTTGTTCTGTGTTCTTGCTCCCCGTGTCCCTGTGTTTGTGCTCCTGTGTTCCTGGCTCCTTGTTTTCCCGTGTTCCTGGCTCCGACTAATGTCTCCGTGTTCCTGTGCTCCCCCTGTTTCTGTGTTCCCGTGTTCCCGTGCCCTGTGTTTTTTGTGCCCTGTGTTCCTGTGCTCATGTTTCCTGTGTTCCTTTTTCCTGTATTTCTTGTTCCCGTGTTTATCGCCCTTTTGTTCTGTGTCCGTGTTCCTGTGTTCCCGGTTCCTGGCTCCTGTACTACTGTGTTCCTGTGCCCCGGGCTTCTGGCTCTTGGTTCCGTTTCCGTTTTTTGTGTTCCTGCGTTCCCGCGCTCATTTCCCCCTGTCCTGTGTTCCGTACTCCCGGCCCCGTGATCCTGTGTTCCTGTGCTCCCGTGCTCCTGTGTTCCTGTGCTCCGTACTCCCGTGCCCTGTGCTCCTGTGTTCCCGTTTCCCGTGTTCCTGTGTTCCTGTACTCCCGTGCTCCTGTGATCCCGTGTTCCCGTGTCCTTGCCCTGTGTTCTGTCTCCTGTACTCCCCGTGCTCCTGTGCTCCTGTGTTCCCGTGCTCCCGATCCTGTGTCCTGTGTTCCTGTTTCCTGTGTTTTTCCCGTGTCCTGTGCTCCTGTGTTCCTGTGCTCCTGTGCTCCTGTGTTCCTGTGTTTTTTGTTCCTGTGCTTTTGTGTCCCTGTTTCCTGGCTCCCGTGCTCCTGTGTTTTTGTGCTTTCCCGTGCTCCCGTGTTTCCCGGTGTTTCTTGCCCTGTGCTTCTTTGCTTCTGTTTCCTGTGCTCCCGTGCTCCTGTGTCCATGTGTTCTGGTTTCTGTGTCCTATGCTTCTGTGTCCTGTGCTCCCGTGTTGGCCCTGTGTCCATGTGTTCCTGTGTTTCTGTGCTCCTATGCTTCGGTCCCGTGCTTCTATGTTCCTGTGCTCCTGTGCTCCTGTGCTCCTGTGCTCCCCGTGTTCCCGTGCTCCCGTGCTCCTGTGCTCCCGTGTCCCCTGGTTCCTGTGTTTTTGTGCTCCCTTTTTCTGTGCCCTGTGTTCTATGTTTTCCCGTGTCCCGTCTCCCTTTTCTCCTTGTCCCCTGGTTCCCGTGTCCCATGTGTTCCTGTGTTTTGTCTCCGTGTTCCTGTGCTCCCGTGTTCCCGTGTCCCCTGTGTTCCTGTGTCCTGTGTTCCTTCTCCGTGCCCTGTGCCTGTGTTCCCCGTGTTCTGTGCTCCTGTGCTTCTATGTTCCGTGCTTCTTGTTCCTGTGTCCTGTGCTCCCGTGCTCCTGTGCTCCTTGCCCCCGTGTTCCTGGCTCCCGTGCTCCTGTGTTCCTGGCTCCCTTTGCTCCTGTGCTCCTTGCTCCTGTGCTCCTGTGCTCATGTTCCTGTTCATGGCCCTTCTCCTGTGTCCTGTGTTCCTGTGCTCCTGTGCTCCTGTTCCTGTGCTCCTGTGCTCCTGTGCTCGTGTCATGTGCTCCCGTCTCCTGTGCTCCCGTTTCCCCGTGTTCCCGTGCTTCTGTGCTCCCGTGTTCTGTGCTCCGGCTCCTTCTCCTGGTCATGGCTCCTGTGTCCGTGCCATTGCCCTGTGCCCTGTGTCCCCGGTTCCTGTGCTCCTGTGCTCCTGTGCTCCCGTGCTCCGTTCAGGGCTCCTGTGCTTCTGTGCTCCTGTGTTCCTGTGCTCCTGTGTTCCTGTGTTCCTGTGTTCCTGTATTTCTGTGCTCCTGTGCTCATGTGCTCCCGTGTCCTTGCTCCTGTGTCCCGGTTCCTGTGCCCTGTGTTCTGTGTTCCTGGTTCCTGTATTTTGTGCTCCTGGTCTGGCCCCCTGTGTCCCGACTAATGTCTCCTGTGTTCCCGTGCTCCCGTGTTCCTGTGTTTTCCCGTGTTCCTGTGTTTTCCTGTGTTCCTGTGCTCCTGTGTTTCTGTTTCTGTTTTCTGTGTCATGTGCCCTGTTAATGTGCTCCTGTGTTCCCGTGCTCCTGTGCTCATGTGCTCCTGGTCCTGTGTCCCCGGCTCCTGTTTTCCTTGCTCCCGTGTCTGTGTTCTTTTTCCGTGTTCTTTTGTTCCTGCGTTCCTGCGTCATTGTTTTCCCGTGTCCCTGTGTTCCTGTGTTCTGGTTTTGTGCTCCGTGTTTCTGTGCTCCTGTGTTTTCCCGTGTTCCTTGCTCCTGTATACTGTGTTTTCCCGTGCCTCCTTGCTTTGTGCCTTGTGTTCCGTGTTCCGTGTTCTTGTGTTCCTGCGTTCCCGCGCTCAAGTTCCTGTGTCCCTTGGCTCGTATCCCGGCTCCTGTGTTCCCGTGTCCTGTTTTCCTGTGTACCCGTGTTCCTGTGCTCCTGTTTCTCCTGTGCTCCCTGTCCCTGTGTTCCTTTCTTCTGTGTTCCTTTTTCCGTGTTCCCGTCTCCCGTGTCCTGTGTCCCTGTTTCCCGTGGTTTTTTGTGCTTCGTGCTTCTGTGCCCGTGATCCTGTGTTCCCCGTGTCCCGTTTCCTGTTTCCCGTGTCTGTGCTTCTGGTGCTCCCGTGTTTCCCGTGTTCCCGGTTTATGTTTTTGTGTTCCGTGTTCCGTGTTCCTGTGCCCTTGTCCCTGTGTTCCCGTGCTCCCTTTTTCTCCTGTGCTCCTTGTTCCGTGCTCCTGTGATCTGTGCTCCGTGCTCCCGTGTTCCTTGCTCCTGTATCCTGTCTCCTGGTTCCTGTGCTCCTGTGTTCCCGTGTACCTGTGTTCCTGTGCTCCTGTTCTCCTGTGCTCCTGTGCTCCCGGTCCCCCGTGTTCTGTGCTTTGTGTTTTTTTGTTCCCGTGTTCCCGGCCCCTGTGCTCCTGTGTCCCCGTGTTTCCCGTATTCTTTTTTCCTGTGTTCCTGGCTCCTTGCTCCCGGTCCCCGTGTTACGTGTTCCTGTTCCCTGTGTCCCCGTGTGCCTGTGCTCCTTTTTTCCTGTGTCCTGTGTTCCCGTGCTCCTGTTTCCCCTGGTTTTTTGTGCACCTGGTCCTGTGTTCCTGTGCCCTGTGTCCTGTGTCCCTTTTTCCTGTGTCGTGCCCTTACTCCTGTGTTCCTGTGTTCCTCGGTCCTGTGCCCGTGCTCCCGTTTCCCGTGCTCCATGCTCCTGTGCTCCTGTGTTCCTGTGTTCCTGTGTTCCTTGATCCTGTGCCCTTTTGTTCTGTCTCCCATGTCCTGTGCTCCTGTGCTCCGTTTTCCTGTGCTCCTATGCTTGTGCTCCCGTGTTCCTGTCTCTTGCTCCTGTGCTCCTGTGTCCCGTGTTCCCCGGCTTTCCCATGCTCCTGTGCTCCTGTTTTCTGTGTTCCTGTGTTCCGGATCCGTGTTCTCCTATACATACAAATTTAAAGCACGATTGAGGTGGCCCCTTTCAGCCAGAACAAAACCTGAATTTTTAAACGATTGTCTCTGTGAGAAAATTTTCCCCTTTTTGGGGCTAAAGAAACGTTAGGAAAGTTGAGACAGGGGAAAAATTTTTTTTTTTAAAACCCTTAATTGTACCTTTCCACGTTTATTTCAGTCGGTGTAAAAAAGCATCTTGCTTGTCAGATGTAAACTGGTTTTAAGTAAATCAATTTTCTTTAGTGAAAAATTTTTTTTAGGAAGTTCAAGCGCAAAATCGAATTTATTTTAAATCTTATGCAGCTAATTTTTTTTTTTTTTGATGTCTTGGCAATAGGGAAAAATAATAATGTAAAAAAAATGATTTTAATAAAATAACTCGTATTGTTGACCTATTTTTTATTAAAATTAACAGTAAGGTATTTCACAAGTTTTTGAAGGGGGAAAAATTAGTTTTTCAAGATGGAAAAAAAAACGACAGGTGCTTTTTTCAATTGTCAATTCAGTTAACGTTTTTCCTTGTATTGGTCTGAACGTACCCCCTCATACCACCCTTTTGATGCCGTCTCTTTTCTCTGTCTCTCTTTCTCTCTCTCTCTCTCTTTTCTCCTTTCCCCTTCTCTCTCTCTTTTCTCCCACTGTGCATAGTTATCGTTCTTCGACCATACTAACCAGTGTGTCGATGAAGACGTGAAGAATTTCCAAAATATTTGGTCATCTGTCATTTTTCAGCTTTCTTCTTTACTTAGCAAAAATCTTCAATGTCAGTGTTTAAGATCCGGGAAAAAATTTCTTCGTCAGCCCCTCGCTAAAGACAAAAGGAAAAATTGCGGATATGGTCTTATCAGAGCTGGTCAGGTCGTATTTCTCTCCCGTTTTTTATACTGCTTGATAAATTCGTCATTGCTTCCCTGTTTATTTACTCCCTCGTTAACCTTTGCCTACTGCTTGCTTGTCTATGTCCTACTTGATTAGCTACGATAACGCTTGTTTATAATGTGCCCAATTATAGTTTTCCTGATTGGCTCTGCTGTCGTTAGACTTCCTGGTTATATATGAGTTTTGAACCATCATGTATCCTTTCTCATTACTACATACTTGTTGGGCTTGTTAAGTAGAACCTATACTTAAACACTGAAGTTCACATTGGAGTTTGAACCCAAGGTCTATACACATTACAGTCGTGGATGAAAACTTCAAGAAGGTTCAAACTAGTCTCTGAGATTAGAGACGTAATAAATAAGTTAATTCAGATCACTTTATTGGTAAATAGACAGCTCATAGAAGATATCGTCCCAAGAGTCAAGAAGTTGTCTACCAGAAGGAAAGTTGAACTGAGAAGGTTAGGAACAAGAAGGTGTGTACACAGTTGGAAACTAAATGCCAAGAGGAAGAAGTAAGGGATCCAGTTCCATTAATTGGAATCAAATGAAAAAAATAACACAAAGGAGTTAGGAAAGCATCACACCAAAAGTTCAGTAGATAGACACACACACACACACACACACACACACACACACACACACACACACACACACACACACACACACACACATACACACTATTTTTATATGCAGGTAAAATTACAAATTTATTATTCACCATCCACTGGGCACTACCATTAATCATGGCTGTGCTGGTGTCATTAAATCAAGCGGTATTTACAGTGAAAAATGAGGTGTAATTTTGGTAAATAACATTTACATGGGTCGTTGTTTTCCTGATAAATACGTAATCATTTTCAGTTCTTCATCTTATATTACTTCTTTTGTTATTAAAGTTCAGATTTATATTATATACTCTCGTTTATTACTTTAATATCATTATTATTATTATTATTATTATTATTATTATTATTATTATTATTAGTAGTAGTAGTAGTAGTAGTAGTAGTAGTAGTAATAGTAGTAGTAGTAGTAGTAGTAGTAGTAGTAATAGTAGTAGTAGTAGTAGTAGTAGTAGTAATAGTAGTAGTAGTAGTAGTAATAGTAGTAGTAGTAGTAGTAGTAGTAGTAGTAGTAGTAGTAGTAATAAGAACATAAGAACATAAGAACATAAGAATGTAGGAACACTGCAGAAGGCCTACTGGCCCATACGAGGCAGGTCCTTATCAAAACGACATCTACCTAAAGCTACTCAAGAAACAACTCCCGCACCCCCCAACACCAATCAAACCCAGCCCCTCCCGCTCATATATTTGTCCAGTCTCTTCTTAAAGCTACCCAAGGTCCTAGCCTCTATCACCCCACTGGGAAGACTGTTCCACGCATCTACAACTCTGTTAGAAAACCAGTACTTACCTATGTCAATATAAACACAAATGCAGTATAATGTGATCCTTTATTGACTACGTTTCGCCCACACAGTGGGCTTTTTCAAGTCACAAACAGAACTACCTGGGGTGGAAGGAAAGCGAGTATTTATAGTCCAGCTGAGGTCAGGTGAAGAATGCTGCATCTGATGATGTACCGAGTTGGGTTGTAGAGTCTAAAAACTTGGGTAGCTTGGAAAGGAGACTGGACAAGTTTGTGAGCAGACCTTCTACAGTGTTCTTATGTGGGATAGCGATGAAGAAGTTTCTTGGCAAAGTGGTTCAGCTATGTTATAGAAGCCACTATTCTGGTTGAAGTTGTCGGATATAGAAATAAGTGATGATTCCAGGATTCTTCGGTATTGGGTGTTGTCTTCTGTGGCGATAAGTCTTGAGTTTCTGTAGTTTATCAAGTGGTTGTGTGAATTACGGTGTTGTACGCATGCATTCCTTGTGTCGTCAGACCTGCTTGCGTATTGGTGTTCTGAAATACGTGTTTGGAGGTCCCTTGATGTTTCGCCCACGTATAACTTGTTGCAGTCATTACAAGGGATTATGTATACCCCTGCAGAGGATGGAGGCTTGTCTGCCTACTACTGGTGATGTCCTTGATGGTCGTGGTTGTGGAGGTAGATACTTGGAATGATGTTTTGGCAAAGATGTTGGAAACATGTTTGGCAATGGAGTTGGTGGGAAGGACTATGTATCTCTTCTCGGCAGTGTCTTCTCTGGGTGTGTTGAAGATGTTTAGTGCTCGCCGTCTGCAGTACTCTGATGAAGTGACGAGTGATAGTGGAGTTTGGAAAATACCTGTTCAATTATAGTGCATTCTTCCTCAAGGAACTCGTTGCTGCAGATTCTGAGTGCACGCAGGAAGAAGCCTATAATTACACCACGTTTGGTTTTGGTGTCGTGGGTGAGAGTAGAAGTGGAGAAGATCGTTTTGGTTGGTGGGTTTTCGATAGACTTTAAAACGAAGTTCGTGGTCAGCTTTGCAGAGTAGAACATCAAGGAAAGGAAGAGTGTTGTCGACCTCTTCTTCAAGTGTGAACTGGATTGAAGGCTCGACCTGGTTGAGCTTGTCTTGGAGAGCTTGAACGTTGAAGCGTTTAGGAGTTATGAGGAGAATGTCGTCAACATAACGGAGCCAGGTGACAGACGAAGGAATAATGGTGGAGAAACGTTCGGCTTCTAGATGTTCCATGTATAGGTTCGCTAGGACTGCACTGAGTGGCGAACCCATGGGTAGTCCAAAAGTCTGCTGAAAGAGGTGATTTTCAAAAGAGAAACACGTAAAGCCAACACATAGTTCAACCAGGTCGATGAAGTCAAGGGACCTCCAAACACGTATTTCAGAACACCAATACGCAAGCAGGTCTGACGACACAAGGAATGCATGCGTACAACACCGTAATTCACACAACCACTTGATAAACTACAGAAACTCAAGACTTATCGCCACAGAAGACAACACCCAATACCGAAGAATCCTGGAATCATCACTTATTTCTATATCCGACAACTTCAACCAGAATAGTGGCTTCTATAACATAGCTGAACCACTTGCCAAGAAACTTCTTCATCGCTATCCCACATAAGAACACTGTAGAAGGTCTGCTCACAAACTTGTCCAGTCTCCTTTCCAAGCTACCCAAGTTTTTAGACTCTACAACCCAACTCGGTACATCATCAGATGCAGCATTCTTCACCTGACCTCAGCCGGACTATAAATACTCGCGTTCCTTCCACCCCAGGTAGTTCTGTTTGTGACTTGAAAAAGCCCACTGTGTGGGCGAAACGTAGTCAATAAAGGATCACATTATACTGCATTTGTGTTTATATTGCCATTGTGTCGGTATTTTATACCATTTATTTCCACTTACCTATGTCCTTTCTAAATCTAAATTTATCCAACTTAAATCCATTATTCCTGGTTCTTACCTGGTTCGACACCCTCAGTACTTTATTAATGTCTCCCTTGTTTATGCCCGTCATCCACTTATACACTTCAATGATATCTCCCCTCATTCTACGCCTCTCCAGAGAGTGGAGATTTAAGGCTTTAAGTCTATCTTCATACGGGAGGTTCCTTACACAGTAAATCATTTTAGTCATTCTTCTCTGTATGTTCTCTAATGAGTCTATGTCCATCCTGTAGTAAGGGGACCAAAACTGAGCAGCATAATCTAAATGAGGCCTCACTAGTGATGTATAGAGCTGTAAAATAACTTTTGGACTTCTGTTACTTATACTTCTTGAGATAAATCCAAGTAATCTGTTGGCCTTGTTGCGCACACTGAGGCACTGCTGTCTTGGCTTTAGATTTCTGCTCACCACGACTCCCAAGTCCTTTTCACATTCTGTATGACCAAGCTCTACTTCACCTAGATTATAGCTTCGAGGGTTATTTTCATTACCAAGGGCAAGTGTTAGGTAAGACACATATGCAACAGTTAGGTATCTTTATTTTGAAACGTTTCGCCTACACAGTAGGCTTCTTCAGTCGAGTACAGAAAAGTTGATAGAAGCAGAAGATACTTGAAGACGATGTAATCAGTCCATCACCCTTAAAGTCAAATCAACCTACGTCTCACCTCCTGGCACTATATAAGGCCCGATTCTGTCACTTCAACTTCATATTGTTTCAGACAACGGAACAATGCTCTTCTCCAGACTGAGGGACTGACCACCTCAAAACTTTAAGGGTGATGGACTGATTACATCGTCTTCAAGTATCTTCTGCTTCTATCAACTTTTCTGTACTCGACTGAAGAAGCCTACTGTGTAGGCGAAACGTTTCAAAATTAAGATACCTAACTGTTGCATATGTGTCTTACCTAACAATCTGTCGGTATTTTATACCATTTTAATTTTTCCCCAAGGGAAAGTACCTTACACTTATCCCTTTTTAAATTCATCGCCATTTCTCAGCCAAGACATTAATTTGTTCAAATCGTCCTGGAGTTCATTGATATCCTCCTCAGAGTGAATTATACGGCCTATCTTTGTATAAGAACATAAGAACATAAGAACATAAGAACGAAGGAACACTGCAGAAGGCCTACTGGCCCTGCGAGGCAGGTCCAAGTCCCTACCGGCTTAAGCCAAGCACCCCTGTCAGGTCAGGTCACATTGACTAAAGGGAGGAAACGGAAAAACCGCCCCTTTAGCACAAGCTATCAGGTCTAACTCAACCCCCCACATCCACTCAGTATTTACCCAACCTATTTTTAAAGCTACACAACTTTTGGGCCTCTAAACGTATTTGGGAGTTTTTTCCCACTCTCCACAACTCTATTCCCAAACCGTACTTCCTATATCCCTCTAAATCTAAATTTTTCCAATTAAACCATTGCTGCGAGTCCTGTCTAGGCTAGATATTATCAGACACTATTTACACCCCCTTTTTTTTATTCCTGTTTTCCCATTAAAAACCTAAATCATATCCCCCCTAATTCTACTTTTCTTTTAGGAGGGGCAGTTTTCGGGCCCCCTTTTAGTTATCCTCATGGGGAAAGGTTTCTGATACATGGGATATTTTTGTCATCCCCCTTTGAAATTTTTCCCCAAGAATTTTACCCTTTTTCTGTAATACGGTGACCAAAAACTGTGAGCTAATCTAATGAGGCAACCAAGGATGATGGGTTAAGAACAACCTGAGGACTCCTATTATTTATGTTTTTGATATGAAGCCAAGGTTCTTTAGCTTTATTGCGAACACTTTGCACTGTTGTTTTGGGTTTCAGATTACTGCAAACCCAAAACCCCTAAATCTTTTTCGCAATCGTAATATTAAGATCTAATTATTTAGTTTATATGTGGCAGGTTTTGTCCGTCCAACATTTAGAATTTTGCATTTGTCTAATTAAATCATCTCCCACTTCCCCGCCCACTGCATCAGTCTATTCAAATTTCCTGGGGTGCTCGAATGTCCTCGTCAAAATGAATTCGGGGCCCCAAATTTTGGTGTCATGGCAAACTTGCGATGTCGCTCTTTATGCCTCATCTATGTCGTTTATGTAGATTGGAACACAGGGGGCCCCAAACTGACCCCTGGGGAAACACCGCTCGTGACGCTTCCCCCTCGGGTTTTTCCCCCCTTTATGCAAATCTCGCTGCCTATTTGAAAAACCAGCCTCTACCCGGGGAAAAATTTCTCCTCCTATTCCATGTGCTTTAATTTCCTCAATAGTCTCTGATGTGGGACCCGTCAAAACCCTTACTGAATCATATACAAAATATCATATTCTTCCCATGTCTCCTCCTCAAATACCTTAGTGAAAAAAGTTAAAAAATTTTCGAAAGGGCAGGAAAAACCCCTTTGAAAAAACCATGTAGATTCGTTGATTAATTTATGCTTTTCAAGGTGGCTACGAACTGCCTCGGAAATTTATTGATTCCAAAAATTTTTCCCCACTATGGAGGTTAGGCTTATTGGTCTTTGTTCGAAGCTAAGGCCCTGCACCTTTTTTGAAAAAGGTATCACATTTCCCTTTTTTCCATTATTGGCACCATGCCATTTTGTGTGATATGTTGAAAAGATTAGCAAAGGTGTGCAAAGCTCCTCTTTACATTCCTTTAGAACCCTTGCATACAGTTCATCAGGGCCCGGGGGATTTTTTTAGGTTTTAATTTTTTTTTCCCTAAGGCCCTGTCACTTGTGCCCCTAATGGCACAGTTTTTTATCGTCCTGTTCTACAAAATTTTATCATTACTGGAATATACTGGTATCCTCCTGTGAAAAAAAATTGAGAGGAAATATGTGTTAAAAATTTTTACACATTTCCTTATCACTGTCAGTGAGCTGACCCGAGGAAAATTTTGAGGGGCCCCATCTTGTCCCTGATTTACTTCTGTATACCTGAAAAAATCCTTTTTGGGTTAGTCTTCGATTCTTTGCAACTTTAAAACCCTTTTAAACTCTTTTTGCTTTTCTAAATTTCCCCTTTTTTTTTCTCTCTTTAACTGAATATATCGATTTCTTAAATTTCCCCTTTTCCTCTTTTGATTTGCCTTTATGCCTCTCTTTTTACCAATAGATATTTTAATCTATTTTTCATCCTTTGGACATTTTTGTTTGATTGATTTCCCTATTTGGAACATAATTTGATGAGCAGCTAGAATATGCCTGGAAAGCATCTATCGGCAAACATCACACCTACCTGACCCTAGTCAGGTCATTCCGTTCAGCCCACCTAAGAATTTTTTAGTCCTATGAAATCGCCAAACGAAAGTCAGGGACGGAGACTTGATTGCCATTATTAGGGGAATTCCTGATATGTTAAAACTGGTGATTTTGATCACCCCCCCAAGCTCATCATTAACCTCAAGATTATTAATTAGTGTTTTCCTCTGGGAGAACCAAGTCAAGGAGGTTATTTCCCCTAGTTGGCTCTGTCAAAACGTTTTTAAAAAAAATCCTGGATCGTATCAAAAAGTCACCATCTAATTTCCTGTCAAATTGCCCAGTCAAAATTTTTATAGTTAAATCTCCCCTTAGACAACATTTTCGTTTGTAGATGCCTTCGAATTTGTCCCTAGAAGTTTTCTGCCTCCCCATCAAAATTTGGGGCCCTGTAAATCCCCCCCCCCTTAGTTTTTCGGCCCCCGAGAAGCTGTAACCAAAAAGATTTTGTGGCTGACGCTTTAATTTAATATCTTGTCTAACACAACAAATTTAAAATTTTCTCTGACATCATCGCTACTCCCCCACCTTTCCCGTTACCCCTTTAGTGTGGAATAATTTTTAGCCTTGTTGTGACATTCGATGGCATCTCTCTATCTTTCGATTGAGCCAGGTCTCTGTTATAGCAATAATATCTAGTTCCTGCACTTGCAATTAATCTTAGCTCATCTATCTTATTTCTTAAACATCTGCTATTAGTATGTAAACCTTAAGGGAGTAGTCCCTTTCGCCCTCTGCTGTCCCCCCTTTTTTTTCGACCTGTTTTATTGTCTTTTTTATAATTCATGCTGAATGCCTTTTATACATTTTTCGTTTTAAAACCCAGTGTTGCAACCTGCTTGTTTTCCCAACACACCCCTACCTCTATCTTTCAGTTTAAAAACATAGGCATTTCACCCAAAGGCCTTCTCAATCGAGTCTGAAGTGCTACCACCCCCGCCCCCGAGAGATGAACCCCATCCCTTGCATACATTCATGTTTGCCCTAAAAAATTGTTCCAGTTGTCGAATGGGGGTTTAAGTTCCTTGCAGTATCTGTCTAGCAGCAATTTACACAATTGCCCTGACAACCCTTCATTTCCTACTCCCCTTCTGGCAAGATGTACATATGTTGGGATCCCCCCTTAGACTTAATGAAATCTATAGCTGACCTGTATTTTTCTAGCAGTCTTTCTCCACCCTTCCCTATCATTTCCCCCAGCACTGAGACAGATAATGGGCTTGTTCCATTACCTGACAGATATTATCAGTTGTTGACAATGTCCCCAACACCGTCCAGGGAAGCACATCTACTCTCATCTTCTTATTCCTATTACAAAAAGCACGGTCAACATATCTTACCTGAGAGTCACCAAACCCCAAGAAAGGCTTACCTTTATTGCAGGGGCAGTAGTACCCCTTTCTTCACTGGGCCCTGAAAACATTTTACCTGGAGACAGAGAAGCGATTTCCTACCTTTAGATCTTCACTTTAATTTCCTTATCTGATGCGCCCCCCATTAGGGGAACAAATGCCCCCTTGTGCAGGGCTGGGCTGCACCTCACTGCTGGTCCCCTTGCTACCTCCCACCTACGCCCCCTCACAGTGAGAGCAGGGTGCACCTCATGCTGAAGCCTCATTCCCCACATCTCCAACCACCTCACACTCTCTCCCAGGCCCATTGAGGTGGACCTTCAGCCTCCTAATCTCCTCCTGGAGAAGCAAGACCTCCTCCTTCAACTCTCCAAACTCAGTTTTTAAAACACTGCAGAAGCAAGCCATGCTTTGTAACCGTCCACGCTAATCCCCAAAGCAGCTCAGGGTCTGTGACCTCACGTGTATCATCAGCAAACTTACTCATGTCACTAGTAATCCCTTCATCAAGGTCATTAATGTAAATTATGAACAAGAGAGGGCCTAAAACTGATCCTTGTGGAACGCCACTAGTGACTAATCCCCATTCAGATTTCACTCCATTAATGGTAACTCTCTGCTTTCTATTGGTAAGCCATGCCTCAATCCATGCTAGAACTTTACCTCCTATACCATGAGCTGCCACTTTTCTTAAGAGTCTCTTGTGAGGTACTCTGTCGAAGGCTTTACTAAAATCCAAATAAACAATATCATATTCCTTATCACTGTCAACTGCCTCAAATGTTCTATTGAAGAACGTCAGTAAGTTTGTCAGGCAGGAACGACCTCTCGTGAATCCATGCTGAGATTCATTTATCAAGTTATGCTCTTCAAGGTGACTTCTGATAATGTCAGCTATAATTGATTCTAATAATTTGCCCACTGTAGATGTCAGGCTTATTGGACGGTAATTTGAAGGAGTGGACTTATCCCCTGATTTGAATATAGGAACCACATTAGCCATCTTCCACATCTCTGGCACAACACTGGTAAGGATGGACGCATTGAATACACTCGTTAATGGCTGACTAAGCTCCATCTTGCATTCCTTAAGTACCCTTGAAAACAACTCATCGGGTCCCGGGGACTTATTTTGTTTCAGTTTGTCTATCTGTTTAATAACCATGTCCCTCGTGACAGTAATATTAGTTAACTTAAATTCATCAGGAACTAAATAATTGTTAATTACTGGAATCTCATTTACATCTTCTGTGTAAAAACTGACAAAAAAATAGTCATTAAATAAGGAACACATTTCCAGTTCATTATCCGTCAGCTGTCCATTCCCAGATTTTAGAGGTCCTACTTTTTCCTTCACCTTCGTCCTATACACTTGAAAGAACCACCTTTGGATTAGTCTTTGATTCATTAGCAACTCTAATTTCATAGTCACGTTTAGCCTTTCTAATCGCCTTTTTTACTTCTCTTTTAAGCTGAACATATTGGTCAGTAAGGTTAACCTCTCCTCTTCTGATGCGCCTATAAATTCCCCTTATCTCCCCTAATAGATGCTTTAGCCTCCTGTTAACCCATTTGGGATCGTTATTATTAGACCTAATTTCTCTCTGGGGAATGTATATACTCTGGGCACTGTGTACATTATTAAGAAAACAATCATAAAAGCAGATCCCTTCATATTCATACGTATGATTATCGTCAATAAAATCATTAGCTAGACAACCCCAATCAAGACTAGACAGATGTTCCCCAAGTCCACCTTAATCGGCAGAACGAAAATCGGGGATTTTCACTGTATTATCATTATTCTTGCATTCCCAATTAATGCTAAAGGTGATTGATTTGTGATCACTTGCGCCAAGCTCTTCAGTGATCTCCAGATTATTCACGAGTGTTTCCTTATTTGACAAGACTAGGTCTAGCAAATTATTACCCCTGGTAGGTTCAGTTACACTCTGTTTCAGAAAACAGTCCTGAACTGTTTCCATGAAGTCACTGGACTCTAGATTACCTGTCAAAGAATTCCAGTCAATTTGGCTAAAGTTAAAGTCCCCTACTATGACTACGTTACTGTGTCGAGAAGCCCTAACAATTTCGTCCCAAAGAAGTCTCCCTCTATCGTGATCCAAGCCTGGAGGTCGGTATATTACACCTAGAATTAGTTTTTCTTGACCCTCCACGAACTCTACCCAAACAAACTCTGTTACTGTTCCATCTATTTTTATACCTTTTTTTATGCAACAATTAATATTTTCTCGAACATACAATGCAACTCCTCCCCCTTCCCATTACATCTATCCACATTGAATAACTTAAATCCCTGAATATTACACTCAGCAGTCATATCCCGACTCTTTAAATCATACCACGTTTCAGTTAGTGCAATGATATCAAAGTTCCCAGCACATGCTACCAAACGTAGTTCATTAATTTTATTTCTTGCACTTCGACTGTTAGCATAAAATACCATCATATGTTTTTTCTTCTGCACATTTTTCCTATTCATCTTTGTTTTTACACAATTTCTGAAATTATCATTACCCAGAGTTACTCCATGACAGTTACTATTAAGATTCTTAATATCAGAGCAATATCCATATTCATTATTATTCATTTCAAAACCCATACCTCTAACTAATCCTAGTTTAAAGTCCTAACAACCCCCTCAACTGAGTTAGCAAGAAAACCCACACCTGCCCTGGATAAGTGAACCCCATCCCTGGCATACATGTCATTTCGGCCATAGAAGTTGTCCCAGTTGTCAATGAATGGTACTGCATTATCCTTACAGTGTTTATCCAGCCAACAATTAATACCAATTGCTCTGGACAACCATTCATTACCAACACCTCTTCTTGGCAAAATGCCACATATAACAGGGCGCCCCCTTTCTTCCTAATCATGTCTATAGCTGTCCTGAACTTTCTAACTAAATCCTCACTTCTACGCTTGCCTACATCATTGCTCCAGCACTGAGGCAAATATAGGATTGATCCCATTACCGTTCATGATGTTGTCAAGCTGGCTAACAATGTCCTCCATCCCAGCCCCAGGAAAGCATACCCTTTGTCTCCTTACTCTGTCCTTCAAGCAGAATGCCCTATCCATGTACCTAACCTGGCTATCCCAACAACAACAATATTCTTACCTTCTTGTTGTCGTTCGTCGTGACGGTCCCAGTAGTAGACTCACATTCGTCGGGTAGCACCGAGAATGCGTTGGAGGTTTCCACGGGAGTTTCCACAGCAGTCTCTTTCTTCTTCATCGTTTCTGGCTTTCCATTCGTCTTCTTGATCGTCAACTTCGTCGTCCCCTGCTGTCCAGCCACTGACCACGATCCCTTCTTGACCTGAGGACTCGAAACAGGAGGACTACTACGAATCCTCTTGTTTTCCTCGGTCAATCGCGTATCTCCATCTTCGCTGCCCTCAATTCTTCCTTAAGTTGCTGGTAAAGTTGCTCGATGGAGGGCATCTTGGTTCAGTCCACGGGAGCAAACAAGACACTTCTTCACAGGTCAGCACTTAAAGTACAGGTCACCACTCAAGAGCAGTGGGAATTTTAGTAGTGTAGTGGGTAGTAAGTTTTTTAGTAGTAAAAATTATTTAGTAGTAGAAAGTAGAATTTATTTAGTCTTTGTAGAAGTAGTAATGTAAATTTTTTTAGTAGTAGTTATAATAGTGTAGTTTTTAGCGCACTAGCAGTAGCAGTAGTAGTAGTTTCAAAATTTTAGTTTGAGTAGTATTTAGGGTTAGTAATGGGTAGAAACTATTGCCTTTAACACAGAAATTTCCCAAACCAATATAGGTAACACAACGTTTTAAAAAAGCCCCATTCCCTTCATTTCCCTCCCTTTCTGTCTTTCCGGAAGCGTAATGGACTTCAGATTTCCAAAATCGCGGACCCCTCCTCCCCTTCAGGGGTTAAAAGCATTTTATATTTCCAACTCCAGCCAGCCAATTTCTTAAAATTCCTTTTAAAAAATCCCTTCATCCCCATTCCAACAGCTGTCAAATCCCCAAAATAAAGTTGTCCCCTTTCTCACACTTCCCCAAAAATTCGAGATGCTTGCGGGGATGCGGGAAGTTCGAAAACTAAAAAAGTTTACTTTTTTTCCCTTTTTTTCCATCCAGCCTGGAAAATTGTATCCCGCCTCGCTTTCTTCCCCGCTCTGAATTTTTCCCTGTATATTTCCCCAGGGGGTTTTTAATTTTTTTAAGGGCTTTTTATTCTCTGTATAATATTCACTAATCCCAATAATTTCAAAATGACATCTCCACAGCATCTTTTAAAACCCAAATTTGCTTAAAACCCCAATGCAAATGTTCGGGCATCACTGTACTCTGGTCTTTCTCTATGTTCCTCCTTTGAAAAACTTTTCTAACCACACATGCTTGGGGACCCCAAAATGCTTTTTTTTTTTTTTTCCTTTATTACTCATGTTTTTTTCACTGCCCGTTCCGTTGGCGCACCCGCTCACAATAGGGTAAACGGGAATCACTTCTCCGTTTTCTTCACTACGTTTGGGCCCATCCAGATTCTCTTTGTCTTACCCTATCATTTTGCTTCTTTTCAGTTTCACTTTGTTACTTTAACCCTTACAATCTCTTAAACAAACCTTTTCAACATCTCTGTCGCATCACTCAAAAGCTGAATAATCATGGGGGGGGAAAACTGGGAAACTCTCCAAAATTTAACTTTAAAAATTTGTTAGGATTGCCCCCCTGGAGACCAAGAGGACCAGGAGGGGTTTTTAGACTCGTCTCCTAAAACCTGAAATAGGTGAGCAAAACACAGGGAAAGAAACACACACACACACCCAACACACACACAAAACACACACCCCACACCCCAACCCCACACCCACACACAATCTAGCATTAAAAAACCCCACGATACAATTTTAAAGTTATTTCCCTAAAAATAAGTACCCTTTCTGTGGTTAGGTAGACACCCCGGGGGACCCAAGAAAAACACCAGGATGAAGACACGTAACCCCAAATTTTTAAAAAATGCCCCTAGAAGAAAAAAAAGATAGCCTCAAAAATAATATAGCTTGCCCCAGGGGGCCCAATTATATATATTTTACATTTATATTATATATATAAATTTTTATAAATTTTAAATTATATATATAATATTTATTATATATATTTTTTAAAATTTTTTATATATAATATATATATTATATAAAAGAAACGTCGTCTATAGATTTTCTTTTTAAATTGTAAATTTTAGGTGTAAAAAGTTGCATCACGGTACTGTGCCCTTTTTACTTTTGTTTATGTTGTTCATATTTATTCATGCCTTGTAAATATCCCAATACTTTTAATATTTCAATGGTTTTTCTCCCCGCACTTTTTTTCCATTTTGTATATCTTGCCCCCTGAAGGGTTCTAGCGGGAACGAAAATATCCGGGTTTTTTTTTCATAGTTTTAAACTTGGGTCATATGGTAGCGATTTTCCCTTTCCAACTTAAGGCCCGGGTTTTCGATTCGGGGCCCTGGAGGAGAAGGGGAAGGGTTTTTTTTACACCCGTGCCTCAGTTCACTTTTACGTTGCATCCGGGGGAAGGGGGGTAGCTAGATAGGATAAAAAAGGACTTTGAAATGAGTTAAAAACTGGGTAACAGAACTTATCCCGAAAAAAGGAGATGTAGGAAAACTGTTTCTAGCCCGTAAATAAAGTGGGGTTTGGGGAAAAACAGTTCTAAGTCTTTTAATAGTTAATTAAAGATAATAGCTAATAGGCAATAAAATGGTTGAAGAAAAAATAACAGTATTACCCCCGGGAAAATTGATTTTTAACGGTTTTAAAGCTCCTAACCCCATACTAAAGCTTTTAAATTTTGGGAGTATGGTTTTTTCTTTGGAAAGGGGGGAGGAAAAATTTTTCCCCCGGAGGTGCCCTAAAGGGGAAATTTTAAAAATTGATACTTGGGGAAAAAAAGTTTCTTGAATCAAGGGTTTGTTTGTGGTTTTAAAGTTAGGGTATAAAATTTCTCCTTTTTAAACTTTAATGAATTTTTTTGATGGATCAAAAACAGTGGCTCTATGCGGTTTTCTGGCATGGTACACCAGGTACCCTGAATCCCATTTACCCGGGGTTTTCCCCCCAAAAACTACAGGCGTTAAAAAAAAATTTTTACCTATGCCACACTGGGCCCACAAACCCTTTCCCCTTGCGAAATGTACAGGGGAAAATTGGGGTTAACAATACAAAAAAACATTTTCTGGATCGTGCAGTTACCGTCCGGGTTTGTTGAAATTTTTTTAACTCACTCCCTGCCTGCGGTTGCTTCCAAGGCATTTGACCCCCCCCTTTGGGTTTCGTCTGGTGTATCCTTCCCTTGATTCACCGAAATTTAGAGTTTTTATTTGGCATAAATTGGTATTTATGGTTAGTGAAACCCGTTCCTTTCTCCTCACTCACGGGGGCCCGTGCCCAAAAACTGTCATGAGCTGGCTCCAGATGGCGCACTGCCACCAATAGTAAAGAAGAGACAAATTTTCCCCGGGGACAAGCTTTTTAGGGGGAAACCTTTTTTTCGCTTTGTGTACGGCTTTATCAATGTAAAAGGCCTTTTATCCCAAACTAATGCAAACATTTTTTTTGCCAAAAATGCCATATTTGTTGAACATTTGTCCTTTACCTAACATTTTGTTGGTAATTCTCCCAACTTTACGAGATGACTTGATGTAAAG
This sequence comes from Cherax quadricarinatus, assembly GCF_026875155.1. Lineage (NCBI taxonomy): Eukaryota > Metazoa > Arthropoda > Malacostraca > Decapoda > Parastacidae > Cherax > Cherax quadricarinatus. The sequence goes on along the minus strand of NC_069459.1, from coordinate 22,252,872 downwards.
CAACAAGAACGATAGGGTTTTCCCAGTAAAAGTTTTTATTTTTCGAATTTTAGGAGTTTTGAAATCTTCTAAAAATGCTAGAACCATAAAAAAAAAAAAGGGGAAAAATATTGAAATAGTCCCAAAAAATTTTTTTTTTTTCTTTTTCATAATCCCATCCCAAATATCTTGCTCAATTTTTTCCCCTTTAAAATCAGGAAATTTTTTTTAAAAATTGTCTTAAAAACTTAGGTCGCTCCTGGTTTGATTTGGGTTTTTGGGTTTCAGGTTTCGCAGTAAAGGGACGCTGGGAGGAGGAAAAACCCCGGTGTGGGTTTGGGTAGGAGAGAACCGCCCCTCACGCGGGGGTTGGGGGAACATCAACTTGGTGGGGGCCCAAAAGGTTTTGGGCATCCGGGGTTTAAAACAGTTAGCGTCGGTAAGCGTCCTGTGGAGTCGTTTGCATCCTTTAAGGGGCCTCGACTGTATTACATTACCCACCCCGGCCCGGGCATCAAAATTGCCCCCTCATACAAATTAGGGTCTTGTTCCCTCGGGTTCCTAAATTGCCCTTTTATCCCCCGTGGGGGACTTATGCTTTCCTCTAGGAGTTTTTAAAAGGGCTAATTTTAATGGAAAAAAGTGATCAGGCGTAGTTCACAAAAAATATTTAGAATTCCCACGAGGACACTTTGTGATGCTTACCAGTAAAAATTAATAAAAAATAATAAAAATTTAATAAAAAATAAAAATTAAAATAAAAAAATAATAAATAAAAATTAATCCCTGTTTTTTAAAAATACACTTTTCAGCAGTTTCTTAGTTTAAAAAAGGAGTGAGGTGCATGTTTCTCAATTTTTTTTAAAATTTAGTTTTTTTTTTTAAAATCTTTTTTTTTTAAGGGGGTTAAAGTTTTTCTTGATTGTGTTAAGGGTGACTAGATATGGTCCACGTCGGCCCAAAAAACGTCGTCGAAAATTTCTACTAGTGCGGGTTATTTGTGTATTATTCCTGTCTGTTAAATTTTGAAGGGGGTAATATCCCACCTTCTTTGATCCTGTGTAGTCAAATAGGTTTTAAAAACCCCCTTTAAACCAACGGTTTTTTTAAAAAACACGCCCCCAAAACCGGGAATTAAGAAAAAATTTGGGGCCCAGAACAAGCTTTTTTTAAGGAAAGTTTCGCTGGGAAGGAAAAGGGGAAAACTATGCCTTAATACGTCTTTCTTCTGTTTGGGATGTGTGAGGGGTCTTCCCATTGAGAGCAATGCCCCTTTTCCAAACTTTTTGAACATCCCCAAAAAAAAAAAAAAAAAACCTGAGCTCTTTTAGGGGTTTAAAAGTTTTTACATACCCCTTTAAAAAGGAAGCTCTGCGTTAGGGGCCCTTTATTTTTTTAAATCCTGTTGTACCCCAATTACACCCAAACAGTGAGGGCGTGATTTGGGCCCGGGTGAAATAGGCCCCTTTTTGGTTAAGGCTAAGCTGTAAATGTTGGAAAGGGTTTTAAATTTTCCAAGCCATATTCCCTGCAGAGGGCCCCTTTTTTAATTCTCCGGGGTTAGAACTCTTTTTTCTGGGGCTTGAAGTAAGGTAATTTTGGTTGTGGGATGAGAAAAGGCGGTTTTAAAGCGGAAAAAGGAATTTAGGGGGAAAATTTCCCGGGTTTGCTTTACAAAAAGGGAAAAGGAATCTTATTCACTACGATATGTAAAACTTAGTTTGCATTTTAAACCCAAGAGAGGGGCAAAGGCAACAAAAACGCGGGAAATTGGGTTAGAAATTTGGGCAAAGTTTATATAATACATTTGGCCCCCTTACTGAGCGTTGTTTGGAAAAATTTTTATTTAAATTTTTTTACGAGTTTAGTGTGTAAAAAAAAAAATGAGGAAAAATTAAAATGCAGTATTTTAGAAGGTTTTTGTTTGAAATAAAAGAAAAAGCACTTTTTTTAAAAGTTTTGACTTGTTTAAAAACCCGGGGAACCCACACCGGGTCAAGCACGTCAATTAGAGAAAGTGAAAAGGGTTTGCAAAAAGATTATTTCCCTCAGCAAAGGGGTATATCCTATAGGAGGGGTTTAAAAGAAAATCGCCTTGACGACACTGGGGGGAAAAGGGAAGGGATAGGGGGGGGACATGTTTAACGGCATATAAAAATTTGGGATGAGATATTGACAAGGTGGTTGGGAAAGGAGTTTCGGGAGAGGGGGCAAAAGAAAAACAAGGAGCCCACAATTGGAAGTTCAAAAAGTGGTGGGAAGGGGGAACAATCTGGATAGTGATGTAGGGGGAGGAGGGCCATGCATGGGGTTCAAAAAGAAAAATTACGATAAACTCTGGAGCAGGGAGAGTGTGGATCTTTTGCGACCGGGCAAAGGTGGGGCCGGGAGCCGTAAAATCGCCCCTCTGCAACCACAAATGATGGAAACACACACACACATACACACACCACACATTCAAACCAACACACACACACACAATACACACACACACACACAAACACCCAAAACACACACACCCCACCCACCACACACACACACAAAACCACCACAAAAACCAACCCACACCACACCACACATACAGAGGGAACCCCAAATTTGTTTAATTAAATTTTTTAGGGAAATGCCCTATTTAGTCCCTGGGAGGCAGACACAAATGTTGATCTGAGGGTTTGAGCACAAGATTTAGGATAAATGCGTTATGTCTTATTTTCAGAAAAGGGCCCAAAGGGTTTAAAATAATATATAAATTTTATATATATATATATATATATTATTTATATATTTTATATTATATTTATATATATAATATATATATACATATATTTATAAAATTTTATTTATATTTATATATATTTTTTTATATATTTATATATATATATATTTTAATTTTTTTATATAAGCAGAGTATTTGCTTGGCAGGCCCTCGTTCCTACTTTTCCCAATGCCACCCCTGTGTGACCGGGTTTAATTTATCCATGAAATTTAAGTTTGTTTTCCCCCCTTTTTTAAAATGACGACTGGTACATCCCACCCCAGCACCCTTTCCCAGTATAGTTAGAGCTTTTGGGAATTATTATAAAAAGGGAAACAATTTTTTTGATTTAATTTTTTTTCTTTATCGGATAATTTAAAGTTAATTTTTTAAAAGGTGTGAAACAAAAGGTTTTTCCCGTTTGGGGGCCACAGTAGATGACCAAAAGTTCCCGTGGCGGGTCGTTCATATGGGTAAGGGCCGCGTCAGGAAAAAAAAATTGTCCTGTTTTTCCCGACGAGTCTTACCCAAAATATCCTTTCCTTCTCGGGTGTTGGGCTTTTTGTTTTACCATTATCAAATTTGTAGGGGTACTCTGCCCTTTAAAACACAGGGTTTAGAATCAATAGTCCCCCGCCCCGATGTTGCATCATTTTCGCCGTGTTTGTGCGCTATTAATTGGGAAACCCACACGGTGTTCAATGGTGTAAAATTTCTTTGTTTGGTATTGCTTTTATAGGGAAAATTTTTATTTGTTTTTTATCAAATTTTTTTGGGCCCGTATGTCTGTTTTTGTGGGGGCTTTCTTTGGGGCCACCTATTTAAATTCAAGGGGTCGAGTCATAGCTTCCGGTTTCCCCTCTTCATTGGTCGCTGCTAGGGTTTTTCTCTCCCCCCCCCTCCATGAACCTTTTTTCATCCTCCCTTTTTGAAGTTATGTTTTGTGTTGTGTGGAAGTTTTGAATTTTATGTGTGGGGTGTGTGTGTGTGTGTAAAAAAAATAGATTTTAATTTGATCAATCTCTAAACACACACACACACACACACCCAAACCTTCCCCGTCCTGCATCACAAAAACAACTTACCACACTAAGCAAAACACCCCCTTTCCCCGTCACACATCCCCCCCTACTACCCCCCCCCCCCCTAAAAAAAAGAAATAAGGAAACCGAAATGGAACGAAATTCCCCAAATTTACGGGAAAGGGCTCAACTGCAATTTGCACCTCAATGAAACAAACTGCGCCCCGAAAACGGCTAAACCCTTTATTTCGAGCATTTAAAAAGTGGTGGAATTGCCCCCAGGCGGGTGTAAAGGATTTTTCCATGTTAAAAAGTGGTGGGGAGGGGTTTTTGCCAATTTTCCCTTTTTATTTGGGCCCAGTGTGCCAATTACGGAAATTTTTAGGCAAGTCAGCTTATTTTTTTTTTGGTTAAAAAATTTTTAAGTGTTTGTAAATACTGAAAGAAAGAAAAATTTTGATTTGTAAAAATTTTGGGTTATATTCCCAAAAATTTTAGATTTATGATGATGATGATGATAATTTTAATATAATTTTAATAATAATAATAATAATTATTTTTTATTTTAATTTTTATTTTTTTTTATTATTATTATTATTATTATTATTATTATTTTATTAAATTTCATCACTGGGTTGGTACCATTCCCCTCTTCACCCTTTCCCTTTTTCCCGATCTGACTTCTGGTCTCCTTTTTTTTTAAAATTTTTTAAAAATATTTACTATTATTTTTTGTTAAATTTTTATTATTAGGAAAAAGGAAGTAAAAAAACGGAAGTGGGAAGGTGAAATTTCGAAAAAGGGTTTCCCATTCCCAAAAAGTTTTTAAATTTTATTTAAAAAACGTAAGGGTTTTAAGAGTCAACACACCCCAAAGAAAAAAAAAAAATAATAAATTTCCCCCCATTCTTTGATAATGTGAGAAATACGAAAGCCTTCGGAATTTTTACTATTTTTCCACTGTGGTTATTTTACATATTAAGATTTTTGCTTGTTTTTTATTTCATGTTATGTATGTTTTAAATTTCCCTCGTAAATTTAAAATGCCCAAAAAAAAACCCCTCAAGAAAGTCTCCTTGGTTTTGGTGAAGGGGTTTTGTTTTGGGAACTGGACGTGCTCCAATTCCCTTTAGTTAAGCCCTGAAAAACCTTCCATCCCCCCCCAGACACTGTTTACCCCTCCGGTAAACAGGGGGGGATGGAAGGTATTAGGCTTAACTTTAAGGGAAATTTAAGAAAAGATTCCCTTTTCCCCAAAATCAAAAAGGGGAAAAATAGTGAAGTAGCAAAAATAAGTGGTAGTAGCCGTTGCAGCAGTAGATGTTGTAGTAATGATGATTTGAAGAGTAGTGTAATAATACTTAAAAGTGTAGTAATAGTCGAAGATGGGGATGGAACTCTTGAGAGTGGTGTACTATACAATTTAAGTCAAAGTTGGGGTTCGAAAAAGAACAGAGGGTTCGACAGAGCTGTTAGCCAGTAGAGTATCTGTGAAAAAGAAAGAGGAACATCAGTGTTATTCCCGGGTGAGGGCCCCTAAATTAGCTTTCTATTTAATGGAAGCAATTCCAATTCTGTGACCCCCTGGGTTTCCCGCTGCTACGCTGCCCGTAAAAATGTCCCTTTTAAATTTCCATTCTCTTTTTTCATTACTGTTTCAAAAGCCCTAAAATTTTTTCAAATTAAATTAAATTTAAATTTTAGCTGGTACTAACTGAGACGGTTTGGGAAAATAACAATGAGGATTCAAACACACGGGCTGATGCCCGAAAACTGGGAAGAGTCCGTGGGCTAACTGCCCGAAATTTGGCCCCGGGTTCGTAGCGTTGTATTCACCCCCACACACACAAAAACACCGAAAAAAGGGGGGGCATGATGGCGGGCGTAAAAAAATTTTGAGAGGTGGGTAGGGGCAGAAAAGTTTCAGGGGAAAAGGGACAAAGCCCTAAGGGAAACACAGCTGGAAGTTGGGAAAAATCAGGTGAGTACCCGGGGGTGTTAGGAAGTATTTCTTTTAGTCACGAGTTGTCAGGGAAAATGGGGGAAAAATCTGGAGAGAGATGTAGTGGAGGCAGTACTTTCGTAGAATTTTTTAAAAAGAGATTTGGGTAAAAATTCATTTGGGTCAGGAAAAAGAAGTGGCCCCTAATTTGCGACTTGCAAAGGGCGGGACCAGGGCTTTTGAATCGACCTCTGCAAAACCCAAAAAAAGGTGGTACAAGTAGGTTTATTACACAGAAACAATTGTCCCAAAAAAACCCCTTTTTCTGGGGGGTACCCCACCCCCCTCAAATGGCAGTGACGCTCCAGCTCTTGCCCTCCCGCAGCAAATGCCGTGACTTTAAAAGCCCTGTTAAAACCCAAAGTTTAAAAAGTTTATGGAGTGAAATTTAAAGGGAAAAGCTTGATACAAAATAAAGTAGTAATTTAAAAATAATAAAAATAATAAAAAATATTAAAAATTAAAAATAATAAAAAAATAATAATAATTATAATAATAATAAAAATAAATAATTATTAAAAATTATTATTATTATTTTTATTATTTTATTATTATTATTATTATTATTAAATTTTTTAAATTTTTATTAATTTTTATTATTAAATTTTTATTTTTATTTTTAGCAATAGCAATAATTAAAGATAAAAACCAATGGAAATAGCAACAAAAATAAAAATAATGCAGTAAAAATAAAAATAGCAATAATAATTAAAAATAACAATAATAATAATAATAAAATAAAAATAATAACAATAATTAAAAATAGCAAAATAAAGAGCCCAAACATGTATCCTGGGGCATTGGTTTTTGGGTTCGATTTAAGACTAAAAAACAAACATTATATTTATTTGGGAAACGATATTAAATGTTTTTATAGTTGGAGGGAACCAAACTTTGATCCGGGCGATGGGGAATGAAGGGTTTTTGACCCCTTTGGGTCAAGATCCCTTCACCCTCGTCGAGGCCCCAAACCCCCGTCTCAAGGGGAAAAAAATGCTGCAAAATATTGATCTGCCCGAAAAAAGCAGTTTGTATTGTACACACACCACACACACTCCCTAAAACAATACCCCCAAAAACACACCCCACAACACCAAAACACACCACACACACACACCCCCACCACACACACCACACAAAACACACACACACACACAGGGACACCACACACACACACCCCACCACACACACCACACACACACCCCAAAACCCCACACACACACACCCCACAAAACACACACAAACACAAAAAACACCC
>NC_069459.1:22215856-22240856 GCF_026875155.1 Cherax quadricarinatus | reverse complement strand
TGTCCACCTTGTCTATTCAGCGGAGTATTTTATATGTCGTTATCATGTCTCCCCTGACCCTCCTGTCCTCCAGTGTCGTCAGGCCAATTTCCCTTAACCTTTCTTCATAGGACATTCCCCTTAGCTCTGGAACTAACCTTGTCGCAAACCTTTGTACTTTCTCTAGTTTCTTGACGTGCTTTATCAAGTGCGGGTTCCAAACAGGTGCTGCATACTTAAGTATGGGCCTGACATACACGGTGTACAGTGTCTTGAACGATTCCTTACTAAGGTATCGGAATGCTGTTCTCAGGTTTGCCAGGCGCCCATATGCTGCAGCAGTTATCTGGTTGATGTGCGCTTCCGGAGACATGCTCGGTGTTATACTCACCCCAAGATCTTTCTTTCCTGAGTGAGGTTTGCAGTCTTTGGCCACCTAGCCTATACTCTGTATGTGGTCTTCTGTGCCCTTCCCCTATCTTCATGACTTTGCATTTGGCAGGATTAAATTCGAGAAGCCATTTGCTGGACCAGGTGTCCAGTCTGTCCAGGTCTCTTTGAAGTCCTGCCTGGTCCTCATCTGATTTAATTCTCCTCATTAACTTCACATCATCTGCAAACAGGGACACTTCTGAGTCTAACCCTTCCATCATGTCGTTCACATATACCAAAAATAGCACTGGTCCTAAGACCGACCCCTGTGGGACCCCGCTCGTCACAGGTGCCCACTGTGATACATCATTACGTACCATGACTCGTTGTTGCCTCCCTGTCAGGTATTCTCTGATCCATTGCAGTGCCCTTCCTGTTATATACGCCTGATGCTCTAGCTTCTGCACTAATCTCTTGTGAGGAACTGTGTCAAAGGCCTTCTTGCAGTCCAAGAAGATGCAATCAACCCACCCCTCTCTCTCGTGTCTGTGTGTGTGTGTGTGTGTGTGTGTGTGTGTGTGTGTGTGTGTGTGTGTGTGTGTGTGTGTGTGTGTGGGTGGGTGTGTGTGTGTGTGTGTGTGTGTAGAGTCAGTGTTGGGGTTCGGGTTAACAATCCTAGATTATTAGTTACGTTATATTAATGGGATTTGCTAAATCCGTAGAGGTAATTGAGCGCTGGGGATTAAAAATTAACCAGGTTTGATCTAGGTAAGGTGATGCTTTCTCGATTTCCTATATAGTACATGTAATAATATTAACTTTTTTTTTAAAGGGTGGACCGGTAAGCCAGTGAAAGGCCTCAGTCAGATGACCAAAGGCTCCAGTGACAGGTCATCAAATGACTAAGAACCGCGTCATGAAACACTTGTCCTGTTTCCTGACGAATCTTACCTAACCTATATAGATTTCCATAGCTCACCAGCTTTTCTCCAGCATCACAGCTGTTCTCCGTTGCTTAGCAACGGAGAACAGCTGTGATACTGAGAAAGAATAATATTCCCTTTCATATTTCCTTTCATATTAATGGAATATGTTTTAAAAAATGTTAATATGGCAGGAGGGAAATATTTTTTAACACGGTGACAATAAAACGTAATGTCTTATCCCCTTTTATTATTGTTATTCACTTTCCTGCCTTGAACTCTCAAAATATATACAACGTAACGGTAGTAAAGACATGTTTGAATATTGTTGAAGTTCCTGCAGTGTGTGTATATATACATATCTATATATATGTATGTATGTATGTATGTATTCATGCATGCATGCAGGCAGGCATGCATGGCTTGAGAAAATTGTGACAACACTAGATTATCATGTGGATGTGAGACTTGCTTACAAAATCTTGCATTTGTGATGACCGTGAGGTCGGTGTTAACCTCTCAAGTGCGGTCGAGTGGTTCGAGCGCCAGTAGTTTTAACACTGGTTTGCCGTAGGTTCGAAGCCTCTGCATACGCCGGGTTATGCAAGTAAGCATAAGTGAAATAAGTGATGTCTTAATATGCAATTTAACCAAAGCAATTACATTTTAAGCGCTTTTGTGACCTACCAATCACATTTTCAAGGGCTAGCGATTCGTCCCTACGTTTCATGAGTGTGTGACTGAGCGATCACGAAAATGCTTGAAATTTTGACTACCTTTCACTCTGATTAAAGGGAGGGAACCAGTATATATACGAGAGTGGACGCCGGGAGTTGTGAAACGAGCGTAAGTAATATAATAGTAGATGTAGTAGTAGTGGTAGAGGTGGTATTAGTATAGTAGTAGTGCAACACATGGCAGAGAGGGCTAACAGAAAGTATATGATAGTGTTATAAAACAAGGTCAGCCAGTGGAGTGCTAGCGAAAAAATAGTAATATATGGCGAAGTAGTTTAAGAACAAGAAATAAAAGAAAAGAAACAGACATATGTATATTATATAATATATATATTATATATATATATATATATATATATATATATATATATATATATATATATATATATATATAAAATTAATATTAAAATTAAGTCCTTTCAAAATTTTCTCTTAAATAGTTTAAAGATATATATTTTTCATTAATTTAATGTAAAAATTTATAATTTTGCATCAAAAGAATCTTAGAAAACTTACTTAACCTTATCATAACAAGACAATTTATTTTAGCCTAACCCAACTAAATATATTTTAAAATTTGTTTACAATAATTTAATACAAACAAACACATGAAAATATTTTTTTCTTAGGTTCAGAATGATTTTGGCGAAATTATTGCATACACAAATTTTCACTTGTCCTATATGGCAAGATGAGCGTTACTATTTAAGCCAAATCGCAAGTTCTGCCTATTCGGCACGACATATATATTATATATATATATATATATATATATATATATATATATATATATATATATATATATATATATGATATAATGTATAATATATATATATATATGTCGTCCGAAAATGTAAAACTGGTCAATTAGCAAGAATCATTTAAAATTAAGTCTTTCTAAAATTTGTCTTAACATTAAAGATACATTTTTTTCATTAATGTTAATGTAAAAATTTTAATTTTGCACCAAAAGGAACTTAGAAAACTTACCTAACCTATATTATAACAAGAGCAATTTATTTTAGCCTAACCCAACTAAATATATTTTAAATACGTTTACAGTAATTTAGTACTAAACAAACACAATCAACATATTTTTTTCGTAAGGTTCAGAATGATTTTGGCGAAATTATTGCATACACAAATTTTCACTTGTCCTATATGGCAAGATGAGCGTTACTATTTAAGCCAAGATCGCAAGTTCTGTCTATTTTGGCACGACATATATATATACATGTATATATATATATATATATATATATATATATATATATATATATATATTATATATATTAGTTACATGTATACTTATAAAGAAGTGAAGGGAAGCTGGAAGAAGGGAAGTGCCGACGACTCAGTAACATACAATTAAAATACATAACATCGCTGCTGGATCTCCAGACAATGAACCTATAAACAAATCCAAGCACAGATGGGCTGTCGGCAGTACCCGGCTCGGCAGTACAGATACCACACACTTTGTCGTCCTGTTTACATAAATACCTGAATAAAGCAGCCGTTGTGTCGCTTATGTGTGGCTGAGAGTTGTAAACAAAGTCTCGAGTCGGTTCCTGACTCCTCGATGGCCACTTAAAGAGGTTGCACGACCGCTCGTCTCCCAGTAATGGATGCTATTTTGTCGCTCTCAGCGGACTCGACACCAACTTTGAGGCACATTTCGGGTGCTGGTGTTGGTTGTTGCCTAGACCATTTGGAGACCCTTGCTTTTTCGGAGTGAATGTCTCTGCGATAGAGCGAGACAGCCATAGAGGGTTGGGTTACTACCCCATCGTCTCTCCCTACACTTCTGTTTCTGTCCAGCCTCTGTCCTGCTATATTCTAGGTATAACTATGTAAAACTTCTGTTTCTATACAGTATATGAAAGAATTGTTATATATCTAAGTTATCTTTCTAAACTCTTGAAAGTGATCTCTCTCTAAGCAAGGACTATCTGGATAACTAAGTATCCGGTTAATCAACAATCGTTCTCCCTATTTTCTTGTAGATTTTCATTATTTTCTTTGTCTTGTACTGCATTTTTAATTACGTTACCTTTTATTAAAGTCGTATCATACTTAAATGGTTAAAAATTGGTCGCCTCCTCCCTCCCATCCTTTTCCAGTATTTCCATCCTTCCTGATCCTTCTTCCTTCCCATCTCACGACAGCTCTGGTCGTTTTCTTCGTGCTTCGTCCTTCGTGTAGGATGGGATAGGTAGGTGTATGGATAGGTAATAAGCTTTTTGAAAATAAATACTTTTTTAAACACAATAGAAAGTAAATATTTATGTATTACACTTAAGAAAAAACATGACAAGAATATATATATATTGGCTAAGGATATTCTAATAGCAATTAAATACTTTACAGTATACGTGGTAGAATGAATATATAATAACGAATATCCGTTAAGATAGCAATACAGACTCTTAAAATGATCTTCCATTGTGAGAGACGGTTCCGGTTTCTGAATAAAAAGGTGTGACTGGTGAAGGTGGTGCATATTTCCAACTTCTAGTCGGTAGAGCTTGTGACAAACTCTGACACACCCAAATGTTTCATTATATTGGACCCCCGCTTAACGATCACCTCCAAATGCGACCAATATGTAAGTGTATTATTAAGGCGTTTGTACGTGTACTTGGGGTCTGAATGGCTATCTATTCACAATATTCCTATGGAAAAATTGGTAGACTGGACCTGACATATACTGGAATAAAAAAGTTCGTTAACGGCCACTGTCTAATAATATACACTACCGACAAGTAGATGTTAAAACGTAATGTAAACTAGGTACTTTATCGCTCCTGCACATGTAACTCTATATTAATGGTATCCAGTGTTAACATATGTCTATCGTCCGCACCCAAGAGTGTTAATAGTAGTCCAATATATTGGTACAGGATTCACCGATCAGGGGTAACGGTCCTAAGATTATGTAAAGATTACAATCATCAATGGCCGTCATGGAAAGCATGGTGAGGAACCGCTTCACATAAACAACATAAACAGTTAGCATCAACTATAAATTAGCTCATTAGAAACCTTGCTAGTAGTTTCATGCCTAATCCGTGGGTCGGGAGACATGGGCTAGTTACCAGAGAGACCTTTATGAAAATTAACGACTACTGAAGGCACTAATGAAAAAGATAAGAAAACAAATAATTTAGAGTAAAATCCAGTCCAAACATACAGTGAATACAAGAGTAAAAAATATCCAGCTAATCTGGTAGGAAACCTATAAAGCTCCTGTAGCTACTGAACACAGAGTGGAATGCTTGGCTGTATCCTTCGCTCTAAGTCTCCCAGCTCAGGCTGACACATTTCATTACCTCGTGTGTGCAACCCATCCTGTGTGATGGAATCTGACGGGGAAACATAGCTAGTCTTTGTTTCCATAATGTAACTATCATATAGAATAGCGCAACCCAACACTGCTATAACTAATTTTGTTAAATTAAAAATGCTGTATATTTAAAAAAAAAAAACGTTTTCTGTAAAGAGGAGCCGGGTGGTAGAGCAGCGCTGAGTGACGTAAATTATAACTAAAACGCCATCATATGATAGCTTCAACATTTTGCTGAGTGAACCATCAAGCCAGGGGAAGGCCTCGGTCATATGACCAAAAGTTCCTGTTAATAAGTTATCATATGACTAAAACCAGGAAACAACACTGGTGGTGCCACCACCAGTGCCACAATCAGTTCCATCAGTGCCACCACCAGATTACAGGAGGTGAGAGGGAAGAGTAGTGCTTCCTGAGCATGGGAGACATGCGTCATTTATAATTCATTATTGGTCTTTAAAGAGATCATTAGATGGAAAAAAAAACACAGCAAAAGGAGGCCTTTATTATTACTACGTTTCACCCACACAAAGCTTTATAACTTAATTGGTAGAGCCTCAAGTAGACGAAACGTTGTAATAAAGGTCTTTTGATGCGTTTCTTGCCACTTTGTCTGCTCTGACACCAAGTAGAATACGCCAGATACCGTTAAGAAAGGGGGCTGAACTCCAGCTCCAGGTCTCGCCTCTTAAACTCTCGACCTTCTGTGACATAATGTTCTTCATGTGTCCCTGTGCTCTAACCCTGCAGATACTCTTCGCTTTTGTCAGTCTTCCTTCTGGCTGTTGTATTTCGCATGACATGATCGTGTCTTCTGTTGTTGTGTGTAAATATGAATGCGTGCATGTAGTCACCGAGTTGTGTTGACAGGGTCGAGTCTCAGCTCCTGGTCCCGTTTCTTAAACTACAATCACAGGTAATGCTAGTCCCTGGTGTCATACCTAATCATAAACATGAGTACTGTGTGTGTGTGTTGTAAAATGTTACTAATCTCTCTCTCTCTCTCTGTCTGTCTGTCTGTCTCTCTCTCTCTCTCTCTCTCTCTCTCTCTCTCTCTCTCTCTCTCTCTCTCTCTCTCTCTCTCTCTCTCTCTCTCTCATTAATAAAGGTTAATTAAAGTTTCACTTCTAGTTTTAGTTGAGACGTAAACAGAACACTTAATTAAGCCTCATGAATGAAGGAAACAATGGAGATTGAAATGAGATTAAGGAAGAAAGAAACGAGAAGACGGTTAGAAAGAAAGAACAAGGAAGAAAGGAACGAGAACACGGGAAAAAGAGAAGAAGGAAGGAACAAGAACACTAAAGATAGAAACAAGAGCAGAGAACTACGAGAACATATAAGACAAGAACAAGCACATGGAATAAATGAGGTAGAACACGAAAGAAAGGAACGAGAACACGAAAGAAAGGAATGAGAATACGTAACAAAAGAGCGAGAATACGGAAGGAAGGTAGGAGAACACGGGGAAAAGGAATGAGAAGACAGGCGAAGCAAATATGAATAACAGCTAGTAGGAAAGAACGAACACAAATATCAAATCTGTGTCAAGTTGAACAAATTAAACACCATTACGTAGCTTCATCAAATAAAACATAATAGAGCTTAATATAGCCACGCAATTCTGTAAGGGACCAAAACAACTCAGAAGAATAATATAGCAATACTATAGATTTATAGCCCTGCATTATGTGGTTTAATCAGTGTTGCAAGACAGTTGTGGCACATCAGTAATTCTGCTGTGATATGGCTTGGTATAACCTAGTATATCATAGTATAACAGGGTATATTCGCTGTAGGTGTTTGTAGCTATGTGTAATTACACTCTATGTGGGTGTGCGCGCGCATGTGTATGCGCGTGTGTATCTTGCATCTCACACAAAGAGTAGTCTACTTTTCCAGTGTATAAGTAGAGAGATGTTTACCTCTCAGTGTATATACACTGAGAGGTTCACACCACTGTGAATATACACAGAGAGGAGCACACCTTTGCTGTATATACTCAGAGATGTGTTTTCCTCTCAGTGTATATACTTTGAGAGTTTAATCTTGATAACAGAGAGGTAAAAGAGCTTTTTTGAGTATGATGCACTGCAGCCTTAATGACCCACGTTCAGTAGATAGTCTTTAAACCTAAGGAGAATAACGCAACATAAGTCATTGGAAAGCAACACAGCACAATGCGAGGCAACATAACACACACACAGAGGCGCAACACAGCATATCATAGCACCTAACACGCCTTACCACAAATCACACCAGTACGCCTCGCCCATTACCACCAGAATTAATTAACAAACAATTATATCCCTAATTAATCATGCAATAAAAAATAAACAAAACATTCAATTTACAGAAAAAAGCGAGCAAGAAACACACTCAATTTAGAATAAATGTAAGAATACGTTATTCGTTCGGTGTTCGTGTCGTTTGTGCGTTACGAACGAGGAGGAGGTGTGTGGTGGAAGGGGAGGTTAAGAATACATTATACGAATAAATTTTTCTCGAATAAATTAGTTGGGGATTTAATTAAAACATTCCAGGCGTCATGCAGTGTTGGTGGGGGGAGTGTTGGAGAGGTGGGGTAGTGTCGGAGAGCAGGGGGGAGAAAGAGGGGGTGGGAGAGGGGAAGATGTGGGAGTTTTGTAGAGAGGAAGAGCTGGAGAAGAGATGGGGAAGAGAAAGTATAATATATATATATTATATATATATATATATATATATATATATATATATATATATATATATAAGAGAGAGAGAGAGAGAGAGAGAGAGAGAGAAAAGAGGAGAAGGGACACTTAATTGTCTCATTACATTCAGTGGGAAGCGCTAATCCCGCAGGGGCTGTACAGTACCTGGGGATTGAGAGGTAATCAAGATTGATATGAAGGGGAGTGTGGCTCTGACACCTTGAATCACGATCCCTTCATCAGGACTAAAGAGCATTTCCTTGGAAACGTGTTAGAGGAAAATATCAAGAAAACGAAGAATAAGGAAATGAAGAATAAAAGATGAATAATAAGGAAATGAAGAATAAGGAGAAATAAAAAGTGTGAGATTAAATAAGCTTTTACTCTTTTATTAATTTCCTGTGTGCTTTATTTTACTTGCTTTACTTTGTGCTTTTGTCTGAAACACTTTCGCTTTTGTTTTATCGTTTATTTTATTAATCCTCTTTTTAATCCTGTTATTTCACTTTCACTCCTCTTCCTCCTCCTTTTTACCTGCTCCTTTCTCCACCATCTCTCTCTCTCTCTCTCTCTCTCTCTCTCTATTCTTTTTACACAGGGTTTGACAAGGTTAGGTTAAGAATCCCTGCTTTATTGACAAGCTATTTACAGGTTATGGATTCCTAACTTTATTGGCAAGCTAAGAGCTGCTCTCTCTCTCTCTCTCTCTCCTCTCTCTCTCTCTCTCTCTCTCTCTCTCCTCTCTCTCTTCTCTCTCTCTCTTCTCTCTTTACACAGGACAGTTAACAGAACCCTACTACATAGTATTTACAGGTTAGGATTTCCTAATTTATTGCAAGCAAGAGTGTCTCCCTCTCCCTCTCTCTCTCTCTCTCTCTCTCTCTCTTCTCTCTCTCTCTCTCTACACTCACTCCTCTCACTCTCCATCTCTACTCTTTCTCTCACACACATACACAGAGTTTTACAAAGTTAGGTTAAGTTTCCTAAATTTATTTATAAGCAAAGAGTTGTTCCCTACATCAGCTCTCTCTCTCTCTCTCTCTCTCTCTCTCTCTCTCTCTCTCTCTCTCTCTCTCTCTCTCTCTCTCTTCTTTTCTCTCCTCTCCTCGCTCACTCACCCCACACTCCATGCTGGACCCCCTGCCTCACCACCATGATTTACTCACCCATTACTCACCTCTACTCATGCTTCATTTTAATGTGTAGCTAATTTTATTGGATGAAGCTCCTTTGATTTGTGAGTCCATTAAAGTTTTTTCCAAGACGACCACTAGGCCACGGAAGGGGCCACTAGGCCATCACAGTGGCCCGAAGTGGCCCTAAATTTACCAAAATAAACCACATAATTTCACTTTTGCTACGATATTCTAATAGCCCCTAAAACTGAAGACCTTTAATAATGAAGTTATTATATATTAAAAATGGCTTTTTAGTGATCTAGAAGAATAAAAAAGCACAGTATCTTGACCTACCTGGAGGGTATTCCGGGGATCAGCGCCCCCGGGGTCCTGTCCACGACCAGGCCTACCGGTAGATCAGGGCCTGATCAACAAGGCTGTTACTGCTGGCCGCACGTAGTCCAACATACGAACAAGAGCCCGGAATATTACACAGATATCTCACACATAGGCGACTGAAACTTCTGTTGGACTAGGTAATGGTTAATGTCGAGCCGAAACGTCGTTAAAGTCGGACCGAAACGTCGTTAAGTCGGACCGAAACGTCATTAGTTTCATTCTTCTGTGTGTTGTGTACTTGTGTATGGCCTAAAAATGTCAACGAAGGGTTCGAAATGAAACACGAGTGGTCTAAAATAGCGACACACAAAAAAAAGGTTGGTCTTAAAACAGGTAATTGCTTCTTGGCCCATCAGTGACCCAGTATAACTAAACAGACTAAAATGGTTCCACTGTGACCAAAAACTGTCCAACATTGGCTGTAAATAGCCCAACAGTGACTAAAAATAAATATGAAAGGGCCAAAAATGTCTAAATGACACCACCTTTGCCCAAATTTGTGTACTCCAAAAGAAGGGCCACCAGTTGCTTCCTGCTCACAGGGTGACCCAGAATACTGTCTGGGAAAAGCGTAGAAATAACATTTCGTGAATTATTAAATGCACATACAACACCTGGGTATCTTTATTGAGAGATGATTCGCCTTCCAGTAAGGCATTGTCAGTCTAATACGGAGGTTCCTGGAGGGAGACTTTTATATTGGAGCCTCTAGAAGAAGTGGTGAGATGCAGCAGTTGAAGACTTGGTCATATGTGAGCGGGACATACTGCTGGAAGTAGGTCATTTGTTTTATATACCGACAGGTATGTTTATAAGATGCAATATGCGGTTTATGACGTTTAATTCAGAAGACGTTTCGCCCACCAAGGAGCTTAAATAGCAATGCTCTTCTTGCCAAATAAGGCAAGCGAAAATTTGTGTATGCAATAATTTCGCAAAAATCACTCTGAACCTAACGAAAAAAAATCATTGTGTTTGTTTATTAAATTATTGTAAACATATCTAAAATGTATTTAGTTGGATTAGGCTAAATTAAATTGCTCTTGTTATAATAAGGTTAGGTAAGTTTTCTAAAGTTCTTTTGGTAAAAAATTATTAATTTTTACATTAACATAAATGGAAAAAAAATAATATATATAAACGTATAAGATAATTTTTTAGAAAGGACTTAATTTTAAATGAGTTCTTGCTAACTGACCAATTTTACCTATTCGGCACAATATATATATATATATATATATATATATATATATATATATATATATATATATATATATATATATATATATATATATATATATATATATATATATATATATTGAACTCCTTATTTATCAAAAATACAAGAAATTTTTGTCACCTATGAATATTCTATGTAGACAGAGCTTAGACACATTTGTCATCCCGCAAGCTCTAAAAAAAAAAACAGCTGAGATAACCCCATTCCACTAAGGCGGCTGTAAATCATCCATAAAAAAAACTACAGATTAATGGCACTTACATCTCCAATTATTAGCATTTTTAAAAAGGTGGAGAGTAGTGAAAATTGTAGGCACATGACTTTTTGACATTTATATTATTATTATTATTATTATTATTATTATTATTATTATTATTATTATTATTATTATTTATTATCTCCCCTCTTCCATTATTCCATCCTACCTTTTATCCATATTTCCATTTCTTCTTATTCAATTCACCCCCTTTATTCGTTCTTCCATTCCTCAGTATCTGTTATTCTTTCCGCCTCTCTATCCGTTATTCCATTCACTGCTTGTAGCTCCGTCCGTCTACCTGGAGTCGACGTGATAGCGAGGATCGCCTGCATCATCGGCACGGTCCCATCCATGCATTCATCGGTGTCCGTCGGTCGGAACGTCCGTGGGTGAAGTGGAATATGGATGCGTAGCAGCGTGGAGGTGACACGGTGTAATGAGTGACATTTATCTCAGGGAGTCACAGCCGTGTCCGTGGCTTATCGCCACGCCCGTACGTGTTCCTTGGTGACGCCTCTACATTATCAGGAGAAGGGAAGTGGGGAGAGAAGCGGGGGAGAGGTGGGAGGGGGAAGAGGAGGGGAGTAAGGGAAAGGAGGGAAAACGGAGTGAAAAGAAAGACAGGTGGAGAAGACAATATACCACAAACTAGAAGCAGGTAATCTTGAGAACACAATTTCGACCAAGGCTGAGGTTATACTTTATAAAACCTAGCCTTGGGCGAAACGTCGTATTAAAAACATTCTCTCTTATCATTGTCTTTATTTTCTCCTTGTCGACTTTATTTTTACTCTGATAAACTTGCTTCATCAACGCCCCCCTTCCCAGGATGCGACCCGAAAACAGTCGACTATCACTCACATACCTATTTACTGCTAGGTGAACAGGGGCATATAAAGAAATATGTCACACATTTCCACCCGTACCGGTGATCAAACCTCGGATCTTTGGCATGTGAGATAAGAGGGATACCAATTGAGTCACTTACTACTAAGGAAAGTGGAAATAAGATAGAGAACGATGAGGAATATTTTATATAGACAGTAAGCCCCTTGTGGCTTAGCGCTTCTTTTTGATTTATAATAATAATATATATACTGTTACAGTTTATATTTTTTTATTTTTTTTATTATTATTGAGTATATATATATATATATATATATATTATATTTATATAAAAGTGGATATTAAGGCGTCAAGGGAATCGAATATTTGGGAATTTCTTCTGATGCCATTTGAATATTAAACTTCCCCTACCACCCCATCTTTTAATCTTTTTTTTTTTTATCTATAGGATTATTTTATGAATTAATATGGGCACAGAAGGATTGAAGAGTTTAATTGATTGTTATAAAGGTGGCATTTTGTGATTGTAAGAGTGAGTGTGTGTGTACGTTCGTTTGTGTGTGTGATTTTCAATGTTGTTACGGGGGGATCTACGTGGTGAAGGTGGGGGTTAAGTGGGGGGTGGGGGGGAGGAGGGGGGCAGGGGGGGGGTGTTTTTCGGGGCCTATCGTTTGTGGGGTATAGGGGGCGGGTATGGTTTGGTGGAGGGGGTGTTTGTTTTGGTTTGTTGGGGGGTTAGTTTGGTGTTGTTGGGGTGGGGGTTTGGGGGGAAAATAGGTTAGGAAAGAGGGGAGGGGGGAAAAGGGGGGAAAATCTATCCCAGTCCCTCAGAGCTGGGGGGGGCGTGTGGTGGGTGTACGTTCCTTTGTATTTCTTGCTGTTATTGTGTTGTGTTTGATAATTGCTCCACTGATTCCCTATTTTGTGCCCTAAATAATGGCAGCATGCCATGCAGTACCCCCTATTGATACAGCCAGCGCGCGATCTGAGCCGCTGGAACAGAAAACTAGTGCCCTGGGATCAACCTAGTTACCCTGATGGTCTTTTTACCAGCGCTTCTCCCTTAAGGAATTAGATGCACTCTTTTCCCCATGAGCCAGGGGGAGTCTCTGTATCCTTATGGGAACAAACAAACATAAAATATTATGGATGGGCAAGGTTAGTTTCTCCAGATTTTATTAGACTTTTGGGACTCCCTTACTGGCATCTTTTTATAATATATTATATATTTATATATACTTTTATATATTTATATTATATATATCTTTATATATATATATATATATATTTCTATATATTATATATATAAAATGCGTGACGAATAAAATATGTAAAACTGGTAAATTAGCAAGAAAACTCATTTAAAATTAAGTCACTTTCTAAAAATTTTTCTTATACGTTAAAGATATATTCTTTTCGTTTTTAATGTGAATGTAAAAATTTTTATTTTTCCACCAAAAAGAATCTTTGGAAATCTTACCTAACCTAATTTTAACAAATACAATTGTTTGACTAACCCAACTAATATATTTTAAATTACGTTTACAATAATTTAGCTATAAACAAACACAATCAAACTATATTTTTTCGTTAGGTTCAGAATGATTTTGGCGAAAATTATTGCCATACACAAATTTTCATTGTCATATATGGCATGATGAACTCGT
The DNA here is from genome assembly GCF_026875155.1 of Cherax quadricarinatus. Lineage (NCBI taxonomy): Eukaryota > Metazoa > Arthropoda > Malacostraca > Decapoda > Parastacidae > Cherax > Cherax quadricarinatus. The sequence goes on along the minus strand of NC_069459.1, from coordinate 22,227,280 downwards.
TGCTTATTTAAGGCCAAGATCGCTAGTTCTGCCTATTAGGCACGACTTTATATATATATATATATATATATATATTATATATATATAAAATGTCGTCCCGAATATATAAAACCGGTCAATTTTGCAAGAACTCATTTAAAATTAAGTCCTTTCTGAATTTTCTCTTATAGTTTAAAGATTTTTTTTTTTTCATTAATGTTGATGTAAAAATTTATATATTTTGCACCAAAAGAATCTTAGAAAACTTACTAACCTTATTATAATAAGAATAATTTATTTTAGCCTAACCCAACTAAATATATTTTAGATTTGTTTACATTAATTAATATGAAAACAAAACACAGTGAATATATTTTTTTTCGTTAGGGTCAGAATGATTTTTGGCCGAATTATTGCACACACAAATTTTCACTTGTCCTATATGGCAAGGCTGAGCGTTGCTATTTAAGCAAGGATCGCATGATGTCTGCCTATGCGGCACGACATTATATATATATATATAGATATATATATATATATATATATATCTGAGTTTATATATATATATATATACTTTTATATATGCAATAAGAATCACAGTAAACAGGTGATTTCAAAATATGCTACCAAACCACTCTGAAAGAATAGAGAAATTCACAAACGCTTTCGTGACTACTCACTTTATCAAGGAACGCTCCTTGTATATGTGAGTAGTCCACGAAAGCGCTTGGAATTTCTTATTCTTTCAGAGTGGTTGTTTTGCATATATATATATACCATACATATATATATATATATATTTATATTTATATATATTTATATATATATATATATATATAATTTATATATATCTACCCCCAATATCCTTTTTCCTCCCCTATTTATACTCTGAGAGAGATGCATAGTCTATTCATATTCTGCGAGCTTCTGTGTTTATCACAATGAGAAATTTTAATATTTATTATCTGATATGTTATTTACATAATTATTCAATCTATTATTTCCATGTAGGTTTGTTTACACACTCACTGACCAGTGTTTGTTTCGGTCTTATGTTTTAAATCAAACATAACCCAAATTTAGCCAAACTAGATTATATGCAAGCTTATCCAAGCTTATCCAGGAAAACATAGCGAAGCTTAGAGAAAAACAAGCTTTTATTAAGACATCTTTTCGCCCAATAAGATCTTGAGCGAAACGTGGTCTTAGTAATACTTCCCATCTGTTGGCTTCTTATATTATTTAAACCACTAAAGAAGAGGTCTTTGTAACAGTCCACTAAGCCGAACTATTGCCCATTTGAAGAGGAATGCTTTGATGCCGGTGAAGGGCTCTAGATCCAAGGAGACAGAGATATCCTATCTTTGCATCAAAATTGACTGCCATCTATTCCTACTGTGTAAAACTGTAATTTTTATAATTAGGTTCATTGGAAGGTGGGAGGGCTGGGGCTAAGCCTTAGGGGGTCACACATCGTCTGGGATATGAGAGGCAAAGACGCGTTGTACAGGTCCCCTGGATCAATGGCAATCTCCCCATGAGGGGCACCCGAAAGGTGTTCATTAGTTGAAGAGTCTACACAAATCCTACTCAGAATGAAACGTACTTCAGCTAAGTATTTGATCGTATCAAAACTAGTTTTAAGATCAATTTTTTTATTAACCCGCGGACCTAAAGTTCGGCCTGTGTGTTCACACGGGTAGTACTTGCGTTGTCTGCCTGTTGGTCTGTCATCATTTGTTTTCCAGACAGGGTCCTAGGCAAGAGATTGTCAAAGATATTACTTGCTCGTTCCAAAGTGGTTTCTACGCTGAATTATTCATAGCATACTTGGAAATGGAATCAACGTCGTCCCCTTCATTTCATCATCATCAGTTTATCATCATAATCATCATCATAGTCTACAAAATCAATTAGTGTCTTCTAAATCTCTTTGGACTCATACTATTGTGTCGGAATAGAAGATAATCAGTTTGATCTATGGAAGAAATAGCTCCAATGCTGCAATCAAGACCCCTTAAACCAGCAGGAAGCGTTATTTGCTCACCCTTACAGGGTAAGATTCAAGATGGTGCAAAAAAAAAAGGAGTTTTAATTGCCTTATTCCTGCACTGCCTTCCTGTCTGCTTGCCTTCCATCATCTGACAGAGCAACATCGTAACCACTAACACCACCCTGACGGCGGAATCTGGAGCAATTAAACTTGACGATTAACATTCATTCAACCATCACGAGGCTGTTGGACTGGAAAAGCAAACAGTGCAATCACTTAACTACATCTGTTGTAGGAAGGTCGGTTTTCTTTTTTTATATCGGTGACCTTTGCTCCACTCGGTGGTACCTTTTCGTTGGACATGCAGGCGTTGTGTTATCCGTAAGTGGGCCATTAGGGTCGCAGTTGAACTGCGAACTTTCATTCAACAATACTATTAATGGAGATAGTGTTAAGATTCTTGAATTTTATTATATATACTTAAGGAAAACTCATTCCTTGATGCTTATCCACGAAGTTATGCGCATCTTTCAGTGTACTGATACCGAGATATACCTCTCGGTATGTGTACACTGAGAAATGCGCATCCATTGGTGTATATACTCTCTGAGATACGCACTTTTCATTATAGTGATTTATACACACCTCTTGATGTATATATCCTGATTCTAGACAGTCACTTAGTTTTAAATAACACTACTGAGCCAGTTATAACTCAGGCGGGTTTTCCTAGAGATAGTTATACATACTGTCTTTTCGTTTCACTACTCTGCCAAGCCCTTGTGCTTCCTAGGCCACTTATTTAAACTTGTACCACTAATCCTGAGCTTCATTACCACTTACACCAGTCATTTCTCTTTAGCTTAGTAATCCGTGTACCAGTCATTTTACGCTGAAGATACTCTTAAACAAATCGTCGTAAGCTTCGATTCCGCTTAAATCAGTGATTGTATTGTTTAGTACAGCTTGGATTATTTATTTTCAGCCACTACACTGACAGATGAAGCAGTCTGGGATCTATAATGACACACACACCACACACACACACACAACACACAAAACACACACTCACACAACACACAAATATATAATATATATATTATTTATATATATATATATTTATATATATATATATATAGATATATATATTATACATTATATACGCAAAACCAACCACTCTGAAAGAATAGATAATTCCCAAGCGCTTTCGTGACTACCTCACATTGTCAAGGACTATGAAAGTAAAGCATGCAAGGAAGGTATATAAGGGGTCTGGCAACACCTCTCTATCAGATCCCAACAATAATATGAATATTTCCTTTGGTTTAAAATAAATTAGATCATTTTAATTAATAGGAATTTGGGAAAAATTTAATATACAACTGGACAATAATAATTTTAAAAATTTTCTTGGGTAGAATAGTTTGTTGGTGGGTTGTGCAAAGGACTGTCCAAGTTGGGTCGGCGCGAGTAGGTGTTTTAAACGTTGTCGGGATTTATAGTGAGGTGTTGGCCAGAACCCTTATATAACCTCCTTGGATGCTTTACTTTCATAGTTACACTTGTAATGTGAGTAGTCACGAAAGCGCTTGGAAATTTCTCTTATTCTTTCAGAGTGGTTGTTTTGCCTATTCTGAAAATTCACTGTTTACTGTGATCTTATTGCATATATAGATATATATAATATAATTATATATATATATATTTATATATATATTTATATATATATATATATATTATATAGATATATGGCAAAACAACCACTCTGAATGGAAAAAAATTAGAGAAATTCCAAGCGCTTTCGTGACTACTCCCATATCAGGAACTATGAAAGTAAAGCATCCAAGGAAGGTATATAAGGGGTTCTGGCCAACGCCTCACTATCAGATCCCAAAAACGGTTTAAACACATGACGCGCGCAGGCCCAACTGGACAGTCCTTTGCACAAACCCACAACTAACTATTCTACCCAAGAAAATTTTAAAAATTATTATTTGTCCAGTGTATTATTAAATTCTTCCCAATTCTATTAATTATTAATGGATCTAATTTATATTAAACCAAAGGAAATATTCATATTATTGTCAAAAACTGCTTCTTTTTATGAACAAGATTCCAATTATATTCCTGTCGGCCATGGACTGACTTGATAATCACCTGTTTACTGTGGATCTTATGCATAATTATATATATATTTATATATATTCTATATATATATATATATTTATATATTATATATATATATATATATATTCGTGGCAGCTAATAGGCTGAATTGCCTTCTCTTGGCTTAATTAAGAATACGCTCATCTTGCCATATAGGGGTCAAGCGAAAATGTGTGTATGCAATAATTTCCGCTAAAATCATTTGAACATAACGTAAAAAAATATCTCACTATGGTTGTTTAGTATTAAATTACTGTAAAACAAAATCTTAAATATATTAGTTGGTTTAGATGTAAATAAATTGTTCTCGTTATAATAAGGTTAGGTGTAAGTTTTCTAAGATTCTTTTGGAAGCAAAATTACAATTTTTTACATTAACATTAATGAAAAAATATATATCTTTTAATTATATAAGAGAAAATGTTAGAAAGGACTAAATTTTAAATTGAGTTCTTGCTAATTGACAAGTTTTACATATTCGGCCGATATTTTATATGTTAGATATTTTCTTTATATTAGTTTTATTTTAGATATATATATAGATATTTGTCTTGTTTTATATATAGGTCGTGCAGGATTTGGCAATGAACATTGCGTGTATTGGCTTATAATAGAATCGATTCTTTTTGCCTGTGAGGTCATGTGAAAATTGGGGGTGGATTGTTGGGGCATTTTTTTCTGGATGGTTATGGTCACGTTTTTTATTTTTTGGGAATGGAAAGAAGAGGAGTGCAGTGAGTCGGTGGTGAAGGTAAAGGCAGAGGGATCGGAGGAGACGCAGGCAGGGGGCTGGGAGGGCGTATCAGCCCCAGAAGAGGAGAGGTGTAGGCTGAGTCCAAGCAAGAAGGAGCGATGACGAGGGAGGTTCTTTGTGGGGTGGGCGACTACGCGACGGTCGTTAAAGGACAGGCATGTGGACTTGAGGATAGGGAGCGGAAAAGGGAGGAGCTGACGACTTGCCCATTTTGAAGATGGAAGATGGGGGAGGCGGGGGTCGTGGGGAAAAAGAAGAAAAGAACCGGATTCCTTTATTCGTGGGATGGTCTTGTCTGTCTTCTACTCTCTTCTCTTTTTCTCTTTCCCTTTTTTTTCCATCTCCTGTTGTTGTTTGTTTAGTAATATAAATTACGGTAAACGTATTTAAAATATATTTAGTTGGGTTAGGTAAACAAATTGCTCTTGTTATAATAAGGTTAGGTAGGGTTTTCTAAGATACTTTTGGGTGTTGAAAAATTTAAAAAATTTTACATTTAACATTTAATGAAAAATATATCTTTAAAACGTATAAGAAAATAATTTCAGAGTAAGAACTTAATTGTATATAGTTCTTGCTAATTGAACAGTTTTACATTATATATATTAATATATTTATATATATATATTATTTAATATATATATATATATATATATATATTAGTTATATATATATATGCAAAACAACCACTCTGAAAGAATAGAGAAATCCAAGCGCTTTCGTGACTACTCACATTATCAAGGAACTATGAGTAGTCACCTGAAAGCGCTTGGAATTTCTCTATTCTTTCAGAGTGGTTGTTTTGCATATTCTGAAATTTCACCTGTTACTGTGATCTTATTGCAATATATATATTATATATATTATATATTAAATATATATATTAGTATTATATATACTATATATTATATATATTTTTATTATTATATTTATATTATATATAAATATTTCAAAAAACGACTACACTGAACTTTCTTTCTTAATAAGGATGTGTTCTTCAAGTAAGCTGCGAACATAGTGTTGAAAAACAAGTCCTTGACGTACAGCCCGGGGTTTTGGTAGCCTGTGTCTGTCCCTGGACTTAAATGGTTGTACAGCGATAATTAGCTTGGTATAATTGGGCTTCGAATGTTGAGAGTAGTTGGGAGAAGTGTGTGTGTGTGTGTGTGTGTGTGTGTGTGTGTAGTGTGTGAGGGAGGGGCAAGCACCATGTATAACTCCGTTGATTGCCTCCTCACCTCCCAAGGTTTCCCTTTTTATAGTGTCTGTCGAGGGGCCCACGGAGGCTGGCCTTGCTTGTACACAAGGGTTTCTTCACATTGTGACATAGAAAAGGTAACCCTTGTTTAATTTTCTGATTGTTATTTCATGTGTTCATTCAGCATAGATTATGCTCGCTATCATTCAAATTATATGGCCCTATCAGGTGTTACATTCCTCGTGTTCATGTTTTTTTCCTCGGTAAAACTCCATTCAGGCTGAGAGACATGATGTCAACTAGCAAGGTGTCGTTATTTCCTGTGTAGAGAAATTCCCTCTTATGTCGACTTTTAGTAAGTGAATACAGACAGCAGGTTTTGAAAAGGATTCGTAAGCAAACACCAGTTTATAATTATTAGAAAATCAATCCATACCACGGGCGGGGTTAGAACCCGCGATCCGGTTTGTTTACAATCGTGTTATTACGATTTCGTGAGTCTATTAGAGAAACCTTTTCGATCTTAGGGATACTTCTTGTACTCTGAATGGGTTCTAGGGGCCCCAGTGTACCTAAACGCTTACTAATAAAGATGTCCTTGCGTTTACTGACGCATATTCCCTGTAGTCTAGGATCTTAGGTATGATTACCTTTCCTGTTCGTAGCAGAACTGTCTCAGGAACCATGGTCAATCTACTTCAATAATGAAAAGATAATTTTCAGTGCATATTCTTTACATAAAGGTGTATATTTCTAAGTGCAAACTTACTCACTGAGTTAGGTATATATTTCTCAGTGTATTTCCCATTGCTCTTTTGTTTCACTGTATCTCTATTTTTATGTTTCTTTTTCTTTTTCGGTTTTTTTACCTGAAAAGGTGTTTCCTGTGTACACAAAACTATACAATGTCAATGTGTTACATACGGTGGAAGGCTTTGCTGTGTCGCAGTACGGTTATGTCTGAATGTCTATTACTTCATGGAAATAAAGCGGGGGATATGTTTCTCTTTATGCATATATGCATATACATATATAGAAAACTGGAACTACCCTTATTATAACAAGCGCAATTTAATTTAGCCTATTCGGCACGAGATATATTTATATATATTATATATATATATATTTATATATATATATATATTATTTATATATATTATTATATATATTATATATTTACTATATAGTATTATAGATGTTTTTATTATTTTTTTTTATACACTGGACCGATTCCCTCCAAGGCGTGTTTGTCCCCACCTAGGAAGCAGGAGTGACTCGAAAATAAAGAAGTCTTATCAAAGCTTTTCTTCTTTTTCTTAGTAATTATACAGCAAGTAGGGGTTACTAAGCCCCTTGCTCCCAGCATTTTATTCGCTTCTTAACGACACGCATGGTTTACCAAGCAAAGATTCCAACGATATTATATATATATATATATATATATAAACTATATATATATATATATATATATATAATATTTATATATACTATACTATATATATATAGATCGTGCCGAATATGTAAAACTGTGTCAATTAGCAAGAACTTCATTTAAAATTAACTCATTTTGAAAATTTTCTTTTTTATGTTTAAAGATATATTTTTTTCATTAATGATAATGTAAAAATTTTATTTATCACAAAAAGAATCTTAGAAAAAACCTACTTAACCTTATTATGACAAGAAAATTTATTTTAGCCTAACCCAACTAATATAGTTGTAGATTTGTTTACAGTATAATTTAATACAAACAAGCAAGTGAAATATATTTTTTTTCGTTAGGTTTTCGAAGGAAATTTGGGTGAAATTATTGCATACCACTAAATTTTCGCTTGTTCTATATGACAAGATGAGCGTTGCTATTATTTAAGCCAAAGAATCGACTAAGTTCTGCCTTTTCGGCACTGACATATATATATATATATTTTATATATATATATATATATATAATATATATATATTATATATATTTGTCGTGCGGAATAAGCCAACCGGCAATTTACGTCTAAAACGCGAGGATTTTCTGCCTAATAAGCAGAGAGAAAAAAAATTTATGACATAAATTCTTCGAATATTCATTATGGACATAGGGTATAAAATATTACATATGTATATGATATATTTTGAATAATATTAATTAAATTTAAGCTGATCTGTGACATATTTTGTAAAATCTGGTTTAAAAAATTACGTAGTTAGGTTTCTAAATTAGGTTTGGTCCCCCCAAAAAAATAAAAAAAAAATACATTATCGTTCAAAGAAAATTATTTATCAATCAGGGAAAAAATAAAATGTCGGAGAGTTTCCTTCTATTAAGGGAGTTCTGCTTATAAGCGATTTATTGTGATTTTTTTATCTGTGTATGTTTATTTTAAGTATCCTTCGTGTCACTGTCCAAGTGAATTATAGCCTTAAAGAGCCCCGGGCTGTGGACACGCTTTATACCTAAGACTTAATTAACAAGATCAGCAACAAAAACACATTCAAAAGAACCTGCATCTCAATCAACAACCGCAAACACAACAACCAAAGGAAATTTCAGTAGTACCGCACAAACAACAAACCGCGAAACAAACACAACCACAAAAGCGACAAACAAACCTTATCAAGACCAGAGTAACTGCCACATAAAAACCCTGCATTACCAAATGGTTAAATAGACCCACACCATCCACGACAGTCATGCAGCCACAACGACCACACTAATCAACTACACATCACATCTCCAAACGCTTGATATCCCGGTATCGAACTTTGCTACAAAACACACAGTAAACCTTACGTTGGTTGTGATGACTACAAGAGCATGAATAATCAGCCTAATTGAGCCTTTTCATTAAGGTGCTAATGGTTACTATTGGCCTGCCAGTCGACGGGTACTATGCTGAATCATAAAAAACTGGCGTTTAAACCCTTCCGAATACTGAAGCAGGGGACCGTCAAAAGTCGAGATCCGTGCTATTAAATTAGATTAGATGGCTTGAATTCAGCCTCCACGATCCAAAATCTCAGGCCGTCATTTGGGGGTCTCCACTGTTGCCAACCACGGTCTGTAGAAGATCTAATGATTTGATCAAAAGTTGCCATCAAGAAAAGAAAACTTATTTGGTATCCATCGCCCTTTAACGTTTGGAACCCAGGTGTGATTCGATAAATGTCGACCAAGATCGGTAAATAAGAACAGAATTAATATTACCTGTTTGTCAACGTGACAAGAACCTGATCTAATGACGGCTGCAAACACACCAAAAGAAGAGGAAAGGATTAAACAGACTTTTGCCAACAAAAGCCATCATGGTGATTCAAGAACTGGTCTTATCACCATAAGAAAATCCATCAAATAAATTTCTGGCTGATGCAAACACATCTGGAAAATAAAATCGATACGTAACTCTCGCAAAAACCACAATAAACACTCACACATGACTCAAGGTGAACTGAGAAACTGGTTAATTTTACCAAAGAAAAAAACTAAGAAATTCGGTAAATTTTCGCTAACATGGCATTAAAGTCTATTATACGATAAAAACAACTAATTAACATCGAAGCATGTAACAATAAGTTAACCCTAAAGAATTTGTTCAAATTAACATTTTTCTCTGGTAGTTTAATTAATTATAGAGATTTATTTTTATATGTTCAGATTATTATTTAAGCTAAGATTTAGAAATCTAACACACAAATATGTGGTTTCTTCTTCTTTTCCTTCATCTTACTTCTTTACCTGCCTAATTTCATTTTCTTTATCTCTCTCTCCCTGGTTTCCTCCTTTCGTTCATGCCTACCTCTCCTCACGCCTCCCCTCCTCTCTCTCTCTCTCTCCTCTCTCTCTCCCTCTCCCTCTCTTTCTGCTTCTCTCTTTCTGTCACCCCCTCCCATCCCTCTCTCTCCCACTCAACAATCCCCCTCCCACCTACGCTTCCTACACGTCTGTCTCCCTGCCCACCTCCCTCCAACAAAACAATCTTCTCCACCACCCCCAGCAGGCAAGACATTCTCAGATGGTTGACCAAACTTGTTGTACGACACAGGCCATTAATCTTGCCTAATTAATACAACAATATATACCGGAGACTCACTCACATTAGAGTTTCTAACGACGCCTCGTCAAAAAACCAAAGATTTCGCAATGGCTGTATCTAAAGTTTCGTAGGTGTTCGTTAATGATAAGCGGTTACTGTAGTAGTATTTGTCGTAATAGTAGCACTAGAAGTAGTTGTAATAGTATTAGTAGTTATTGTTGTTGTAACAGAAATAATAACAGGTAATAGATGTTGTAATAGCAATAGTAGTAGTAGTAGTAGTAGTAGTAGTAGTAGCAGCGAGAGAAGCAGTTATTATTATTAGTAGTAGTAGTATTGAAAGCTCTGCTAGTAATACTTCTAATCTCTAATTTAGTAAATAATTTACAATAATCATAATAATAATTAATAGTGATGACTTGGAAATAATCAAGTTTGATGTGAGGAAGGGAAGGGGGAAACTCCTATTCCTTGCATCAAGAGCCTTTCGCCATAGGTTAGATAAATACATGAGTTGGTGTGAGTGGGTGTGAGTTGGACCTGACTAGCTTGTGCTACTAGGTCAGATGCTGTGCGCCTTCCTTAAGTGACTGTGACCTGACCTGACAATGGTTAAGGCATTGGCTTAAGCCGGTGGGGGAATTGGACCTGCCTCGCATGGGCCAGTAGGTCTGGTGCAGTGTTCCTTCTCATGTTCCTTCTTAATTTAGACAATGGCCAGATGGAAATACTCACCTAGCAGGGAATCCTTTTAGTAAAACGTTTCGCCCAATTCTGGTCTTTATTATCCCTATACATTTCATAAAGCTCACCTTGGGCGAAACGTTTTATTTATTTTCATTTTTTTTTTTTTTTTTTTTGGTTTAACTTGCTATTAAATTTTTTTGTCATATGTCTGTATTTGTTAATATGAGACAACAAATGAGAAAAGAGAACACGTGAAAAGAAGGCACGTGAGAGAGCATGAGATAACACACAAACAAGTGAGGAAATAAGAGAGAACACATGAATTGAAACTCATGAGGAAATAAGAGAAGAAGAGAAAACAGGAGAGAACACTTAAGTGAGCAAGAAAGAAAACGTGGACGCATAAGAGACCTCGTGAGAAAATGAGAAAACACGGAATAACGAAAGAAGAACCAAGTGAGAAGGAGAGAGAGAGAGAGAAGAGAGAGAGAGGAGAGAGAGAGAACATGAGAGAACCAAACAACAAAAACCCAAAACACTTTTTTTAAAATCATAAACAGCACTTTTTAAACACTTCAGTTATTTTTCCTACAAACCGACAGCGTTGAAAAAAAATCCAACAACA